>CM055973.1:11132500-11210000 GCA_029531755.1 Holothuria leucospilota
ATTTATCCATACGGTAACTTTGGTAAGTTTGGTTTGGGAAAAATAAATACCATCTTTAATTATTCGTTCTTTGTTTGGCCAGTGAGTCAATTTAGAACATACACACACCATCATACCCGCACTTAGCACCTTACGTTCTAGCCACCCGATATTAGGTTTCCTCACCCAAGCCAGTAGCTAGGATTTCCCAAATAGGGTATGCTCGGCTGCAATATTCGTTACATTGTTTTTACAGATAAAACATACACGCGACAGGGAAGAAGTTTGTTTGGAAGAAAGGGGGAAATGTGATAATGACGCAACGGCCCAGTGGTCTCCATTATCGCCCCAAGCTCCTCTGCATGGGACAGTTAATCTCCTAATGGGTACAGAAGTAACACCCAAATGGAGGACCATGGGGGATGCCCAGCAGTATTTACAAGACTAGGGGCAACAAAGTAAAACTTTAGATATCAACAAAGATCATTAAAGACCATAAGAAGCTCAGTTTCTTTAGTATCGTTCTTTCTTGCCACAGATGTTTTGGGCTTACAGAGGGAAAATGGATTATCTTATAGATTTTGTGTGTTTCTGGAACAGTTTATGCTGATCTACGAAAAATAATACTGAGGCAATTAGGGTACACGATGCATGCAATAAGGTTACACGGTGGATGCAACTTTCAGAGACGTTACAGTTATGCTGTACATCATTTTGTATAACATTTGTTTACCTTTCAAAAGTATTGAAAACACCCTAGTTAATTTTTTTTCGATGAAGCTTAGCAGGGCTAAAGCCGATCATTTTTGTTTATTATGCAGCGAATTTGATTGTGTGTGTGGGGGGGGGGGGGCGATCATGTTTGTAGAGGCTGCGTAGAATTTGTTCCATGTTACTGCCCTCCTTCCCATGATTAGAGAGAGAAGGTAAAGTTTATGTAAAACCAAGAACAACCTTTGAGAGGGAGATTGGGAAAACTCAGTAAAAACTCAAAGCCCTCTGGTTCTTTCCATACCATCTGTGATGTCGTTAGATACAGAAAAGATGAGCCCAGGGCAACTAGGACATTTTAATGGATGGAATTTCTTTTGACTGGACAATTGTGGGTTTTTTAAAGAGAAACTAATCGTTTGGTCATAAAAGATCCGTTCTACAGCTTTGCATGAAGTTTTGTAAAAGTAAAAAGACTCGAGCTTTTCAAGTCCATTGAATTTGGGAGATGGAAACTCGATTTCTTGTTTCACTAAATGAATGTTTAGTCAAGGTTTAAAAATTAAACAAAGAGAAATCTTTTCAAAGATAAAGGAACATTCGTCAGGATTTTTTCACAGTGGTTTGAAATTTAATTTGGAATCTTAGGCCTGTTTAAAGTTAATTTTTCCCAATCGCTTTTTGTGATTTTGTCTGTAAAAGTTAAATTACATAGTTTTTAATTGAGAAGCTTTCAGTTGACGTAAGTAAGAAGCTTGCAGTATGCTATCCTGTTAGGTTTACAAGCAATTCAAGTACAACGAGTAAGAATATGAATAGATGAGAGGGTCGCTCGAGTAACAGTGGGGGTGAACTGGAAAGGGGTTTACCCAAACACTGGACTCCCCTTGGTTATACGCCTGTTACTTCTGATTGGCTGATATTGGTCATATGACCATTATGCTGTACAACAGCCTTATGCGGTCACTATATTGACTGAATGCCCTATCTTAGTGTAGGTTCAATTCAAAAAGGTTATCATTACTTCATAATTTGAAATCAAGCTTGAGTTACTAATGTAGCCTAGGCTAGCACATAAGCACAATGTCCTGAAATCGAAAAAATTGGCCTGAACGTATATTGAGGTCTTCACTGACCACTGCATCTATGGCCCGAGGTAGAAAGTTTTCGACAGGAGGGCAACCACCAAAGCAGAGCGCTGGCATTCTTTGGTGTTTGGTGAATCTGGAGAAAATGTGAAAAAAGCTCCCCATATTTCGGGAGATGGTACTTCTGTGCCCCACAAGTCACAGCTAAATGAGTTTCTTTTGCCCACCCCTGCTTGAATGGTCATGTCTGTTTTTCCATATGTATTGAATGAACCAAAACAGTTTCTAATCATCATATACTTTTAAAGCTGTTGGTTACTATTGGTGACTTGCTAAAATACCTTAGTTGAAAGTATTTTGTAGGTCTTCTTCTTTTCGCTTAAATGAAATAAATTTTGCAAACTTTAATGCCACTAAGGGTTATGTATCAGCAATTGTCAAACGAAGTGTAATCTTCAGATATATCTAGAGTCACAGGATTGAAGGTGTGACACAGGAAGTTTTGTCACACTTAAACCACATAAACGTGTTCTTAAAACTCGCCTTAAGAAGTTCTCCGCAATAAAAAAGAGGTATGTGGGTCGATTTGAGTATGAAAGTGCATGGTTGTTAATTGCTACATTGTATATTGTATGGAATTTGTTTACCGTGCAGGTTTGGGATGGAATGAAGTTAAATCTAGACTCCCTGAAGGAATTGTCGCTGCTTGTCACAATGCTGAAGATAACACAACAATATCAGGAAATTCAAAGGCTGTTGAAACCTTTGTTTCTGAAATGGAATCACACGGTGTATTTGCCCGCATAGTCAATACAAATGGCATAGCCTTCCATTCACACGACATGTTGCCCGTTGCTCCAGCTTTACAAGCCGAATTGCAGAAGGTATGGTATAAATTAAATAACCTATCCTGACTGAGTGATAGAAGAAAATGCTTGCTCACTCCAACGTAAGCTGTACCGATTTTACGTTTGGCATTGCGTTCCATGTTATCAATTTGTCGTCTATATGTTATATACAAAATTTCTTGTTCCATAATAACAAGGAATCAACATAATCAGGTGGAAAATCTTTAAGAATAATGCCTTATAGTATCGCATATACCCACTGTAAGGTGTGAAGATACTAATTCACAAACGAAATAATAATTACATCATTCCACATGACACAATTAAATGAAACCTACCCCAAAATGCTTAATTCTTATGATGTGTAGAAATATTCTTATTGCTTAGTGAAATTTCCTTCTACTTACACTAAATTGAATAGTACCTATTATGCAATAAAACGTGAAAGGAAAGGAACTGAGATTAAATTTCTTCTTGAAAGAATCAAAATGAAGCAATTTGTCCTTATGATCAAAGAGGTCAGTTACATATTTGCCTCCCTAACTGTAAAAACATAAAACAAGATCTTATAATCGACAGGAATGTGATGGATACTCCAAATAACGTAATTCCCCCAAAATTCTCTGTAGGATTGTAATAAAAGAATTCAACCCATATACTGAAAACGTGCCTTAAAAATATTAGGAATCTACATTCAATTAATAAGTAAATAATTCACCAAAGTAATACATTCCGGTCAAAGAAAACTTTCCAGGCCCCTTTGGTATCATTGCAATGATACCAAACCCAAGTACATTTTCAACTATTCATAGAGGGCCTAACATATCTTGCATTTAACCCCCCGCCCCCCCCCCCTTATCGACGCCATTTAAAAGTTAGGTAGGCTTCATTTTATCATATGACCGTATTACATTGCCAATGACACTTCCAACGTGTTTCGTAAAACTTTGAAAAGCAGCCGGGTGTACTAGGAAAAGATAAACTATTGTGAAAGGGCAAAAGTCATTACTGTAATGTTACAATGTACGGAGTGAGATCCCTGGAGGGTCACAAACGTATGCAACTTTTCAGTCTCGGCAAAATATTAAAGCAGAATCTACTATAAGTAAATTTTAAGCTCAGCATCGTCTCTGGTCTAAGTGATAAAATAATAGCAATGCCCTTTATGGAATTAGACCTACGATGAATACAAGAGCCCAGTGCAAACAAACTACATTAATTTATTTTTTATAGTTAAAGTTTAAAACCGTTTAAACCGAAAAAAACTTTGACACATTTAAATCCGATTGTTTCCTTTCACTAGTTTCTACTCCCTTCGAAGATGAAAGAATTATCGCCAGCGTACTGAATAAGTCTAGTTTCTTGCCCTCCAATTACACCACCTTCTAAATCCTCGCTGTTTTCCACTACATTTTTAGTCCAGCGAGCTCTGTAGCGAATAATTATGCCGCGATGGTTGTAGTCATATATCGTATTCAATGCACATCTAGCTTCTACAATATTAGATTTGAAATTTCCAGAGAAGAATTTTCCTGCAATTGTTCTAAGTACGAGATACGATCAATTCAAAAGCGTTCATAACATTTACCTTGGGTGGAAACATAATTTGAGTAGGCAAATGATGCAAATCTTATACTCAGTTTACAAGCCTTTCACTGAAAAAGTGGATTCTTTTCAAAACAACTAATGATCGTCATCTAGCAAAACAGTATTGGACCTCCACATGCCTGTACCCCGGACTACTTCTAAATGTAAATTTAAAGAAACACTCGAGTGATTTGAACCTAAGGGGAAAGGAATATCGCAACCACTAATAGAGGTTCTGAGGTGTCGAGAAACGACAACAATCTAGTATTCAATATATAGCCTGGTCATAATTTGAATGGTAGATTTCAACTAACTCAAATTCCCGATTAAACTGGAAAGTTTCTCCCTAGCCCCTGAAGATTGAATGCTGCACAACTCCAACTTTATCTAAACCAAGATTGAAAACCAAATTGAAATCATTGTCCCAAATGACAGAGTCCCACTTATGGTTCCTAATGAGGCTACTAATTTTGAGATCGAATTAAGTCTGTCTACATTATAACAATAATCAGTTCCACAACAACATTCTCAATAGTAACGTTGACAATAACATACCGACCATCCGTATCAAATACAGCGTGATTAACCAAATAAGAAATTGAGAGATTGCAAAGCACGGCAACACTACTGATGAATTAATTGCCGTGGGAAAATTAATCTTGCCCCCCCCCCCTTATTCATTCAACCAGTATCTGCAACCATTTGCAATGGAATGAGTTTCTTTTAAATTATAAGATCGTACGTTCTGTTATGAAGTAAAGCAAATAATTTCCTGGGTTTGGAATTATTCTAATACCTCTAGTATTAAATGATAAAAAAAATCCAGGGCGACATAAGTAACTATGACAGGGAAACATACTATGGTAAATTGGAGATAATATGCAGAAAAGATCAGAGTACCCTACGGAATGCAAGATAGGGTGAGAATAGAAGTGTTCTATCCAATACAAGAGTTCTATACAGCCTTTTCATAACTGAATATAAGGGTTGAAGATTTTACACACAAACAGAACACACAGAAATGAAGGGCATTTCTTCAATAAACCTCTTCCCTTTGGGATGGTTGAAACATTAAAAGACTTAACTATCCAAGACAAAAACAAGAAAAGGAGACAAAAGAGAGTCAATACGATCAGTGTTGCAGTACCAGTTACCGTACCCGTACTCGAGTACAAGTTTCCGTGTTCGTAACCGTATCCGTATTCGTGACCTGGTACCTAAACCCGTACTCGTGATCTGATACCCGTACCGGTACCCGTATTCATGATAATTTTTCTTTGGACCCGTACCCGAACTCCTGTACGGGTACTACCTGTACCAATCATATTGTACCCATGCCCACTCTACTCAAGGTCCACTACTGATCCTCACTGACCAAATACTTTACTGTACACTCAACGTCAAATGTATGTTGAAGTTTTACTCTTTACTTCAGGACTGGACTCACAACTGTAGATCACTACAATTCGCGCTGTAGCCCTGACTGGCAAAATAACTATGATATTCAATGCAAATACATGGTATAGTGCATGTGCGTAATCATATTGCAAAGTGGGTGCTTCGAAGAGAAGGGCACCTCTTAAAATATCCATGGTCATTCACAGTGGCTGCATGGGCAGCAGGGAAGTTGCATTCCATCCCCTGAAAGTTTCAAAGCAATTTTTTATCACACCAGCAGTGAAAATTTCCTGCTAATTAAAGTGTACCTAAAGTAAAGGTTTACAAGAATATATATATTTTAGCGGTTGGAAATTTCCCCCACTCTCCCACCTCTTATTGTCATAGCTTACTATCTTGCTGAGAAACAAAATGTTGAAAGTTATCCACATAATTTGAAATAGTCAATTGTGTAATGATTTGTGATGCCATTTTTGTTCAACACATATTACCTGCTTGTTTCCTTTTGAAATTAAAATGTTTATAAGACCTTGAAAATTTTCCTATGGTCTTTCATAACATGGTGTTGGCAGAGGGATGGTGTATTCAAGTCACCCTATAACAGTAAGACAGTGATCACATTTTGGAACAAGGTTGCGGTGGCTTTTGGAAAACCAAAGAAAAACTAAGACGGTAGTTTGAGTAGTACAAGAAAGACATCAAATTACTGTGCAATCCACTCTCAAAATTGGGTGAATGAGCTGCAACATTTTCACATCCCAGGAATGTGCTGTGAAGATGGGAGTTAGACCATTTGGATTCATTTTCAAAATGCACTTTTTGAAATTTTAGACGTTAGGTACAGTGAAGTGGGGGGGGGGGGGTAGGCGGTTCACTACCTGACGTTACCAAGTCGATGAACTGTGGGATTTTTTTGCACATATCATGTTATAACATGATATGTGCAAAAGCTTGAAAATTGCACTCTTTTTGGAGGAATGTGAATCGTTCTCAAATTGATATTTGGGTGGTTTTATTAAAACCAACTAGACCGGTTTCTGTTCTCTTGCTCTATAAGGCTGAACCTCATCAGTAGAGGCCTTTTACACAAGGCGGGAGTTGTCCTGAGAGTTATAATGCAGCTAAAAGTGCATCTAACAAAATATCGTCGTAACCTTCCTCTGTTTCGTCCGACTCCTGGTTTGGGGGAAACCTTGATTTAACAAGTAAATCTTTAAGATTTGGTGCCCTCATTATAGGCAATAATGGGATAATCGGGAAACAGACGGAATAGTTGCTTGTCACCTGCAATTAAATTCCAGTGCTTTGTTAAAGCTTGCTTTAAGTGACATGTTTTGGTATGAGGGGTGTATGTTGTTTTGAAAACGAGTGGTGGCGCTGTTTCTATATTCTTAGACGCGAGGAGATTCGTCCTTTGTTTATAATCAAGGCCGTTAGTGGCTGAGGCGATCTCTTCGGGCGAGTAGTTTCTAGTAAGAAGTCTCTCTGTAAAAGAGTCTCTTTTCCCTAGGAAACCAGGCTCGTTACTGCATAATCTGGCGTATCTTAGTACTTCACCTGTAATAAAGCCTTTGAAAGTGGCAAGTGGTTGTGCAGAATTACGGTCGAGGTATTGAAAAGTTTCAGTGGGTTTGGTATAGACTTTCGTGTCAAGAAGGCCGCTGGATTGAAACTTGTTACCTTTAAAGATTTTTAAATCCAAGTAGGTTACCTCAGTTTTGGAGATTTCCATGGTGAATTTCAGAGAGGAATGAATTTTATTCATTTTGGCCACTAAGTTCGAAAGTTCAAATTCCGTTCCCTTACATAACAGTAGAATGTCATCCCTATAGCGGAGCCATTTTAAAATGTTGGAATCTGTCGGTATGATTTTATTTTCAAGTACTGATCGGGTACTATTCCCTAAAAAATTCAACAGTTGACCGTCTTGGTAGCGTCAGGTAGTGAACCGCCTACCCACCACTTTACTTGATTTTGCTTCTCTTTTCTTCGGAAAATGAGACGTAGGTTAGATGCACTGAGAATTCCGAATGGAATCTCTGACGTATACCGAAAGGAAATACTCGTACATCCTTTCGTCCCACAAAAGCGGGACTTTGAACAGATAAAAATAGTCGAAAAGAACTGTAAAACTAGCACAACTGTCTGTGAGATCTTTCAAGCCTAATTTGGCGTCACCCTTCGTCCAATCAGCATTCAAAAGCTCGGGATTTTCCTTTCACGTCCAAAGAGACGTTTATAAGCTGAAGAACTCGCCTGCGCCATACAAAAGGCAACACGCTGTCTCTCTAAAAAAGTCAGGATCGACCGAGGTTCGAAAATCAACGAAGAGGCAAAAGCGGCCCGTTCTTGGACAATATTTCTGATCATTGACATAAAAGAAGACTTAATTTTCAGGCATATAAAAGCTCACCTCTGAAATCCCTCCTCTTTCGCTTCATAAAAAGTTAAACTAGCCAAATGATCGTGCTTCTAAAAGCACACAAAGATCTCACAAAATCTAGAACAGTAGAAAGGGAATTTTCGGCTATACGTAGCCATTGAACCTTTGAAGCAAGCGAAAGCACTCCTTAAAGACTTCTTAACCCTCTTCGACAGGAAACTGTCGAATTCCGAAGCAACTGCCTTGATAAAAGGGTTAAAGTTCATGACAACCCGAGAGAAGCTAAGACTCTGCGAATTACCCCAGCCATTAAAAGGCCGCAAAAACGTACTACGTATGAAAATTCGCTACTCCCTGCATATAAGCAAATGCTTCTGACAGGGTTCCGCCTGATGTACACCGTTACTCAACAAAGGAACCACCCATGAACTTTCGAGTTTAGTGGCATAAATTGAATGTTAAAATTCTTTTCTTCCCAAAAGTTGTTTATGGAAGTCCTGCCAACTGAGGTAACTTACCTAGATTTGAAAATCATGAAAAAGGAAAAAGCCTCGTGAGCGACGAGTCAACACAAAGTCTACATCCTAGCTCACTGTTACCTTTCAGAAACCCAATCAATATATTTGCACAATTCGCCACTAGCCACAAAGGCTTCACAAAGGCAAAATACGGCAATACGCCTAGACTGTGCAGCGAAAGAAACATGATTCCATTCAGAGAGGAATGTTTAGAATTAAGCACGTAGAAGGAAGTGAGCCCGGCTATTAAAGGTATTGACTACAAACGAAGGGCGCACCTACGTGTACTATACCCCCAAAAGGTTAAGAAGTGCCACCACTCAGGCGCAAAGCCACGCATACCCAAATATCTAAGAACAAGGCATTTGAAAGCAAGCTTGAAAAGCACAGGGATGTTATTTTGCGTACATTCGCATCAATCCCGGCTTTTGTTTCCCGACCGTCTTTTCCCTATGAGAGGACACTAAATCTAAAAGATTTACTTGTGTAATCAAGTTTTACTGCAGAGTCAGACGAAACAGGGGGGTACGACGATACTTTAATTATTGCATGCGCTTATAGCTGCATTTTAAGTCTCATAACGAAACTAGCCAATGTTTGAAAGGCTACTACTGATAAAGTTCCGCCGTATAGAGCAAGAGAACGGAAACCGGTCTAGTTGGTTTTCAAAAAACCACCCAAATGTCAATTTGAGAACGACTCATATTCCTCCAAAAAGAGTGGAATTTTAAGCTTTTGCTTATATCATGTTATAACATGATCGGGTACTATTCCCTAAAAAAATCAACAGTTCACCGACTTGGTAGCGTCAGATAGTGAACCGCCTACCCACCACTTCACTTCTACTGAGGTACTTGGCTACCAATTTCATGAACATGGAATGTCTCGTATGGCTCTAAAAGAGATCATTACTGCTCAAAATTGTTCTGCAGTGCCAAAACATGTATTTTGTGATACAAAATGAGAATACTGAAGTTTTAGGGGCTACAACAGAAGCATTTGTGCCCAGGGCCGTCGCGACCGGGGGTGTGGGGGATGTCTCACACCCCCCCCCCCCCGTGATAGCGACGATAGTCGGAAAATCTAAAATTCCAGTTGGAATTTATGATATGTCAGTCTAAGCACATTTTCCCGACTAAGCCTATTATTTTCCTCTTCGAATCAAAACTAACCTTTGTCAAGCAATATTTGTGTATATATGTATGTGATGGATCTATTGTAATCATTTCCTAACACAAATGTTTCTCAAACTATCCACATTTTCAAACCTTTACGCCTTTACGCTTCAAACCTTTACTCAGTATTATTCTTATTATCAACATCTTCTGATAGCAACTTTCCATCGGAGAAGCACAGCAGCAGTTGAAAGCTGTTTACGAATTACCAGGTAAAAGACTGGCTTTTTGAGTGACATGTAGGCTGGTTGGGCAATAGAAAGTGTCTCGATGCAGATTTTGAATGCATATTTTGTCATGGAAATCTTATTAAATGAAAATTTTCGGCGCGATTTGCAGTTATGCGTCACGATTTACACTCCATCTCATTACCATTATAAAGGTAATTATACCAGGTGAGGTTATACGGGGGAACTAGGGGGCTTCAGCCCCTAAATTTTTCCTAGCTCACCAAAATATTTCAAAATGTTATATAGACTAGTAGTGGTGAAGACAAAAATATGCTCTGAAAATATTCCAAATGGCTATTCATCAGGCCCGTAGCCAGTAAGGTCTGTAACTATTCTTTCTAAAACTTCAAAAAAATGTAGCGCGCTACGCATCTTTAGTTCGATCTAGTGGTAAGGCCCGCCGTTTCAAACGTATTGGATTTTTTCAACATTTCCACAAATATCGTTCTTCCGCAGGCACGTAGCCAGAAATTTTTCAAGGGGGGGGGGGCGGTAGATCTTGCGAGGGAGCGAAGCGACCCAGCCCGAGCGCGCTTTGGCGAGGGGAAGGGGTGTTGAAGGGGGTTCCCCCTCCCACGGTGAGCTTTTGTGGTTTTTAATGTGAAAATATGTGATTTGGTGCATACTTTATATGGTATTTGTATGCATAAGGAGACATATTATTATGTATTTTATGAAATATTTTGTAGGAATAACCATATAGAAATCAAACACACACATATTGCTGGCAAATAATTTATCATTCTACGAGTATGCAGAATCACATAACAGCTTTAAACAAGTTTAAGGTGCTGCTTTTGTACATAGGCCTACCACTAGACACCATTTTGTTCCTGATATTGTAGGCCTAAAATTTGTCCCCTTACAGTATCGATAGAGTTGGCAAGTATGCTGCCAGTGGGCGAGAAACTTTTGGTCCAAAATGCCTCCCAGATCGCTGGAAATGGCACTTCCCAGGCCTATTTACTGCATTTAAATAGGGAAAACACTGGTAATATTGTAAAAAAAAGACATAGAAAAATAGAAAAAGTTTGTTGGGGGCGGCTACCCCCTTCGCCCCCCTTGGCTACGGGCCTGTTTTTCCGTGTAGGCGTGATTCTAGAGAAACACGAAAATGCCTTGTTGCGAAGTTCTATACTCTTTTTCCTAATTTTTAGAAGGCAATGTCTTCAGTCTCGCCATCGTGGCAAACGTAATTTGTAAGAAAACAGATTTTTCAGTTTCGTAGGGAAGCCTTAATGGGTAAGATAAAGAATGTAATCTCCGACGACGACCATGCAGTCGCCCCAACAAATTTCTTGGTTTTGCTTTTAAGTAGGACAGGTTCTTTAATAAGAACCCAAACTTTTTCAACTTTCCTTAATGAAAACATCTTTTCAATATAACCATAAATTTTTAGCTTGCTTCGAGCACCCTATATTTTGAGTTCAAAAACCCATTGCATCTTTCGGGGCAGAGAGTAGCTGGCCTCCTTTCAGGAAGCTTAGCCCCCTGTTGGCAAATCAAAGCACCTACCCTGGCTGAGCCTGCATGCGAGTCTTTCCTTGTAGCATTGAAGTATACCCCCAAATTTCTGCGCGCTTTAGGCGCAACCCTCACTTAAGAACATTATAAGCATAAACTAGGTGTACTCTTATGCTGACTCATCCCTGGGGCTTTATGGTAGTCCATGGCAGCATGGTCCCCTCATCGTCCGAAAAGCACTCAACTCTTCATCTACGCTTGAGGAGCTGAAGAATCACCATCATGGTCATAGCCATGTTCCGTTCACTTGTGAGACTTTCCACAAATTGCTGCCAAGGAAGGGAAACCTTTCGCGCACTTAGCGGGTACGTTTTATGGCCAGATTTCTTTAAGCTATGATCCGTGTAGGCCTTAATATCACCCCTGTGGTTCCCGCAGACTGCCCTTATCTGTTGGCACCACTAGCTACAATATAGTCTTCTTCGAATCCCACCTTTGAGTTACATTTCAAAAAATCTGTAAGGGCTCTTGTCAATATGATATCTTTCAGTTTATTTGTAGCATGATGTGGAAGGTTGAAAATATGTTGTTACCGTTAAACATTTTTTTTTCAAAATTGTCAAGGATCTCTTCGCGGGTATAGATGGTGATTGTTAATACACATACGACGAAAAAACATTCTCAAACGCGCTTGTTAGTCCTTCATCTTGCTTTACCTATCAGGGAGGTCTAATATTAGATTCCTGCAACTATACAACCTCTCGCCCATTCCCCATTGCTGGGAGGAGATGTTCGCCTGGAGTTTCGCTCAAAATTAGCAAAAATACAATAGATGTAAAGTGCTTGGGGTCATACTCTGTATCATCATTTGAATGTCAAGTAATAAGCATTATGTCGTTGTCCCATTTTATGTAATTGATTCCGAGCTTAGCTTCCAGGAGGCTCCATACAGGTATCTGTTAGTCTTAAATGCCTTTTTATAATGCACAATGAAGGAAAGGAAATTTTTCGTAATTGTCCAAGAAAGTTTCTGTTCACTCCATGCACTTATTTTAGGGTAAAACTTTGCCCGAATAGAAGGCAGTTAAGTAGCTAAGGAAGGGAGGGGGGCTTTAGGAGGTTTGTTGACAACGTAACTTTTCTTAGACAACATTCTCTCTGCTTTCACCCAACTAAAATTAGTATTCACTAAATTATGGACATTTTTCAGCCATATATTATCAGCTCCAAAACTATAACAAAGATGACACCATTTTCCATCTAAGCAACCTTAAACAAGAATTTCTCAAAGGGAAAGGGGGTAGTCCCCTCCCCCAGGACGGGACCTGTATGTAGTGACAAAGGAAGGATCCCTACTGTTGTATACAAGCGCAGGGCGTATAAAAAAGTGTAATTTACTGGTCGCCACTCAGTTGGAAAGAACATACAGCCTGTCGGAAAAATTAGAACTCTCTTTGACATTTTACGGCTTTATATGATCAGCTCCGAAAATATACCAAAGATAGCACCATTTTGCATCTAAGGAACCTTAAATTAACAAATATTTCTCAAAGGGGAGGGGGTTTGAATGTGGGAGTCCAAACTTTTCCATGCATTACCTGGCTTTCTGGCTCTTTATAAACGAAATTCAACGTCGTGTGGTTACATTGTTTTAGAGAAGTTGTAACTCAGAAATGACCTCAAGGGCTAAAGTTGCAAACGGGTTGTTTTCGGTGAAAAGGGTGACATTTGACAAGTCCGTTCAAAAAGGCCGATCAATATTTTAGAGAGAAGGTTTAGTATATTGCGGGAAACTGCCTTACTTTTACCACAATTAGTCCTAAAAAGGTTTCAAACCCCAAATTTTGGAGCGTAAGAACCTTTCTTGAGCTTAATTAATCAGGCAAAACGATCAAAATGGAGGCCATTCTGAAGATGCTGTTTACTCCCCTGCACATAAAAAACACAGATCGCGTACATTTCTGATTTTCTGGTGCCTGCCCTACATTATTTAAAATTTGCAGCATGTGACGCCATTTGTAGGAATTGGGAGGGTATATGAGTATCGAGTCTGCCCAGTCATACAGTTTATCCAATAATTACAAAAAATGCAGACTTTCTAACCATACTTATACACATACCCGTGACTTGGTAACCGTACTTGTACCTGTACTCGTGACCTCTTAACCGTACTCGTACTCATACCAGTGACCTGGTACCAGTACCTGAAATAATGGTTTCTTTTCCCTTTGGCTCTTACCCGCACTCATGACTCGGTACCGTACACGTACACATACTCATGACCTGTTACACGTACCAGTACTCAAGGACCTGTACCCTCACAAAAACACTGGAAAGAACTTCCACGGACTGGACTTGAGATGGTCATAAGAGACAAGCAGTATGTCTATGAGGCTGGCATTCAAAGTATGCAATTCTTATTGTTGTTTGTGTAAAGAGATATGACCTCTATTCAGAAAATTAAAACATAATGGTTAGAGAAAGGGCTAGATGAGATTTAACGGTTTAGTTTCTAACTTATTGATTTAAATCGGTCGTCCACAGCCATTTTTCAAGTTGTGGCTTATTAGATTGTTTTCCCTACTCCATTGCTTATGCTGAGCACCAAGCACAATGGCAGTAGGTTCCATTGCGACAGGCGTGTCGAAAGCCATTCTGAAAACGAAAAACCTACACTGTCACCGTCATATATATATATATATATATATATATATATATATATATATATATATATATATATATATATATATATATATAAGTGTACATATACGTGTCGCCTAAGTGTTTACAACGTTATAACAACCATTCCCTGCATGTTATTTCAAAACTTTTGAAATATATAAAAGTATCCTAGCGCCCTCTGTTTGGGGTTACTAAAGGTAAGTTCCACTAGAATCCCATTATGTATTAATTTACTATTGAAATTTGGGGGTGTATATCATTCCTTTTAAAAAATTGGTATGTTAGGTGTACACACCCTTATTGCGCAATACCAATTTATTTCTCTTTTATTTAATAAAACGTTGTGCGTACGTCACACAGGTAATTGGACATATATTCAACTTGAGGGCGTTCCTGAAGATCATTAAGGTATTTTTTGTCTAATTTTTACCCGCATGAATATGCAAATATATTTAATTAACTGGTTGTCCCCCAAAGTGACCATTTTATACCGTGTCGCCCAAAGTGACCATTTAGGGATATATATATATATATATATATATATATATATATATGTCATATATATATATATATATATAATATATATATATATATATATATATATATATATGTATAAGACAAACGTACGAGATCAAAAGTCAGAGTCAGCTTTTTGATTCCTTGCCCTTAGGCAGGCAAGGAGTCTATGCGATGGTGATGTCGTGTGTGTGTGTGTGTGTGTGTGTGTGCGCACTTGTATTTATATCCAGCCGAGGACCTTGACCAGAATACACAGCTACCACCTGAGGACATTTTTTCCACCTGAGGACCTAAACCCAGGTCCTCGGGTAAATTTAGTTCCATTGCATTCTACACACGTTTTCCATTATCTAGGTATAGGTAAGGGCAGAGTCCTCTACTGGCTATGAATTTGAAACAGGTGTGTGAAAATTTCAGAGGTCCTCAGGTGTGTAGGATACAACTGGTGGACTTATATTATATTGCCAATATTGTGGACTTAGGAGATATATGTGGCTTCCCAGTTGGTGTGTATAGCGCCCTCTAGAGGGTAGTGATACAATGCATGTGTTCATTTGTCAATCTCATAGTTGTATGTGCTGGTCCGCAGGTGAATATGCATACATGACAACAAGCGCAGGTCCTCGGTTTGTGATGAATACCAGTACGGGTGTGTGTGCACTCACCAACGTGGCCTTAGCGGGTATGTGTATGGGTGCACTCACCAACGTGACCTTAGCGGGAACTGGCGTAGCTGTCCGAAAATTCGGTCACTGCAAAGAGAAGTCACGCGAGGCTGCACGTGTCTGCCTCGGAGCGCAGCCCGCCCTGAAGCGCGTCCTTCTACTCGGCTCCTTCGCGGGCAGCTCCGCTGCTGGGAAATTCCCTTGCATTCCCTGCGGGGTCCTCTGCCAGTATCCTGTAAGGTATCGAGTGTGCGTATGGGTGTGTGTGCATATGACGCTGCTTGTAAGATCACTAAAGGTAAAAAACCGTAATCGTGATATCGCAGGAAGGAATGACCGACACTTTTCATATTTGGTATATAGGTTTGCAATGTTAAGAGAAAGAACCCTATTGTTTTTGGTGAAGGTCAAAGGTCATTTGAGGTCACTAAAGGTAAAAAACCGAAATGCTCGTAATCGTGATATCTCAAGATTGGAATGACTGAAACTTTTCGTTTTTGGTATATAAGTTTTTCATATTAAGAAAAAGAACTCAGTTGAACCCAGTTGGATACTTTCAACTAGGTTGAACTGGGTTTTTCAACTAGGTTCAATGTGTGTTTTGGAACATCCTCAACTAGGTTTTGGTCTACTGGGTTTTGGTCAACTAGGTTTTGGTCAACTGGGTTTGGTTCAACTAGGTTTTGGTCAACTGGATTTGGTTCAACTAGCTTTTGGTCAACTGGGTCTCCAGTCAACTGAGTCTTCAGTCAACTGGATTTTGTTTTACTGGATTTTCCAACTAAGTTCTTTTTTCAACTGGGCTCAGCCAAGTTTTTCACGACCTAGGCTTCACTGCATTTAAGTTATATTTATATGTCTAAGCCTAGACTGATCTACTGGGCGTTTTAATTAGCAGGTTTTTGAAACACTCTACACATAACAATACTTACAGTACACACAACTTCCAAAATACTAAATTTTTATTCTTCCACTGTATCACTCTATAGAAATGTGCACAGTATCATAGCCGTGCTTTGCATGGCTAACATAAAGTCAGTAATTATTATATATCAAAACAAGCACATGGCTTTTTAATTGTGCTGTACTTACTACCGTACTTGATAAAACACCTTCAGAGAATCTGTGAATGAACATTTCAGTACTCGTACTTAAACTTCACAAAGATGTATTGAGTAGAATAGTGTCAAATGAAGTTCATAGCCACTGTCCACTATAGTCTAAAGCATCCTACATCTACCAAGAACATGCACTGGAAAGGAAAGAGTTAAATTAATACAAGCCAAATGTTTGTTGAAAATTCACTTTGATATTAACCAAAAGATGAGTTTCACTACACTGCAGTATCCAACAAATTTGCTTCTTTAGGTTGCAGTACTTAAAATGTTACATTACAGTAGCTGGATACAGTTTGCAGCATACAGGATTTTAGGAAGTTGGGGAACCATATTAATTTGTAACTGCTGCACGGGTCCCTCCATCTTTAGTCTGACTGTTGTAAAGCAGGAGCTGGTTACTGTTATTAAAACAGCTGAGTGTTTGGTAAGTCCGGTTCTTAAAAAGAATGTGGATGGCTACAGTATTTTGGTTTGTTGCGTAACAGGTAACTTGTTGTATCACTTGGTGTGAACTTACTGAGAGCACTGTCTTTTACAGTATCATTCAGAATCTTGAGCCAGATAAGTTTCCAGTACATAAAGTACATACACATATAGATAAGACACATAACTTCTGCCAGGTCTTTCTTCACAACACATGAGAGTCCACTGGTGTTTGGTTTCAACGAATACTGTACATGGCTTTAGGCCCATCCCAGATAGCACACTATGTTGGATCAACGTTGGAAAATGGTCCGCAAATGTTGGCAAGCGTTGGCAATAAGTTGTGTTGGCACATAAATGTTGGACCAACACAAGGCCAACCTATATTCAACAACTGTTGTGCACTCTAACATTTTACCAACTTTGGGCCAACATTTACCAAACAATTGTTGGGTTTCATTCATTGAACCAATGTTATGCATTATCAACCAACAACAGGGCTTTCTTCGGTCAAACAACATTGGGCCAACATATACCAACCAACTGTTGGGCCACATACATTGAACCAATGTTGGACCAACGTGTACCAACCAAATGTTGGGCCTTTCTCGTTAGACCAATGTGGGGCCAATGTGTACCAACCAAGTGTTGAGCCACATTTCTTTAACCAACATTGGGCGAACATTACTATCATACAGTAATAAAACAGTATTAGAGAATTTATGGAAAGGCCTGTCAAAGCAGTAAATCGAGGTTCAAAATTCATCAGTGGCACTTATCTGTGATATTATCATGTTAAATATAAAAGATCAATAGTGTATGTGGCAATTTGAAAGAGTTAAATTATAAGTCATCCCTCGATCGACTGATGTGCTGAATCTGGAGGACACCTAAAAGTCGGTCTATAACCTATGGTTGGCCCAACCAGAGCACTGGATTTCGGTGATGGATTGCTAAAGGCCCACATTGGTTTCGGTTGGCCAATGGTAAGCGGCCCAACATTGGCCCAACAATGTACCACCGGAAAATTACTGAGCTGGTCATTTTGGTATCAACCCAACCTACAATTGTTTTAATAGCAGCTATTTCGAAATTTTACATTCACAGTGAATATTTTACAGAACGTTCACAAACAAAGTGGGAATTTTTGCTGAGACAATTTGAGAAAAATGTTTAAAGTGCTGCGAAATTCTAGTGAAGCACCAGGTTTATATAACTTTCGTCTGAATGGAGCATTTCTATTTTTTTAAGTGAGATTTGTTCTTATCACTTAATGGTAAGTCTGATTAAAATAAAGCGTAGCTGGCAATGGTGAATCCTTGCAAGAAATCATGTTTCTCAGTTGTGCAATACAACATAAAGAAGGAAACATTGAAAAATCATGAAGAAAATTGTATTATTAATTGTTAATACTAACAAACAAGTCTCAATGAATATATAATAGCTAAACCAATCTTCTCATTTCATATATGAATTCTCAATGAAAATCCTACTACATTTAAAAGTGGCTAGTACTAGCAATGCTGGTAATTTTTAAGACTTGTAGAAGGTAGCTTCTCTGACATATTTCTTTATGGTTTCCCATAAAGAGCAGTTTAATAAAAGAGAAGTTATAGACAAAACGATGCATAGTTTAGTTGGTACAACATTGTGCCAACTTTTCTTTGCACTGAGCACCCAACTATCAGATAACATTAGTCCAACCGCTGGAACAACGTTGGCCCTTTGCTACAACAATGTACCGGAGTAAATGCTTGCATAATGATGGCCCATTGTTTCTACAACATGTTGGGTAAAGTTAGAGTAACGCTGGCCCTTGGTTTTGACAACACGCTGGATAAACATTGGCATAATGTTGGCCCATTGCTGCAACAACACATTGGGAAAACAATGGCATGACGTTGGTCCACTGGTAAACCAACATGTTGGACCAACGTATACACAATGAGCAGCCGACCTTCAAACAACGTTTCTCCTATGTGGTACCAACAAAATGTACAACCTTTTTCCAACGTTGGCCCAATGTTACTGTGCTGTCTGGGATAGAAAAACACACCTGTGCAACATACAGTAGCTTGATACTGACACTTCTTTTAAGTACGGTATATACTGTGGACCTATGTTGCAATTCCATTGAGTAACCAGTGTTCTCCACTAGCTGTTTTGTCCGGGGGCCCCGCCCGTACAAATTCTGCCACACTACTTTAGCGCCCGGACAAAACTTTGCCGCCCGCACAGAAAATTGACCCTCCCGGTCAAGAAGTCATCTGTACGCTCAATCACAAACACCACAACTTAGTCCTTTGACTGCCTTTTATAAGCAATGTGTAATAAAACATCGGAGATGCAAACCCAGCTCACTTGCTGAGCTCTTATATCATTCAATATGCACTTACTGCATTTCCTTGATATGTTTCCACAGTAGGAGTCCGTTACCATCAAACTCATACACTAAAGGAAACCATTCAATTGAACTGTCCCCTAGGTTTCCAGATTTTCACCCAAAATTTCCATTAAAATGAACTACCTCATCATTGAATACGTCGAACTGGAAACTGGAGCTTCAGATCTGCAAGTAAAGTCAAAGATGTTTAGAAATGCAATTTGCAAAAAAAAAAAATGACCACGAAGTGCCCAGATTTGAACACATAGGGAAAGCTAAGAACAAGGCCGTAGATTGCACCATTTACGATCTTAGCCCTCCTAAATTGTCAAAATTTTCCCAAAGGGGAGGGGGACACCCCCTTCCCCAGGAGTGTCCCCCTCCCCCAGGACGGTGATCACGAGAGCCCCCGGACAGAAGACAGACAAGTGGAGAACCCTGAACAGTTGATCATGCCATGCTGTACTCCCTGTAGTGAAGAGAATGGTAAATAGTCTGAAAACACTAATTGTTTCAATGATGATACTAGTATTACAGTAAGATCACTGAACAAGGTGTGTGGGGGTGGATTTTAATTTTGTCATCGGGACCTTTATTGAACTGGGGGGGGGGAGACTGTCGAGGGGCGAATTTGTCAGGGGTAACTTTGTCCAGGGGTGAGTTTTTAAGGGGTAAATTTGTTAGCCAAAGGGGAGACTTTGTCAGGGGAAGACTTTGCTAGGGGGGACTTGACTGGTCCCCGAAAATTTCACAAACCCACACCAGTGTTTCTGCTAAGCCGCTATGACGCAATTTTGACCCAATGACTTTTCGATTTGACGCACTGATGTTCATGGTAAAAATTAATAATAAAAGAGAGCGTTTCATTTGTTCCTAAAGTTGATGCAGTGTGAATGCATGGCACTGAATTTCCAAGCGAGTCAAATTTTCTTATATTGGGCATATTGACCCAATGAATAATTTCTTAGGGGAAACGCTGACCCGCACAAGATTTGTTAAATTTTACGATGAAGTTAAAAAGTTCATGTGCATTGCTCAAAATAGTGGTCACATATGTGCTTCCAGAAGTTATTCATTGAGAGCTGTATAAAAAGTGCAGTATAAGAGCATCTGTAGGACAATTGCTGCCATTCACAGGATGCCACAACAAATAGCCTTGATACTCCAAGACTTAAAAATATTTTACAATCTTGCAAGCAAGCCAGCATTGCATTTAAGTTAGATGTTAGACCAAAAAGGGATAAAATTAGCAAAAACAAACATGTTTATTGCAAAATATTAAGGAGCATGTATTGCCCGATGACATGAAATAAAAAAAATAAATCGATTTAAAAAAAAAATCTGATTTAAATTAAAAATATCTGAGTTCTTTCCTTTTTTTAAATAAAAAAATTGCCATTGTCTATTTGTAGATGGAAGCATTCCTTACTGCAATGAGGCTGGTGCTTTCTAAATTGTGTTTATGTATCATACGCGGGGACGTTTTTTTATCACATAAATAATAACATGGGGATGTTTTGGTGGCACAATTGCAGAATACCCCACGAGACTGAAGCTCTTGTTTTTAACGGGCTGTGGAGCTATGCATTCACTAACCTGTAGGCTACTATCTACTGTATGCAGTCATTCTCACCTGTTGCTAGTTTATTAAGAAATGGACAACAATGAGTCGTTCTCAAATTAAACTTACCTGCTATATTCATATACCCATACTATTTATTTATTCCGACTGCGTATCCCTGTAGCCTTTTAAAGGATGCTTACCTTTTGATTCTTAATCTAGTCTGACTGCGTATTCTTGTAGCCTCGTAAAACTATATCCCGAAATTGCGACTGCGTATCCCCGTAGCCTCTTATAAATATATTCCGAAATTGTTTTTCGTTCAAGGGCACACTAAATCGTACAAAATTTCACCTAGGATTTAGCATTTTTTGATCTAGCCTAGCCTCTCTAATACTTAGATATATCTCCTTTTAAAACAAAAAATAGTTATGTGCAATAATTCATACAAATCATAGTCACTATGTACCCTGCTGAGTGCTGTTTCCCCGGCTTAGCTTTGATATGTGGGGTATGCTGCAATTACTCTGTTTTTGGTAAAAAGTGGTGATATTTTGGTAGCCAAAAAGCGGGGACGTTTTGGTAAAGGGGCATTTTGACTGGATACCTTTGTTTTAACCCCTCTGCTTTATCCTAAATAAACATACATAGGCTTAGGCTAGAGCCGCACGGCCTATAGGGCACAACCGAAATTCGAACCATAGGGACAGTTAGTGTTACAGGCATAGGGCAAAAACCAGAAAATTCATGATATTTACTACAGATCGGAATCATATCGGAAATTCTTCCAATATGTTCTTCTGTTTCACAAAAATAGTTAGATTATGCAAAAAAATCACAAAATAACACTACCTAGCTTGAAAATAGGATGATTTTCTGGAACGTCGGAGCGCTCGGAAGTGCTTGTTAGAAAAAGATGATTGCGAAATAAAATCACCGTATTAGCCTTGCGCCAGTGGTTTCTTTCTCGTGAATATATTATGTGTACATAAATAGTATATTCAAGACATTCAAGACATAAATCAAGTTTCCACAAATCAAGTTTCATTTTCCTGATCAACGACACTAACATTTTCCTAACATTTAATACTTCTATAACTTTTTGGAAAGATTTTAAGTCCTAACGTTCAAATTTTGCTGCATGAAATACATTTTAGTTCAAGTTTTGGCAGTTTTAATTTTTAAATATCCCTCTTAGCCCCTAAAATTCCATACACTCCAACAATATCAATATTCCTGCAACATTCAGACTGTGAATACATTAGGTCTGTACTGTGGCATGCCATCTGAGTCATTAATAGAATGATGGTGATCAAACATTGCTGTAATTTTCGGTGGCAGAGATGATTACGAAAAATGGGGGAGAGAATGGGGGTGAATAGAGCAAAACGAACTGTTTAAAATGTTTAAGTCAATAAAAGCATTTTCCAAAATAGTCAGGTATTTTTATTCGCCTACCCCAGGGAATTCCCTGTCCCCGGTAGCGAGAAAGTACTGTGGGATGGGGGCCAAATGGCTTAAAGAGAGGCGGAAATTTTTCAGGGGGTACCCAAATGTGTAAAAATGTATTAAGTCAATGGCAACATGGAAACTTTCTAGAGGATACAAAAAAAATTTTCAGGGGTTTCCCCCTTGTCCCCTTGGCTACCGATCTGGGAATTCCGCCTTTTATATGGTAGTACTGAGCCCGCGTCACTATCTGAAGTGACACAAACAACTAATGGTATACTCAAAGTGATATAAAAGGCCATGGGAATGAACCCTCTTTGCCACTGGCAAAGGTTTAATCCTTTCAATGGGGGTGGGAGCTTATTATGACCAAAATGCATGGTGCTGCCGACTAGGCCCAAGTCATGGAGAGGTTGGGATGTGCACATAAAAGATAAATAATTAATATTGCCTTCTTACATCTTAACATACACCTCTCCCCTGAACTGGAAGCTATCAACCTCCACCCCTATACCTGTGCGCCTTTTGCAGAGCTTCAAAATGCCTTTATGTAAAGTAATTTCCTTTACACTTTGCATATACTGGCACTGTTAGGGAAGGAATGTCTACAGTCTGGCCCAAACCCAAGAGTGATAGCCCAGTATGAGATCTTTAGGGGTACCATATAGGCCTGCAGGCCATTGAACTTTACACCCATGATTAAAAAGGGGCCTACATTGGTCGGCCCATATCCATATGGGATAAAGTGGGTTCTATGGTCCAAATGCAAGTGATATGATAGTTTAAAATATGGGTAAAGTGCAGTATATCTGACTTATGCTTGTGTGCTAACCCATATCACCCCTTATGAGCCTTGAGAGCAAACTTTTATCGCTTCATATGGGTTCACCCATATGGGCCCATATAGGATTGCCTTCTAAGTGTAATCATTCGTCTAAGTCAGTCCCAGCTGCAGATAAACACAGTGTCTGCATCAAGCAGACCCAATCTGTGGTACCCTGCGAAATACCAGTTGGAGAAATATGTGACTTAAAACTTGAACTGGGCTCAATTGGGTTGAGTTTGGTTCTCAACTAGGATTACAACTGGTTTTGAAAACATAGTTGAGAATATTGAATTCTTAGTTAAACCCAGTTCATAACACAACCAACCCCAGTTCGACACAGCTGAAGGGCATGATCCCTTATTCAATCCCAGTTGGAGCCTAGTTCGACCGAGTTGGTTCCCAGTTTAACCCAGTTAGACCCCAGTTTAACACAGTTGAATCCTAGTTGAGCCCAGTTGGAGTTGCAACTGGGTTCAACTGGAATTTATACCGGGGAAGAATAAGAATCCTATTGTTTTTGGTGGGGGTCTATGGTCATCTGAGGTCACTGTAGGTTAAACTACGAAAACCTCATAAATGGCTTGTAATCGGGATATCCCGAGATAGCGATGACCGACACTTTTCATATTTGGTATATAGATTTGTCATGTTAAGAGAAAGAATCCTGTTGCTTTTGGTGAAAGTCAAAGGCCATTTGAGGTCACTAAAGGTAAAAAACCGAAATGCTCGTAATCGTGATATCTCAAGATAGGAATGACTGAAATTTTTCATATTTGGTATATATAATTTTGTCATGTCAAGAGAAAGAATCCTGTTGTTTTTGGTAAAGGTCAAAGGTCATTTGAGGTCACCAGAGGTAAAACTGCGAAAACCTCGTAAACGGCTTGTAAACGCGATATCTCAAGATAGGAATGATCGACACTTTTCATAATTAATATATAGATTTGTCATGATGTAAGAAATAACCCTATTGTTTTTGGTGGAGGTCAAAGGTCATCGTGGGTTACCAAAGGTCAAAAAGCAAAATTTCCCAAGAATTCCCAAGAATGTCATTGGGGTCACTGGGGTCAAAAAGCAAGAATTCCCAAGATCGTCATCTGGGGTTATCAGAGGTCAAGAGCAAAATTTCCCAAGAATTCCCAAGATCGTCATCTGGAGTCACCAAGAGTCAAAAAGCCAAATTTCCCAAGAATTCCCAAGATCGTCATCTGGGGTCACTAAAGGTCGAAAAGCAAAATTTCCCAAGAATTCCCAAGATCATCATATTGGGTCACCAGAGATAGTCATCAGGATTTACCAGAGGTCAAACAGCAAAATATCCCACGTATTGCCAAGATCGTCATCTCTGGTCACCAGAGGTCAAAAAGCAAAATTTCCCAAGAATTTTCAAGATCCAAGATCCATATGGGTTGAATGCCTTTTAAGACACTTCAGATTTTCTTTTTCGTTATGTTTGGAGGGGTTCAAAGGTCATGTGAGGTCAACAGAGGTCAAACTGTTAAACCATCATAAAATGATGTAGTCAAGAACGATACATTTGAGGGACAAACCTTAGTGCAACAAAGCATCCTCATTCGGCAAGGAATCACTAAGCCTTTGGGCTTTCTGGTTTACTGCATAGGTCAAAGGAAGGAAATTTCAGCAAAAAAATCTGAATAAAAGTTAAAACTATCGATAAACAATGCTATTTTGTGACTTGGGTAAACAAACTTTAAAACCTGAGATCCGACGCCAAAGTGATGAATACAAAAGTCAAAATAGCAAGGATTTGAATAGAAGTTTTGTCTGGCCTATGTCCCTTTACCCATAAGGTCCCTAATGTAAAGGATTTGTACACAAAATCATGGTTAGGTCTTGGTCGATCACGCTTGATTCTAACACTTTAAAAACAATAGTGTGATAAAAAATGTCCTCGTGCTCTTACTTTGAAAATTCCTTGACAAGTCCTGACATCAACAAATTTGCATAACGTTACCACTTTTTAAACAATCAACAACAATTTGGACTAGACTGGTCCCGGTCCCTCCATAAAGCCTTGCTCTCCTACTATAAGGGCAAACAAAAGCAATGAGAGCTACCTTTCCTCGAAGCTATCCACCGGTTTGCATATAAACTGAGATGGGTGGGGGCGCTTGTCATTCTCCGCCAACAGATAATAGCAGTAATATACTTTGAAAATGGCCAACCAGTTTAATAGTGGCCGTCATTATTATTAAGCCTCAACAAATGACACTTAAATTACACTTACATTACACTTAAATTAGCTGCCTTTACTTATGTGTTAAATGCAAAAAAAAAAAAAAAAATGCCTTAAGATGTAAGTAAGATATCAGCTAATTATGGCAATTTACGAAAGTCACACGATAAATACATGATAAGCGGCAGTTAAAGACCTTTAATTCTGTACCAAATGACAAGCTGTGAGGCTTTTGTTGACAGTAAAATTATGTAAACAGAATTGTTTCAAACTGTAGGTAAAATAAACTGTTAGCGGTTATGTTGAAAAATGACCGTTGTTATTGTCACAGGATAGATGTACGATGGCCATATAGTCAGAGGCAAAATGACAAGCACCCACGTACATGATGGCACAAACACTCTTGTTACAGAAATGTATCAAAATACAGGTAACACAAAAATTAATGGGGCTATTTTGAGAAATGGACGCAATCGGCGTCATAAGACAAGTATATTTCTTTGCGCCATAGTCATGGGCCTTTAAGTATGTGTCGAATTTCAACGATAAATGGCAATTTTTTCCACAAAACATGTAACAAAAAGTACAAATCGAAAGACTGAGAATGGTATGAAACTGATATAACAAAATTCTAATTTTTGCACCACTTGCTATCTCGATAGAATAAACATTAAGCACGGTACAAAGGGCGACAAAAGGCCTGCCATGCAGACTTCTCAGCGCAAAAGGTGTTCTGTTAGTAACTACCAACTGTGTAAGAAACGTATCTTCCAAGCAGACAACAGACGATTATAAGATGTTTCAACGCCAGGTTCGGGGATTTGCGAAATCGCAGCTAACGCTTAGACCTTCAAACGAGTTTAGGCAACAGATAAGCGTGTTAAACGATGATTTTTGATGTTGTGGTCGTGGCGTCGGTACCAGAGTTTGCCTGTGTTACGGTGTTCAAGTCTGGAACTATTTTAAGACTAAGTATTTGACAAACTTTGAAGAAAATCAATGAAACCGCCCAACGACAACATTCTCCAAACTATTGAACCAATCTGCGGTACTATCATAAGACAACTTGCAACTGATTTTGAACAGATTCTTCTACATGGAAACAATATATAAAATCATCTAAAGTAACTAATCTCACCTTAAACAAATTAGAAAATATTCTAATTTAGGCTAGCTTAAGTTTTTAATTTATTTTTTTCTAATTTATTAATCTGATTTTCAATTGCCTCTAACTTAACTAATTTTATTATACCAAACGCAGGTTATCACTAAAAGCATCCCCAGATCGACCACTTGGATAAGTACTTCCGTTCCTGAACATCAGGTACAAACAGGACAAGCAAACTGTTTCAATTCATCTTATCTTGTTAACAACCTTGTTAGTCCAGTTAGATTTTATGATGCAGTACGTAAAATACCAGCTAAAGCAATTGTAATCGAAATTGCCCCACACGGCTTGATGCAGACCCTGTTGAAAAGAAGTCTTCATGCAGAAACATCAGATTGTATATCTCTTATGAGCAAAAAGGAGTCAGATAACCTTCATTACTTCCTGTCAAACATCGGAAAGTTGTTTACACTTGGTCTAAAATTGGATCTAAAGAAGTTGTACCCACCAATTGAATACCCTGTGGGAACGGGTACTCCAATGCTGTCGCCAGGAATCAAATGGGACCATTCCAGAGAATGGGTTGTACCATCATGGGAAGATTTTCTGCCAGATAGTTCCATACTTAACAAAACAATAAGTGAGTGGCATATGTTTATTTCAACCGTATGATAAATTAGTTTGAGGCAATTTAGCGTTGAATAATCTTTAAGCTTTTTGACTAATCTACATGTTTTATTTGCCCTTTACAGCTAGCCTTGCGGGAATCACGTTAAATGGTGCACATCTTAGGGCTAAGAGATCGATTAATGGAGTTTTGTAGTCCCTATGGGGTCTTTCCTCCATCTGGCGTTCTACTGGAAAAAGCCTTGAAAGGCTTTCCATCTGAAAAATATTGCCTCCTTGAAAAATTCTGTTATAAAAGCGATTCAGGACTCAGAAAACAATCTGTCTTAATGTTTTACTATGAACAGGCATCTTAAAGTATTGCAGTGAGTTGCTATTAGGCTAGGGGTAGCAAGGAATCTTAATTGATGCCGATAATGCCTACAAAAACTTTGACCAACTTTTACTTAATGAGGAGTCTTTCAAATTCTTAACTTGATTGCTTTTATGACCATTTCGATCACCTTAATGTAACATGCAGTTACACATGAATAAGTGTTTAACAATACTTTGATGCTTCGGGTGAAGCTACAAATGCTAAACGCTCATACAGAATTGGTAAGTATACCACCTGATAAAATCTGCCTAGTTCTACTGAAGATGAAACTATTTTATTTTGCTTTTTGTCCGATTCTCTTAATCTTATGAATATTTTATTCACCTACCTTGAAAGAAAGTGGTGTGGTGTGATCATAATCCGGATGGCTGTTCCATTGATAGACATTTCCAAATTAAATTTTGTTTGTTGTCATCTTCGTCAACATATTATGAAATACTTCTTTTATATCGTTAATTTTATCTTTGTCGTAAACGTGTTACTTCAAATATTGTTACCTTCATTTGAGGCAGTAATAGCAATAGAGATATCTCTATCATTTTGTAATATGTTTGTCACCACTAGATGCTGGTGAAGAGGACAAGTATTCGTTTGTAAAAGATCACACCATAGATGGCCAAATCTTGTATCCAGGAACAGGCTATATTGTTCTTGCGTGGGAGGCCATAGCTTACATGATGAGAACTGTATCAGAAAAACTACCAATAGAGTTTGAAGATATCACAATCCATCGGGCAACTGTCATGTCGAAATCTGGTAGGTGTTACTCAAGGATAATGAAGTAGTATTGATCTGGTAATTTTAATTTAGTTTTTATGTTCTTACTGACATGTTATGGTACAAACGCTGATTTAGGATATGGTATGACGCAAGTTCTCATTTTGAATCCATAATATTAACCTATGTCCCCTAGTTGCTCTTAAGGATTACTTTCCTTAACCTTCTGAACGTTTATTTATCATTATTTCACTAAGAGTCAAGCATTACCTACGTTCTATGTACTTATGGTTATAAATGAAATCTAGACCTAGCTGATGACCGAGTTATGATCCTGTTTGGTGGAGAGACGAGTCAGTCGAATGCTCTTTGTCACGCATTTAGTTCTTTTTTAAGAAGTACTTGGACACTAATAAAACTTCAAAATAAAAGTTTCACCCATTTCTTCCGTAACACTTAATAGGGGCAACAGCCTGTCGGTTCCATGACAAAAGTGGGTTGTAGGGTAAGTAGGACAGATGATGGTGTGATTTCGTTGGACTTTGGAAAATATTTTTTGTTCGGCTGTTTACCTCACAGGATGAAATAATGAAACTATTTTGTGACATGAAAACGTGAGAAGGAAGCTGGGAATGTATTTTGCTAAGAAAAACTTATTATAAGTTCCCTGTTTTCTTTAAACATTATAAAGGTTATCTGGTAAAATAAAATACCCCCCTCCTAATTTTTTTCTTCTCCTTATCTTTGTTATTTTGTTATGTAACGTTTGCGAAAGAGACAGGGATCACGGACTTCCTGTGGTCCGCGCCTGGGACTCTCAATACTGAGGTTGTAAGAAATAATTGTTGAACTACCTTCGAGTGAGCACTTATCATGGTTAAAGATAATAAAAATAACCCTCCAAATGCAAAACTCTATTACATTTGTTACCATTACTATACTAATTCACCTAAATAAGTACGCACGATTATCTACCGAGTTTATATATTAATAAAGTGACTGTATCGTCGTGAAGGTGTTGTGGCCTAGTTGGATAAGGCACTTGTCTCCATTCGGGAGGTAGTAGATATCTTGGGTTCGAACCCTCTCTACGCACTTTTTCCCCCTTCAATTTTAGATTCGCGAATGTGAATGCCTCGCATTCTAGTTGTTGCCAGCCGTCATGCAAAGTCAGAAATTTTAACCTGTTGTAGTTATTCTTCACACTGAATACCATTCCATTTAAAGTTAGCCAAGAATTTCTTTATAACTTACTTTTCGAATATGTTTCTTGATGATGTGAAAATTTTCTAAAAGAAAGAAATGTATAGGCTTGAATAATATTTCCAGCAGGTGAAGTATTAAAATCGTGGGCCCAAAATGAAAGTACATTATCTAAACGTTTGCTGCCAGTCGTTTTATACAAAAATCCTGTTTCAAGTTTGGTGATTGGCGGAAACAAACCTGACCTCAAAGCATATATAAACAATGACCTTTGTCTGGGATAACTTGGAAAAGAAAGGAAGAGATCAACATTAAAAGAGTTCAGTCAACAAAAACTTAACATTAAGAACAAAGAGACCTGTCATTCAAATGGGGGTGCCTGAAAAAGAATTCAATCATTTTCAAGTAAATATTGTCTGACAGATTTGGTCGTTGTATCTCATTCCTAACACCTCCTTGGTATCAGCATATGCATTGAATCTCAATTTGCAACCTCCATAAACTGCTACAAGGAACCATATAAGATTGAATTAAAAATGATTTGATACTTAAATTCATAGCTGGTAATTTTACAAAGACATGGACACGTTCAAGCTAAAAGGAAAGCTGTTTTGTAATTATCTTTGTTGCTTTCTTTTCGAGCTTCCTCATGGCAATTTGAAAGAGATGTAAGCTAAATATTGGTTCGAACTTAACGACATTACTTAACGAGACGACGAATTACATGATAAATCATAATTATTACGATATGAGGTCATTTTAAACTTCCAATATTGTCTTTTTTTTTTTCTTAAAAATCTTGATCATACTTTCGAGATAGTTTTGTGGACATATTTAAACTTTACTATGTAAAAGAATAAAATGTTGTGATTGTTTTACCCTTACTCTTGGTATTTTTGATATCGATAGAATCCCAATAAAACTATGAGCTTAGGTTTCGTTTAAGCTAGGATTCTGCCTAAACTCACTTAATTTCGGAATTACATGGGCCTTCAAAGCAGCAGCTGATTAGCATATTGATTTATGTGGAGATTTTAAAACAATTAATTAAATTTTACTGTACTTTCATAACTAATGCAATATTTAAAATGTTTATACCTCGACAACTCGTAAACATTTTTATTATCTTTTAAATAAAATAGAACTTCCGTTTAATGATTTCTTGCCGAAAGCGCAGTAAATGCCGTATGTTTTAATTGTGTGCGGGACAACATGCTACACGGATCTCAAACAAAATGTGGAACATCTTTTTTCAAAATATAGAATCCATCAACGTTACACATCTTTAGGTGTCGTTGTTCCGACCTTTCTCAATTTGACCACTCGTGACCTTAAATGGCCTTCCCATTCACCAAAATTATAATCCTAGAACTTGATGTGGAACATCGCCCAAAGTTAAATTTCTACAGATAATGTGTCTACGAGTTTCACACAATTTGAAGTGACGTGGCCTCAAATCTGGTGTGACCATTATTGCAAACAATAAAATCTTCAATCCTTCCTCCCATATCTATGAGCTAAGTATGATATTATTGATATCCCTCAGTATTAACGTTTCTAACATTTGTTGCTATCCAGTTATACACCATATGACTTTCGGTGACCTCAAATAACCTTTACCTCACACGAAAAGCAATAATAAGCAAAACTCAATCGTCATCTATAATTTAACTTGCTGTCGAACTGTGAAATCAATTTTTAATATTGTTCTCTGGTGACCCTATATTTCATCTGTCCTTCAAAAAGCTAATACTTACTTTGAACTCAGTATCATAGATCTACATTCCAATGAGTACATCCCCACGTTATCTTTGTTGTGCGTTTACAAGCTGTTCTCGAAGCTTTTCTTGATTACCTTTACTGTTATATGACGGTATATGACCCTTAAAAGCATTACGAGTTCTATACCTCAATATAAAAAACATGTACACAAAGAAAGTAAAGTATATAGCTTCCCTATCTTGAGATACCGTGTTTACGATGTGACCTCTACTGACGTTAAACGACTTTTAACCTCTACCAAAACAACAGAATCCTTTCGTTTATACGAGAAATAATTTTCTGCTTGTTGAATATGCCAGTGAGATTTGTGAGGACGTGGTTATTTAGGGGATTATGTGCCCCCATTTAGCTACGCCATGCGCTTTCCAGTACAACAGTTCAAAGATAAACCGAGCATATTCACGACCTTCCTTCTTTTGAGTAAACCATCCCTTCCACATAATCTGTTCTATGGTGAACCCCATTCAAAAAAAAAAAAATGATTTCTACCCAAATAAACTGTAAGTGACCAATCGGTCTTTTCGTCTTGAACTCCATATCTTATCTTTTCAGATAGGTCATAACAACTTGTCGGATGCCGACTTTTGTTATTGAGAAAGAGAAAATTTCAATTTCAGTCTCTCTGTTCTTAACGTTATGCATTGTTATTATAATCTATTGGACTAGGAACAGAAGTGCCTTACTGGATTGTTCTATGTTTTGAAGTGTTCGGGTCTTGGCAGGGGTAGGTGTGTCGTTAGATGTTGACATGTGGAAACGCTGCAATTTGTCCATCCATAAACACGACTTCAACTTCAAGCTCCACGTCTGTAACAAACATTTTGTCCTTTTGCGTAGCAAGAAATTCTACCCTCCACAAATTGAGATTTAGACAACCCTTCTCATCTTGTGTGTTCAAGATGTCTCGAACTTGTTGCCGATATCATAATCAAATAACTACGAACTTTTTGCTGTCGATTTGATTAGATAATGAGTAGATAATTATCGTATTCGTATGTAATTAAGAGTTTTATTACTTCCCAGAAAAAGTAATTTAGCTCTATGCTTGCTGTGCCGAGTTTGGTTAATGCCCGTGTTAATAAAAATGATGTACTTGCTTCTTTCCCCAGACCATCTTTGCATGAAAAACTTCCATTAATTACAGTTGTCAAACCAGTCATAACTTGAGCATTTGACGGCTGTGTTATCGAGCCTTAGTTCTGTTTTAACAGTCTGATCCGACACTAATTTATTCATCTTCGTAAGTTGATGTAAATGCCCAGTTTGTGTCTGTCAGATTTCTCATAGCAATTCCTATACGTTACTCCTGTGCCCATAGTATTCGCCAAAAGAATAACTTATTCTGCCATGACAGGTGTGTTTTATAGTTACCCAACTTAAGCTCAGAAAGCAGCCTCATAAAGATATCATCGTCCTAGGAATGCCCTTCTGAAATACCCACAGCAGTGACATGATTCTCAGAACTAGTGTATTCCCTAGATATTTTCGTCGGTGAATTCTAAAACACTGTCTAAATCTTGTCCAAGATCACACAATTTCGTTATCTAATTTTGAAGGAAAACAAAAATGTGTTGTTCCAGTTCTCGTTCTTCTATTTGTTGTTTCCTGTTGCATAATAAAATTTATTTGTTGAAAAAACTTTTGACTATGCCCTTGCACTAACTCCAGTGTTTGTAAAAAATAATGTCAACAGTGAATCCAGTGCCTATGCTAATGTTTTCCCATACTAATGGAATGGTGGGATAATTGTGTAGAGATTTCCTTGTAGTTAAGCACAGTTCAAATCTTCATTTTTGCTGATAAAAACATTGTGAAAACACTGTAGCCTTATCTTAAAGTGTCTTCATCCGAAGCAGTGGCGTCACCAGACTTTTCATTTGGGGGAACAAGGGGCACGACTAGACAGTGGCGGATGCATAATTTTTCAGGAAATATGAACCGCACACTGTCAAGACTATGCTTCACCCAGTGGCGTACCCAGGATTTCCCTCACGAAGGGTGGGGGGGGGAGGATTTGTAATATGTTGTGTGATTGCCGGATTGGGGAGGGGTCTAAGTTGCGGGGTGTCCCCCTCCCCTTTGAAATTTTTTGAAAAATTGGGTGTCCTTAAACAGTGGCGGATTTAGACGGGGGCGCACCCGGCGCGCCCCCCCTAAAATTTTCCAAGGTTTGTTTTTTTTACCTTCGTAGAACGGATCATTTCGCCTACTTGATTCTTCATCATGTTGTATTGTTTTATAATTGCTACAAAATAATAGCAGTTTAAAAGTATACAGTTTCAAGTTTTCCGATGGAATGGCAACAGGGTGACATCAACGATCTCGACCGTATCTCGCAACTTATAGGGCATGGGAAGGGCCATTTCCTGCAATCTGGGAGGCTCATTTTGCAAAATTTCACTCTTACGCTACGCGCGAACCAATGATCGCTTACGGCTTACAGATACTGGGAAAGTCGAACTCCAAACTGGTCATTTGTCAAATAGGCGTACAAGGCAGGGGCAGAGGGCAGACTGTCCCCAAATTTCCACAAGATCTTAATTTCTGGCATGGGTTTGCACAGCCATTTGAGTCTTAAAAAATCTCGCATGTTTTAATTCCACTCAAAATTCCTCTCGTTCCCGAATTCTTCCAAAGATTTGCCAGAAAAATTAAAAAGCGTCAAAAAAACTTTTATTCCTCAGCCTCTTTTTATAGTCTTGCGCAACACTTTGCCCGGAAAGTCCAAATCTCCCAATTCTTTGAAACATTTGCCCGAAACATAAAAAAGCATCATAGTCAAAGTAAAAATTTCATGACGAAACGAAAAGAACACAAAAATTCGCGACACATCCGGGTCGCTTATGGAAACATAATTTTCCTCAGTCTCACTTCATAGTCCCGTGCAAACTAAACTTTGCCCCAAATGGTAGAATATTCCCGCGAAAGTTGTAAAAGTTCTGGAATGTTTTCAATCGCTAGATTACACTGACAGACGGGAGGGTGTATAGGTGTATATAAAGCCCAAAATTTTGCCCAAAGAAATTAATCAAAAACCATTTTTGACGTGTCATATTTCTTTATGACAATACTACCAGTAGTCATCATAAGGCGAAGATTTGGTTTAGTCGGGACGTATTCGGGCAGCTATGTGTGGTCACGATTTTGCATTTTTCAATGTGAGCCACCGTCAATTGTGCAAAACTTGCTACTCATAGGCTGCAGTGCTTTTAACCTCAAATCGGGCAACGGTAAAAGTATCTTTTTCTTCAATTTCACATATGAATTTAGTGTGAGAAAATCTTCCCATAAGTCCGCCTAAAAATTCTTCAAAGCCATCTTGGAACGTGACATACCGGTTTTTCTCAGAAGGTGTTAGTAGTAAACTCAGTAGCGTGCGCATGAGGGGGGGGGGGTGGGCCATGGGCCCCACCTCTATAAGTTGTCGGAGGAAAATCAACTGGTCGGGGGAAATCGGGAGCAGTCTGACCTACTCTGGCGGAGCAACAGGCGCGCTCTCCCATGTGTGTTTTAATATGCTTCAAAATGTTTCAAATATAGCATCATTTTGATTCCCAGCTCTCTTTCTTAGGCAAAAGTTTCTAGACCCCTCCCCAGGACAGCAAAGAATCAAACCTTGCGCACCTCTGTTAAAACTTGTTTTACCTTCCAAAGGTTTACCACTAAATAAATAGCAGTTCTGAAAAAAAACGGTACATCATCTATTAATCTATAATTTGACGAGTATGTTTTTTTTTAATTAATCATCTAATTAATCATCTATTATAAGCCAAGGAGGAGGGGCGAAGGGGACAGTCCCACCTTATCTCTAGTATTCTATGTTTATTTTTTACAATATTGCTAGTGTTTCTTTCAAATTTATATGCGGTAAATAGGCCTGGGAAGTGCCATTTCCAGCTATCTGGGAGGCATTTTGAGCCAAAATTTCCTTGCGCTCCGCTCCGCGCCAAACGAAGGTGGCGCGGAGCGCTGAGAGTCTGTCTATGGGCTACGTCTCCCCCTCTCCTCAAATTCCTGCGCACGCCACTGAGTAAACTCATCTATAGTCGGGAGTTCGGGCAGCAATATTGACAGTGGCATAAATTCAGTGGACCTTCAGTTCGGACAAGTTTCGTAAAAGATACGCAGTCATAAGCATGTTATATGGCTTTTTGGAAAGGTACAAGACCATTTCATCCAATGGTAGTGGTACATGTTTTCACTGACCTAGCCAGCAGGGGGCAGAATGCCCGCACAGAAATTTTAGGGACGAGGTCGACGATGTTGGAAAAATGAAGGGGATCAAAAATAAAACGGCGAGAGGAGGCACGGATGGGATGTTGTTCGGGTGGAAGGGTGAGGGTTAGAAGCCTAGAGCTAGAGGGAGGGTAATTGGGAAATATTTCCTTCACAACTGTGATCTTTTTATGATATTGAAAACTATGACGAAACAGATTAACAGAACAATGTAGGCGTCCACATCGTACTTCGTTTTTCGTAAAAATTATGAATAATATTATTCATTGATAGAATGAAAATCAAGACATTTTCAGCACATGGATCTAGTGTGAAAAGAAGCAAAATATAGCACGATTTCTTAAGCCCTTCAGGACAGCAAAAAAAAAAAAAAAAAATTTCAAAAGGAAAGGGGACACTCCATGACGGCGGTCAAGAACGGGAACTATGAATATACTTTGTCCCTGCATTCTATTTAATAATTTTCTAATCGTTTTGCAATTTTCTCATTTTTAATTGTAGGGAAAATTTTTTGGCCAACGAAAGCTCAAAATATCGACTGCTTAGACTCTACTTACAAGCCTGGGAAATGCAATTTCCGGCTATCTGAGGGGTCGCGATTTTTCAAAATTTTCTGTACGCTCGGCGCCAACCGATGGTGGCGCTCCGCTTAGATAGTCGTTCGGGCGGATGTTTGGCCGTCGGCGCGCCCCCCCCCCCCCAACGAAAAATCCTAGATCCGCCCCTGTCCTTAAATGCAGTCTGGTGTCACATGCCCTACCTTTTGAAGTAAAATTTGTGTTAACAAATTTAAGAATTTTTTAGGAACTAAAAAAGATTTACGCTTGGATTGAGAAATTCTCTTGAAAGTGAAAAACATGCCGAATCAAATATCCGTGCAATTGTGGAATTTTCGATTAACGTGGAATTCTCATGATTCGACGAACTGAGTGATTGGAGTCATCCGGGAATAAAGTGGGCATAGAATTTTGTTTCATATATTTTTCTTTAAATAGATATTGGATTTTTTTTTTCTCGAGGAAGTAATACGGAACAGTCACATTGAAATTGTTGGCACTGAGGTTGCACCACAATTCGCAACGCAAGCGGCAGGCAATCCACGGCAAGTACGAAACCACACAGTTCATTGCTTTGATAAATGACTCATCTAGTTAGCGAGGCAGATGTATTACCTATGCACTGAGCGTTAGGTCTACACTTTATGAAGGTGTATATTCACACCTGTTGCGGCGGCGAGGGTTATGGATTACCAGGACCGATGCTCAGCCACCGACGTACATCAATGATCACTGCGTGTTTCGTGAGATGTGGCAATTTTGTCATTCAAAGAAAATACAAATTGCTACCTTTTCTTGTCCTACGAAGAATCAAATTATATGAAACGTGGTACTCGAATACTCTGACTACAGAAGTTTTATATTTTTTAAAATCCCAAATCTCAGTTGGGGGCACAAGGTTTCCCAGGCTGCACGTGCCCCTGCCCCCCTTGGTGACGCCACTCATCCGAAAGCCAAATTCAACTGGATATTACAAGTTGTAACTATCAGACAGCTCATAATATGTTACTTAGAATTTGCAGAATAAATACCAATTTACTTTTAATTATTATTTATGTTCTACATCATACATTGTAAACATCTGCATGTCAATGGAAATTTCAGATTACTTGTCAGGTGCTGTGCATGAAACTCAAAGGCCAAAAATCAACTGACTTTCAGTTACTATTTTTCAGGCAAGACAACACCAAAACGTTAGGCATTCGATTGAAGTCAGTTTCTGCCCTGTAGTATCCTGTGCAGGTACTTCTACTACTACTATTACTTGCCTTAAAATGCTGAAACTACTACCAGTGCCACTACTACTGCTACTACTGCTGGTGCTTCTACTACTGCTAGTTTTACTATTTGTCAGCTATAACTAACGTTGGTAGGCTAGCGACTTGGTTTGATAGGCTCTTCTAGGATATTGTTCGTCTCATAAAGATAAATCAAAAGAAATAGCTCAATACAATTAAGTATTAACTGAAACACCGACAAGAAAGAGACAAAATAATGTGTTCTCTCTTCCCACTATTAAGTTGGACATTGAAGCTGATCAATTGTGCTTCTTCATGTAATTCCGAAGTAATTTGTGTTGCGGTAGAGTATTAGGTATTCTAAACAAGATAAAACACTCCATTTGAAGTAAGCCATGGCAATATAACGTTGTGTTTACTTTCTTATTTAGGAGATCTAAAATTTTCGGTTCACATTGAACAGTCTGCCAATTTGTTCCATATAAGTGAAACTGACGAATTAGTTGTTTCGGGAACGTATGCGATACCGGAAAACCCTTTTGTTCCAACCAAGCGAGGATCACCAGTACATAATGATTCCCTCACTGTGTTTCAACAAGATTTTTACAAAGAAATGCGACTCATGGGATACAACTATGGTCCAAGCTTCCAGGGAGTGAAAAGGTCAACACTCGAAGGTATTTTCCATTTTCCTTTTAGGTTTATTTGTAAAATTTGGGTACAGTGTGTAAAGTTTAGTGCTTACAATGTCTGGAATTACAACTATAAGAACCATTGGTCAGAATGTTTGCTTCTAGCATTAATATTAGAGCACTTCTAAGAACGCTTGTTTATTAAAATTTTCTGATAATTGATACAATCCAAACAGACATTGTAACTAATTCGACTGAGGCCAAAATCAAACGGATGCTGTTGTTAAATTACATGTCTGAATTTTTAAAGTCAACCATAAAGTATTACACAAGTTTTGAGAACACACTTAAGACTGCTTTGTATTAAATGATTTTGACACACTTTGTTTCATTAAGCCTTTCATTCCTGAAACAGGCCACTAATTTTGATCTTCAGCGCGACTTCTATTTTCTTAGACTAGGACAGCTTAGCATAAACTTAAAGTGTTTGGGGCAGAAAGGCATTTCTGACTTTTCAAGCTCTCTCTCTTATTGAAAGCTGGTATAAAAGTCTTTGTTTTCAAGTCGCATAGGACAGGTTTGCAGTGTAAGGCACTGCAACACAAGCTACAGAGTAAGGCCATGGAAGACAGTACTGACTAGCAATCTATGTAAAGTATTCCTAAGGTGGCAAGGCAGAACCAAAAACCGCTTGTTTCTAACAAACCATTACCATGTCCTCAACAGAAACGAGTGATCCTCTACCTCTTTCGTAAAATACATTTAGTTCTAGACCAATTGTGAACCAAGGGTACTGGTGCAACCCTAATGCCGGACAGACTGAAGTGGTAGAAGAATTTTACTTATTTCTTTCATTTCTTCTTTTTTTTGCAATGACGTGAATTTAAGATTCGAACCTTTTACATTCATAACCCTTTCTTCCAAGTGCAAACGTCTAAAGTTGTAACTGCTTTAGCTGCTGCACAATTGGGTTTACAGTTCCACGTTTAAGAGCATTTAGTTACTGACGTTTACTTTAGATTAGCTTTAACGTATTATCTCTGCCGTGATTCCAGATATACCTGTCAATACCTGCTTTTATACAATTAAATAAGAAACATTTCTCGGCGTTAAATCAGTTTGTCTTATTTAGATAATAAAGTAACTGCATAACTTCCAAATCGCTCTCTGAAGTTTGAACGACAAAGAGGTATTCTTAGGTTATTTAAATCGATACTACAATCATACATGCTAAAATTTATTGTTGCGAAACCAAAAGCAATTTTGAATTCATCTCTACAGGCAAATATGCTGTCCTTGAATGGAATGGCAATTGGGTCACATTCTTGGACACTATGCTACAGATGGTAGTTTTTGGAAAGAAGAACCCAAGCAGGAGTCTTTTCTTACCGACTCGAATACGGAAGATACGTATCAACCCAACACATCACATTAGTACGATAACGGGAGATCGTAACGCTAGTGGTAAGATTTTAGTATTGATATTTCTTTCATAATATTGCACAGCATTTTACAGCATATAAAAAGGAAACTCTACCTACTCTTTAATTACGCTTACTACAATTACAACAGAAATTCCGGTCGCCGTGGATACAGTCTTGGGCACTTGCTGTTCTGGTGGCGTAGAAATTGAAGGCTTGTATACAGCAATGCTGCAAAAGAGGCAAATTAAGGAAACTGTTACACTGGAATCCGTTGAATTTGTTCCATACGGGAAAGGGAACATTCTGCTACCGAAAGATGTTCTGGAGTATGGGAAAATCTGTAAAGAATACCTTTCAGTTGTATTAAGAAATGTCCCATTTCGAAATTCAATAGAGGGTCTAAATGCCCCCGTAGCCAGCAACTTTGACGAAAACTACTTCAAAGCGACTCTGAAGTCATGCCTGTCATATGGTGATTGTGGTTACAGCAAGGTGCTGGACGAGATTGATAAAGTTGAACGAGGTAACGACTTCTTAAAAGCCGCTTTGGACATCATTGACACTCATGCATTGGAACTTGCACATGATAAGCTACTCTCTCATCTACCCAAGAGTCATACATTTAAGAACATGTTAGATGTTGTTTGGGAGAATTCGAATACTAGAAAATTAAAAGTGGTTGAAATCGGTGCAAGATTTGGTGGACTTTTCAATTTCATAGCACCGTGTATGATGTCACAGCCTTTGCTTGAGTTGGACCTCACAGCAACTGACACCCATGTTGAAAAGTTATCCAATGCTTTTAAAAATCAGCTGGAAATGTTCAAGGTGAAAACGCACTTTCTGGATATTAATAGAGACATTATAGATGATTTAGAAGCAAAAGACCTCGTTGTTGTTCGAGGACTGGCACAACAATCTAAAAATATCAGAAAAACTTTGCAAAATATTTCCTCAATGCTTTTTGACGGGGGATTTCTCTTACTTTATGAGATTACCTCAAATTTTGATACAATTATTGATTTTCATGAGATCACGCGTGGCATATTGTGTAACTCCTTATGTGATATGACCTCCAAATCCTGCTTAACATGTGCAGAGTGGGAAGAAGTAATTCGGGAGACTGGATTTGAATTGATTCAACAAATTTCAGATGGCGCTTTGTCCACTTTATTCCTATGCCGTAAAAGAAACCAAAACGCCACTGAAAGCAACGCTATCATTATCTCAATATCAGGAAAAGACTTTAATTGGGTAGAAGATGTCAAAAACGAGTTACGTTATACAAAAGGTCAGAATAATTCTGGCAGGATCTGGTTAATATCTGAAAACAACTCTCAAAGTGGCCTCGTTGGATTGGTAAACTGTTTAAGAAAGGAAGATGGAGGAGACAAAATCAGGTATGCATGCATCAGAAAAGATGTCTAAATATTTTTTTGATTTTATTGTCTAAAAGTTGTATATCGATATAGTGATTCACTTGAATATCCCCAGAATTCAGGTTAGATGTATTCTGTTGATCACAGATGCCTCCTTAATACCAGTCAAGATTCAGACACTTCTACACCTTTGACCGAGTTGCCACAAATGCAACAACTCTTGCAGACTGATCTTGTCATGAATATTTTTAAAAATGGTTGCTGGGGTTCTTACAGACATCAATTTCTGAATGAAGGTAACAAGTGATAAAGTCATTTTTGTCATTTTATAAATGATAGTACCTCTTAGCACACATGTCAGAAAGGTTATGTGGAAATAATCAAAAAGCTCATTTTTTATTTATGAAGAGCTACCATTTCTACTTCTTTCGCTTAAGTAAACGAGGTTTCTGGTTTTCCCAAGAAGAATGCTTTGTGATAAAGATGTTAAAATCGTCCTATCTTCTCTTGCTCCCATAGATGAGGGTCAGTGCTTTTCTGTTTTTTGTTTTTTTTTTTCCTTTTGATAATGAAAGTCAGAGATTGCGGTGAATTTTGAGCTTCCAAATATGTGACGGTACTTTGAATTACACTATTGTATCAGTAATAGGCCTAGTTGTGAAAAGCTGCACACACGATTTGATTTCTATCCCCACTTTGCCAGGGCAATTTTTCACAAAACCTCAAAATGCCTGCGTCGACGTCCTTACCCCAGGAGACTTTTCTAGTCTGCAATGGATCCACTTGCCAGATGACCCTAAATCTCGTGAACGATGCACTGTTCATTATTCTTCTCTAAACTTCCGTGACGTAATGCTAGCCTCAGGAAAACTGCCACCCGGCTCATTGCCAGGTAAAATCATTTACTTCTCTTCTTAATTTCTTTTTTTCACGAAGCAACTAACATGCAAGTAAAATTGTTAGCTTGAAAAAAGTCGTACTTGTCGAAAATTACCGCAGTTATATTTCTTCGAACCAGATGAGGATAGGTCGATAAAGTAGGAATATTATTTATTACGTATTTTTATGTCATCGCTCCGTTAGGAGGACGCGATTTTGTAGCCAATTGGCCATTTTAGGTATATACTGTTACGGTTAATATTCCCAAGTTACACGGTGACCGAAAGTCCATAAGTGAGATATGGTTCAAAACGTGTCGCTGTGTGTGTCCAAGTTTTGTTTTGTAAATATATCTTAAACTACCAGTCGATTTCCTCAAACTTGGTCGAAAAGTACCTTAAACACAAGCGTTGTGCCAAGCTTTCTATCGAAAATAAAAGTCAAAGTTAAAAAGGAAAAGTTTGGGTCACTCATTTTTGTTTACAATATCCAAGAGGAAACATAGCATTGACTTGAAACTTTCCCCGATATTACAAGGATGTCTGGTTTTACCAAAATCTTCAAACTTAACGATAAGGTACCCCAGAGCGAGGACCTGAGTCTCGCAGAACTCCCAAAGTAATGTTTAAAGTTTAGAGGTCAGAGGCCAAAGGTAAAAGTAGAAATGTGTTAAAATCATCAGGAAATATTTTCGTCATGATTGTTGAAAAGGTACCACAGGGTGAGAAATTGTGTCTGGTAGACCCCTCTGAAGTAAAGGACAGAGGTCAGAGGTCAATGGTCATTTTTTTTAAATCGTCGTTTAGCTACAATTTAAAAAATAAACATTGCGCCATCCTAAACCGTTACACATTTGATAAGGGTGGGTAGTTCGACCGAAATATTTGGTTGTCAGGCAACAGATATCGAAGGTCCCTTGACAGAGGTTCAAATGTACATTGCTTGTGTCAAAATCTCCTACTATTCAGCTGAACCGATTTTCTTCGATTTTGTTGGGAAGGTATCCTAAGGTGTAAAGTTATGTCTCGTAGACCATGGAAGTGAAGGCAAAGGTCAGAGGTCAAACGTGTAGAAATCTTTCTTCCATCTGTATTAGGTTCATAGGTGATGTGGGTCGATATTTCTTACCGTTATCACGTAGAATTACAGTTGTGCTAGCAATAAGATATTTAATTCCCCGTGGATTGCGATTGCCCTCTTGTTTTCTCATCGCTCCGTGAGGATGATATATTGTAGTCACTTTACCAGTTGAATTTTATAGCGCAGTGCTGGTCAAAATAGAAACCGTTGTCATGGTAAAAGTTTATTTTTCCAAGGTACTTAGTCTAAGCAGGGAGCTGTTACGAAAGGAGATAAAGCACCCACTAACCTAATTTCATCTATCAGAAAATAAATACCGAACGTACTGTAATCCCTTTTATAGGTAGATACTTTGATTGACAGGTCCTTTAGTCCCTCTTCTACGTTTGTTTGGCTTAAATTTTTTATGAGAGTTTGAATCTTTTATACTAAAGTAATCTTCGGACAAAGACCTGATAGTGAAAATGCTTTGAAGTGATCTGCGATGCTGACAAGTATAAAACCTTAGTGAATCTTTAGGTCTAAACGGCTATAAATGCACGTTTAAGTGATCGAATACCTTTGTTATTCTAATTTCTTCCATAAGGTAGTACCATCTCTTTTCAGCAATTAGAGTAGGTGTAACTTTTGCATATGAACTTTGTAAAGATGCCGGGTTGTTTCTAAAATAACGAAACATGTGTCCATGTTCGATAAGTTAATTGAATCTGTACTGGACCCTTTCAAAAAGTGGACACTGGCGTACAATAACAGGATACTTTTTATTTGACGACTGGTAATATTATTGCAATTTGTGAAATTATGCCAAGAAGTGTCTGAGATCTAGCAGACGACGAGAACTACTGTCGTCACTACATAATCCCTTTTAAATGGTCCAAAATTTTCAAGACTTCCACAATTCGGAGCTTATTGTCGGCAAGTCTGATAGCTTTAAAGGGGAGACTAGTACTTAATCCACTTCTGTAACAGCCCCTGGTATAGAAGAGTAACCCATGGTGGGAAGCCAGGGTGGCCGGAAGTTCACAGTTGAGGAATGGGTCAAAATGAAGCCTCGTGTTTGTGTGAGTGTGTGCATCAGGGATATAGTACTCGAGACCGGTCTTGAGTCCGGTGTTTCCTGGTCTCGGTGCCGGTCTCGGTCTCGACACTTTTTTTCATTTTCTTTTTAAAATAAACTCATTTATGTCAAACTATTTTAAAATTCATTAACTTTCATTGAAAAAAAAATAATTCATGTAGAAAAAAATTATTCATCCAGCGAGTCCATACACTGTATCTAATATAGGTTGAACTTCCTTCTGTAAGCTAGTGAGTGGGTCTTTAACGTAACTTGGCCAATGGGGACAATAGTGCATTGGACTAGCACACAGGTAAGTTTACTCAGTATAATCAGAACAGTGGCAGTCTGGTACTGCACTGCATTGGGTGTTCACCGTGTGTGCGTGTGTGTGTGTTGAAATCCCCTAGCCAGTGTTTGTTCAGTGCTATCCATTTTTAGCTCTTCGGGATTGCCTGTTGGCCTTTTCATGACCATATTTAACCAAATCTGGCCACTAATAATCATTTGGTTATTGAAAAAAATAGAATGAACTAATATACCAGTTCCATATATAAATATCTATATATGGGAAAAAGTGCAACTGCAAAACATAATGTCATCATGATTAGACATGATCCTACAGCTATCAGGCGACTCTGAAGGCTATGAGTCTAGGCCTAAATATTACACTGTTAACTGTTTATTATATGCTAGGCCAGGGGTGGGGAAGCTTCTTCCCTTGACGGGCCGTTTTGATAGTCATAATCCACTCACGGGTCGCAGATAGTGAGGGCGTAAAAAGCTTTCACCAAAGGGTGCAGGCGAAGGAGCCCCAAACAGGCCCTGGTGGGTTAGTTATTTCAGGTTTTACGCTTCAACGTATAACCTCTTGGTTTAATCTAGCGGCGCCCAGGACCTTTTTTCCAGTTGTGGGGCACTGGATTGTTTTCCCTTACTCCATTGCTAATGCCGAGCATCACGCACAACGGCAGTAGGTTCCAATTTTAAAGTCTTTGGTATAACTCGACCTGGGAATCGAACCCGGGACTCCCGCGTTAGAGGTGGATGCTCTACCACTAGACCATATTCGCGGTCTGGCCCTGGTGGAGTTTGGGAAAAAGCCCAGGTGAGGAACAAGAGCGAACCTACTGTACTATTGAGCTGGTGCAAATTTGTAGGCAGTAGAATGCTAATGCAGTAACTTTTAATGGCATTGACTGTGCAAGGCTACTCAGACCAGGAGTATCACAATATGACCATTTTTCTTCTTATTTATGCATGAAGCAACAGTGAACGAAAAGTGCGCGTAAAACGCGCCGAAAAAATCATGCATATTGTAACCAACTTTATTTTTCTTCACTTAAAATTGCAAAATTATCTACTTTTTAACGTTTAATTTACTCTTCGAAGGGACACTTCTAGCACCCCCTCCCCGAATCTACTGGAATAAATACAGTGCTCTCTGAGTTACGTACTGTAACAGACCTATATATGTGATACTGCAATTCTGTTGAATGCTATGTAGCCTACCAATAGAAGTTTAAGGATTCTGCACCTGGTTTGTCTAACGAAAAATTGGGTATGTTATGTTGTGCGTACTAGGGTTTTAGTACCAGTATTACGTGAAATATCCATAAAGGGTACATACCGGATAAATGATGGACAAGTTGCAGGATACCTTGCAGGAAAAAGGATGGGAATCACAAGCAATGGGGTAGGGAAAACAAGCCAGTTAGCCACAATTGGAAAAAAGGCCGTGGCCATCTCGACTTGAACCAATTGGTTGGAAACTGGGACGTTAAACCTCATCTAACTAACTAACTAACATAGGCTAAAAGATTATTATCAATTGCTTGTTAAATGATTCTGAATTTGCATTTATGAATTGCCTTGCGGGCAGGGCAAAATTGTCTCGCTGGCAGTATGAGGCCCGCGGACAGGAGGTTCCCCACCCCTGTGCTAGGCCTACATAGTTATCTGCAATCCTATCCAAGGCTCGAAAACAAAATGTCCGGTAATTGAGCTACGAGTACTCCATGGTCATGTTTTGTCTGAAGGAAAGGTTGGCACTAACTAGAGTTCTGTGACTCATTTTTCCGTGGGTTGGGCAAACTCACCATGATGCATTAGTTGGCACCAAGATCATCAACACGGAACACTTGTAGCACTGACTGACTCCGATTTAAAGAGAAGGGCCGCATTAGAAAAAATACGTGATTATGTTAAATCATTATTTATGTTAATTATGTTTGGCATATGATAATAGAAAACAGGTGTATATATATATATATATATATATATATATGTATAATAACAACAAGAGCAGCGGTAATGCCTTAGAAGCCAACATTGTATTGAAAAAGTTACGAAATTTTCGAAGCCATGCTTCTTCCTCAGCGTATAGTGAGACAGTGAACTATAGGCATTACCGTTGCTCTTGATGTTATTATTCTTTATTTGCCAATGCACGGATATCGCTATCATGCTATTTCGTATATATATATATATATATATATATATATATATATATATATATATATATATATATATATATATATATATATATATATATATATATATATATATATATATATATATATATATATATATATATATATATATATATAAACTGAAGACAAAGATCGTGCCAAATCTTCTGAGGCAACAATTTTTTTTTTTTTTTATCCAACTGTATTTAATAGTTTTCACAATTCACAATATACACTGTAAATCATTGTACATTACAAAATAATAGATACAAAACATTCAATTCGATGTCAACAAAATTTCCTAAGGTCTAAATGAAATAATTCTGTAATAGCTTTATTCTATCCAAAACATTGTTCTTTTTTAAAATATGCAGTTCAACATCCAGATTAAAATGAAACTTATAATAAAACTTAAATGCATCAGGGACTGTATTTTCAAATTTACAAGAGAAAATATAGTGCTTAGCATAGAGAATAAGGAAATTTATAGGGTGATTAATATTCTTAAAAAGACCAAAACAAATATCTGCTGCACAGAAATTGTAACCATTCCTGATAAAATTAGTGGATACATCATCCCAAAATTTTTTGACATGATTGCAATCATAAAATAAATGACAAAGGGTTTCTTCTTCTGTGGAGCAGAAGGAACAGAAAGGTTCAGACAATTTCATTTTGTTAAGCAAATAGTTAACTCCTAGAATTCTATGTAAAAATCGTACTTGCAAATAAATAACTTTCATGTTGCAAACGGCCTCAAAAGGTAAAGAAAAAATGGAATGCCAATTAACGTTATTACAAAAATTACATTGATTCCATTTCGCAATGGCTGTCGGGGGAGTGGAAATTTTTTCTACCAAAGTACGATAAATAAATCGAGATATTTTGGGGTTGATTAAAGAAGAAATAAATATATTCTCACTTCGACCAACAGTAGAGGGATCAGAGCACGCATTACGCCGCCACTCATTCGGAATAGCTTTTAAAATACCAAAATAAAGTGTAAATGGGAAGTGGGGCACATTAAATTTGTTCTGAAAATCAATGTAAGATAGATAGGAACCATCAGATCTATAGAAATTTTTAACGTACACAATATTTTGATCACAGAGGTCTTGGTGGAAAACAATCTTATCATCAATTAATATGAAAGCATTGTTTAGGATAATCTCTTTCTCAAACCCTTCCGTAGGAGAATAGAAAATGTTCTCCGCCCAGGCCTCGCAAATTTCTTTACAAAACAGATGGTTTATTTTGGAGACGACATGTTTGTTGATATTACATTTAAACAAAAAAGAACGGCCAAAAGGTCGAAGGTGAAAATCAAAAAAACATTTCCATTGGCAGTCTCTGCCATCTATGTAACGTTTAACCCAGCTGCATTTCAATGCGTTGATAAAAGACAGTAAATCGACCATATTAAGACCGCCCGAATCAATGGTATTTATTACAGTAGAACGCTTAATTTTATCAATCTTACTATTCCATAAGAAGTTGTATAAACACTCATTTACTTGTACCAAAAAATCAGATGGTGGATTATTCAAAACGGTAAACAGGAATACTAACTGGGAAATAGCAAAAGTTTTAATCACAGTAATTTTACCAAAAGGGGTAAGATCTCTAGATGACCATTGGTTTAGCAGCCTTTTTAATCGTGACAGTTTTGGTAAGAAATTGAGCCTAAAAAAGTCATCCTCATGGTTAGAAAGACAGATACCAAGGTATTTAATTGGCCCAAGTGAAACGGGAAAACTGAGGTCAGAAAAATATCGTGGAGGAGAGTTTACGTAATCCCTTAGTGGAAATAGAAAAGATTTTTCAAAATTAATCCTAAGGCCCGAAGCAGTAGAGAATGCGTTTAGTATCTTAATAGATTCGGTTAATGAACTGAAAGACCCATCTGAAATCAAAACCGTATCATTTGCATACTGAGTGATTCTGATATCTGTTCCTGAAATATTTATACCTTGAATACCATGGGCATTCACAATCATTGCAGCAAGAAACTCTGTACAAAGAATGAATAAGTAAGGGCTGAGCGGACAGCCTTGACGCACACCGCGAGATATTTGAAAATACTCAGACAGATGGCCGTTGTTAAAAACACAAGAAAACAAATTCCTGTAATAAGTATGAATCCAATTAATGAAATCAGGACCAAAGTTGAAATAATGCAAAGTCTGTGTGATAAAATTCCATTCAAGACGGTCAAAAGCCTTTTCTAATCTAAGAAAATTAAAGCACCATGAATATTGTGTGTATGACAATGATTAATAAGGTCAATAATCAATCTTATATTTTCACCGATATAACGGCCCTTTAAAAAACCCGTTTGCTCATTACTAATTAAATCAGGGAGTACCTTGTTCAGACGGTTAGCCAGGCATTTTGCTCCAATTTTATAATCTGTATTTAAAATAGCTATCGGTCTCCAGTTTTTTAAGTAATTCGGATCTTTTGAAGGCTTGGGAATCAAGGAAATAACAGCTCGACCTTGTTCATCAGAAAGGGAACCCTTTGTAAAAGCAGAATTAAGGGACTGAACAACAATATCCCCTATATCCTCCCAAAAAGTTCTATAGAATTCAACTGGTAAACCGTCTGACCCAGGCGTTTTATTAAGATTCATTGAAAAAACAGCTTCACGGCACTCATTCAAACTAAAAGGACCTTCACATATATACGCTTGATTCTAAGTGAGTTTTGTATGCTCAAAATGAATATCATTAAAGAAAGATAATACATCATCATTGTTAATATGCGACGTATAAAGGTTACTATAAAAGTTTTTTGTTTCACACAAAATATCATGCCAGCATGTCAGCCTCCGACCATTTTCAGAGAATAAAGTATTTATAGAATTATTGGTTTTATTCCTGCGTTCAAGGTTTAAAAAGTAGCGAGAGTTTCTTTCACCACACTCATACCAACGAGCTCTCGACCTTATTATAATACCGTGGAGCTTATAGTCATAGAGACGTTCCAGCTTAGCCCTAGCTAAATCAAGAGACGACTTAATGTAATCAGTAGGGTTGGAACAAAACAGTTCTTCAAGATACGATATCTCCTTCAATAAACTGACCTCGTAGTCTTTACGATTCTTTGCAGCTACCTGTGAATAATGGATGCTTTTTGATTTAATTGCAATTTTAACATTTTCCCAGAGATCAGAAGCATTTAGATGGGAATGATTGCTAATAATCTGTGCTACAACACTCTTTACTTGATCAATAAAATAACGGTCCTCCAGTAAGGACACGTTCAACTTCCAGTATCCTCGTCCGCGTACACCCGAAGTACTCTTTAAGCATAACGTAACACATGAATGATCAGATTTAAAAATTGAAAAAGCATCAGCACTATCAACTGTAGGAACAAGGTGACGTGAACAGAGGAAAAAATCAAGTCTACATCGTATACCAGAATCGTTAGATGAATTCCAAGTGAATAGACTACCCTTGGGATTGCGTTGTCGCCAAATATCAACAAGATAATAAAAATCCATGAGGCGGATAACTTCAGAGCGGGCATTAAAATTGGTTCTTTGTAAACCACCCTGTTTATCTAATTGTAAATTAAGAACAAAGTTAAAATCCCCCGCCCATATAATAGAAGAACACTGAAAATTTTGCAAATTTTGCGAAATGTAGTTAAAAAAACGTGGGTCATCAATATTAGGACCATACACGTTAATTAAAGTAAAAACGTTGTTATTCAAGCTAACCTCCATAATAATAAATCGACCATTTCGGTCTATTTCTTTCTTCAGCACAGAGTAAGCCAGGGAAGGCTTAGTAAGTATGGCAACACCTCTACTGTTATTATCCCCATGAGATAAATAAAGCTTACCGCCCCATTCACTATGCCAATAAGAGTAATCATTTGGCAAAGAGTGAGTCTCTTGCAATAAGATAAAATCATACTTATGCGTATGAAAAAAAGCAAAAATCTTCCTCCTGATTTTATAGTTTCTTAAACCCCTTACATTGAAAGAAAGAAATTTCAAGTCAGCCATTGCATCTAGATGAATGTTTAGATAAATTGCTCGAGCTCATCCATGTAATAATTTTGAAAACGTACAACGAATTATAAACGGGTATACAGTTGGCATTCAAGGAAATAAGGGAAAAAAAGAAAAACAAAGTCATAGAAAGAAAAAAAAAAGGAATTCTAAACTCCGCCAAAACGATGAAAGAATCAAGGACAAAGCCTAGACGGAGAACATAGGGTCGAGAAAAAACAAAGACCCACAGAGGGAGCAAGTCAATGGTTACCAGCACGGTCCAAATGCTTGTAATGTCGGCATGAAATGAACCACGGGCTGCACACGTAAGATCGAATGAAAGATAACTAAAAGTATCACTACACGTCATACTTCTAAGTAAAAAGTTCAAACCACGAGAGGAAACGCTACTTGAAGAACCAAATCGTGAAACGGTGTAATGGATCAATTGAACGAGTATGGTTTACCATCATTACTTCGCCATCTGCCGGCGAAAAAACGAAGTTTCACACCTTGTTCGTATAACTCTTGTACCATCTTGGAGTATTTTCTCTTCTCCTTTAAGTCAGTACGAGTGAGATCGTCTACAATGAAATAAGGTTTGCCAGCGAGAGAATTTCTACATGACTTCATGATAAAGACTATATCTTTATAAGAGAGGCAACGTACCAGAATATAAGGTGGGTTCCCTGGTCTATCTCGTCCATCACGATGACACCTCTCTACAGAAATATTTGGTGCATTCTCAAAGTTTGGAAGGACAGTTGAAAAAAAGATATCTTCACAGTTCTCATTTACAGCAGTAGGGATTCCGACAATACGAAAGTTGTTACGACGTGACATTCGTTCTAGTTTGTTTATTTCTGCATAAGAGGCACGCAAGGAATGTTCAGTAGATGTTACCTTCTCTGACAGTTCTTTTATACGATTATCATTTTCTTTCATAGTACCCTCCAACTCGTCTATACGTTTGGCCTGAAAATCAACGGCATTTCCCAAATTCTCTCCAGATCTAAAATACTGTCTTTAAGATCTTTTAACGACTTTTCCAGCACCTCTTGAAAGTTTGAAATAGCGTCACGCCAGCCACCTTGATCACCATGCGTTAGGCTAGGTTCACGTACAAGGGTGTGGCTGCTAGCCAGTGTCCTTTGCTTAGAGCCTCCAGACCTGGTATTATAAGGAATTTGACTTTGAACAAGGTTAGGTCTCTCCTTTCCAGTAGGTGTGCAAAAATACCCCAAACAGACTTTCACACGAATCCTTTCAGTATAAAAGTACGAAAACAGAGAAAATTTAGCAGCCCGATACGATCAGTGAGACTAGCTTTTCATGCCGAGAGCGCCCTCCTCCTGAGGCAACAAGATGTAACAGTTGGTAAACGGTAAACTTGGTAAACTTAAAAGTTTTTTAAAATGGCAAGACTAAAATGTTAAAAGTCGCACTACGTTTCGAGGAGATACACTCCCCTTGCTCACGTGCTATATATATATATATATATATATATATATATATATATATATATATATATATATATATATATATATATATAAAACGCTGGATCCCACCTAAGGTCGACACCATCTAAAACCCGACCTTAGGCCGACATATAAATATTTCACATATTTGAATGTATCTGCACATCCAGCACTAAAAAAATTAAAATAAAATATGACCATAAACTTCAACAGCGCCAACAGCAATATATATGGTATCTTTTATATGCACGACGTACGCACAAGGAATAGTGAAATAAACAAAATATTAAAGGTATTGCGCAATACTTACGTGTTAACTTAATGTAAATTTTTAAATGACGAAAGATATAACACCCCTTTTTCACGTGCGAATCTATACCCTATACGTTGCGTTTATTACGCCTATATAACGACACAATAAAAAAGGCGCCATGAAGGTATTGTATATGCATTAATTGTATTCAGAATGTATGCAGAAAGGTTTGAAATAGTGGACCAAATATAATGTCGACCTATTGTAAATGTCGACCTAATGTACATTTTTAGAGCAATGATGTCGACCAAGGGTGGGATCCAGGTATATATATATATATATATATATATATATATATATATATATATATATATATATATATATCAATAATAGTAGTAAAAAGTGCTTAAAGTTTAGGAGAAAACTCCGCAACGTTTCGGGTACATACCCTTCATCAGGCGGCAAAATATCAACTGATCGTTTAGAAGGTAGGAGAAACTTGTTTAAGTGTCTGCACTGGGATATTAATTTATTAGTTCTAAACGCTTATTGAGGGAAGCTTCTAGGTGCTTGTACATTCAGTAAAACTTTTCGTACTGCATATATTTCATCGTTTCGTAATGCGAAACAATTCCTATATATTAATCTTAGAAAAACATAATTAATGACTTCATTTACGTAACTTTGCATAGTTATAAGCCACATGACACCATATCAAATCTACAACTTCTACCACCCATTAAAATTTTTATTAGCACTGTAGGTGCAGAGAATGGTTAATATTGAGTTGGAAAGGTGTGAGCTAATCGAAGCACTCTGTTGAAATATTCATTGAATCTCTATTTGTTGTATTCGAAATATTGACAGTTGGGCCCATTACATTATCAGTCTACAGTGGATAACACGAAAAAACACGAACCCTTCAGTTCAGTGGGCACTGTTTTGTTTTTAATTAAATTTTACTACCAATTTCCTCCTCCATAATATACTTTCGTAATGCCAAATTCAAAAGGGATATGATTGCATCAATAAGGAATCTTATTCCTGTCTATTCCATCGTTAAACGATAATTGAAAACACAAAGATGGCAAATATTTGCTGATTAATGCAAGTAGATGACGTCTTCCTTGATTGCACATAATGAAAGGTTGCTGAAAAATACCTCCGAACCACAGGTTCAAATCTCATAATCATTTTCCCAAATTAGGAAAAGTCAGCTGCTCCAACCTGTTTAAACAATTAACTTTTGCTTAAAAAATGAAAATTTACTTTAAAACTTTTCATATATTATAGTTGTTCAGCAGAACCATGGAAACACGTCTTTCATCTCTGAATTTCGCAAGGAGGGGATATACAATGTTTTCTTTAAGTGGATCCCGTTGGTAATTACTTATTGCTATGCGATAAAGAAACGATAAACACATTTACCTCTAACAATTGAGGACATTAGCCATGTTTTCTTTGTTATCTCCTACAGAGGATCTTGGTCATAAGGAATATCTCATTGGAATAGAGTTTGCAGGACTCAATTCAGAAGGAAAAAGAGTAATGGGCATAGTAGAAAACCAAGGACTAGCTTGGCATGTCTTCCCAGAGCCTTGCTTTCTTTTTGACGTCCCCGAATCCTGGACTCTGGAAGATGCGGCTACTGTACCAACAGTTTATTTAACTGTTTTCTACGCCCTTGTTGTCCGAGGACAAGTGAAAGCCGGAGAATCTGTTCTTATTCATTCTGGATCTGGTGGTATTGGACAAGCGGCAATAACTGTGGCCTTAAGTTATGGTTGCAAAATATATACAACAGTAGGTGGGTATATTGTGACTTTCACTGTTTTAAACATCATTGAGAAAACTGCGATAACTTGCCAAAGTACAAACTGGATCTTGCCAAGTTTATTTAAACATTCATATCTTTAGAAATTTCATTCGCTCCACAGGAACGCAAGAGAAACGAGACTTCCTCATACAAAAGTTTCCAAAGTTAACTCAAGACTGCTTTGCGAGTTCACGTGATAATTCTTTTCATAGGCACATCATGAGGCAGACAAACGGTTTAGGAGTTGACCTTGTGTTAAACTCGTTATCTGGAGAACTTTTTGAAGCTAGTTTAAGGTGCCTGGCCAAGAATGGGAGGTTCTTGGAAATTGGGAAGTACGACTTATCTCAAAATAGGCAGATAGGTATGGACATAGCACACCAGTTTCATTTTCTCTTTAACTGCTGCTCATTTGTTCACTTTTGCTAATCTGTTCACTTCCGCTAATCTACTTATAGATGAAGTATAGTTGTTCACCTAAATAAAAGTCGAAGAAACAACAGTATAATTGGATAAAATACCCTTTCACCTAGGTTCGTCAATATTTTTGAAAAACACTTCCTTCCACGGGGTACATCTTGAGTCCCTCGCAGAAAAAGGTAATCCTGATTGGCCAACAGTTGCGCACTTGATGAAGGAAGGTCTAAGAAATGGGATAGTACAACCACTCCCACGCACTATCTTCTCCCAAGATGAAGTGGAAAGTGCCTTCAGGTACATGGCAAAAGGCAAACACATCGGAAAGGTGTTAATTGATGTGAGTATATGGACCATGGTGCCACTATGTTTATGAAAGGTTTAATGCTGAAATATAGGAAATATATTATCAAAGCAAAGGTAACGAAGCATTTCGTTACACAGTTTTTCCTTACGAGCTGCATAATAGGAGTTTTGTGCTTAAAGCAATCAACTTTGCTTTATGAACAGATAATGCAACAGGTCAATCTATCCCTTGTTCAAATAATTCTGTTGAATAACACACGGTTACCGAAGTGACCAAGGGAGGTTTAATAACATTTCTACTTACAGAAACCACATAACATTTGCAAAATTCGGAAATTTGTTTGCATTTAGAAACCTAGTTCTAACTGTGTTAACAGTAACGTATTAAGGCACCAACCATTTGTAAGTTATAAATAATGTACTTCATCGACCTTTGACATACAAGAACTTTAAGATAGGAAATTTAGGCATGGGCGTAAATCCCGGGGGAGGGGGGATGGGGGATATATACCCCCAACATTTGACTAGGGGGGATGGCCCATGCAATCATTCCCCCCCCCCCCCCAATGTTTCAGTCTACAGATACATGTATGGTGGAAAGTATATTTTATTCTTCATTTTCGTAAGAATGTTTTTCAATCTCGCTTCACTTTCTGTCACAAATGTTTCTCAAACAATCAGAATTGTAGCAAATCGTTGGCAATCTATCAAAATTTTCGCGCGCTCCGCGCGCTTCCAACCTTACGTCAGTGTCACTTATATTATCGATATCTTCCGATAGCAACTTTCGGAAAAGCACAGCAGCAAAAAGTTGAAAGTTTACTAATTAACAGGTGAAAGACTGGCCTATGGCAGTGGCATGTAGGTTTGTTGGGCAATTGAAAGTGTCTCGATGTAGAGTCTGAATGCAGATTTTGTAATGGAAATATTATTCGTCACTGTTTACACTCCATGTCATGACCATTATTAAGGTAGTAATATACGAAACTGTTCTGATCACGGCACTTTCCGAAGAACAGAGATACATCCCGAGACATCTGTGGGGACCTCGCATCAATATGGGATCTTTCAATCTAATATGTATTATGATGTAGAAGGTTGAAAGTACGTATCTGCCGTTAAACATTTTTCCAAAAATATTTACCAGAGCTTCGCCAGTTCGCGCTGAGCCATTATCGGTATAGATGGTGATAGTTAATACACTTATGACGAAAACAGCACTCTGTAACGCTCTTATTAGTCCTTCACCCCTTTTGCTACACCTATCAGGGAGGTCTAATATCACCTCCCTGCACCTATACTTTCCCTCCCTCTCATTTTCAATTGCTGGCAGCTGTTCGCCCAGATTTTAGTTCAAAAGTAATAAAAATACGATAGTTGTGAAGTGTTCTGCGGCGTACTCTATTATTATTATTTGGATGTCAGGTAGTATACACATTATGTCATTGCCCCCGCCCCAATTATTATGATTAATGCAGAGCTTCCAGGAGGTCCTATTCAGGTATCTGCTAGCCTTAGGTGCCCTTTCATAATGCACAATGAAGGAAAGGACATATTTCGTAATAACTCAAGAATGTTTCTGTGGACTCCAAGCACACATTTTTGTGTAAAAACTTTCCCGAAATAGAAGGCAGTAAAATAGACAGAAGGGAGGGGCTTCAGGAGATTTGTTGACAACGTATCTGTCTCTTAATAGACAACATATTCTCTTTTACCTAACCAGAAATTAGCATTCGCTAAATTATGGACATTTTCCGGCCATATATGATCAGTTCCAAAACATCCCAAAGATAGCACCATTTTGCATCTAAAAACCTTAAATTAATAAAAAAAAAATTCTTAAAGGGGCGGGGGAACCGCTTCCCCAGGACGACACCTTTATGTAGTGACAAACGAAAGATCAAAACTGCTGCATGCAAATGCAGGAGCGCATAAAAAATAAAGGTGTAATTGACGCAGACTTGGGGGAACTGAGGTATTATTACGACATCATCTATGGTGCCCCCAATCACAAAAAACCTGGCGATGCCACTTGCAGGTCTTGTAATGATCTCCGAATTCAAAATCCAGTTGTCTGGGATGACCCTATATGTTGATCCCTGCCATTTTAAGCTTAACAGGACATTAGTGCTCTTGTACAATTCCAATCCTGTGCAGCTTATCGACGAGTGCTCAAAATAGCAGTTCCTCAATGTATGAATATACCAATAGCCTACCAAAGAACATTACCACTGAAATTAACCCCTTAAAACAGTCTTCCTGGCACTTCTGAGACATTAAAACCCAGGAGCTTGGACCCCCATCGGGGCTTTGCCCCTGGACCCCACCAGGGGCCCTAAGGCGGCCCCTGGACCCCACCCGTCATGGGCTCGCGATTCGCGCTCGCCGTGCACGCTTTGCTTGCACATGTTCCACATTTGCGATAGTTCACCCCATCCCCCATAAAAGTTGAAAAGAAATCTACGCTCCTGAATTTAGGCAGGTGTCTAATGAAGTCTTGTTGGTGTTTGGGTGCCTAGTATGGTGCTGCTTATTTCTTTAAAAGCATTTACATCAACAAATCTCTAACGATATTAAGTTACAATACATTCTCAGCGAGGGAGCCTATGTGTATTTAGGTCTGTTTGGGTAGTCTTTGGATATCCAATATACAAGCCATTCGCACTACACTGATCCGATTATGGCTTGTCGGTTAACTGTAGCGAGGATTGCTCTCCAGAAACAGACGAATCTTCTGTGTTGCTTTGATCCAAAAGTATCAGAAATTTGACTCGAAGAGAGACATGAAGACGTATTTCAGAGATATCATGCCGAGAATTATTTGTCAATTCTGTTAGTGATCCCATCAGCCCGAATGAGACCTTATGGAAGTATTTCGTTTGCACAACAACGACCATGTAATTGGTATGTAAATATAAATTGGTAGTGGTAAAATCATTGGGGATACTGCATTTTTTGCTGTAGATTGTTATTCTGTTAGAGTGCTCTGCCTCTAGTTACATTCAATTGTTTGGTGTTACTGCTTTGGGGGTATTTTTCCAAGGTGTATTAGCATTCTTGGATGTGCAAGTCCAGAGTCTTCAATTCCCAGTTAGTAGCTGTTTGCAGTTCGAAGGATACATAAAACCCATGTTCTGTACAAAGTGTAAAATATGAGAATACCATATGCAGCTGCATAACATGCTAGTCGTTATGACGTAAATTGGCCTTAAACCTTTCCAGGCAAGGAGCAAGTGACCTCTTACTAAGCAGATTCGATAGTCTTTCGCAATTGATGAGCGAAAATTTGATGGTTGTTGAATTAGAATCTGTTTGAGCATTCAGATTTTAGGAACGAATATTGAAATTACATTTATGGGTATATTAATCTTATAAAACTAGACAATTTTAGAAATCTTGTAAAAAGATTTATCCCAACAACATCTTTTGAAAGTATCCGATATTTCTTCATTACATGACGGGGCACGCTAATAGCAGATGGCTGCAAAGTCACGTTAATCTGAAACCATTTTGAATGACCATGAAACTTTACGAACTCCAAGGAATCATGAATCGCTCGGCGATGACCCTTGTGTGCGTGTGTGTGGGTATGTAGTTTGTGTCTTAACCTTGCCTTCCAGCTCCATAATTAAGAAACTGTATTAATCGTTTAACACTGTAAGTCATACTAAACGTTGATGCAACTAAACTGCTGAAAGGATGCACATAAGATGGTTAAACGATAATTTTATAGCTCTTAATAACTCAATGATTACTAGCTCCTCTTCCTTTCTGTTCTTGCTAGAAAATAAAGTTTCAATTCATCCCAGTAAATTTTCGTGTACTCATTCGGGCATCCAACCCATTGATGGATTTTCTTTATCATATCGTGTGTAGTACGTTGATCGGTAGTGCCTTTGAAATAGTATAATCTGTGAAGCTTCCTGTAATGATACATTTATACCAGGAATAGCTTTACATACTTCTGATTTTGGGACATTGTCTTGGATTCCATCTACTTTAGTAGGTTATACAAATTACGCATCTTGAAGGCGTTATTCCTTGGTTCCCAAGCAAATGATCCTTTTGAAACTCTCTGCTGTGCTGTTGTGGACAGTAGTCTATAATGCCTAAAGTAGTTTGAGGGTATCAAAGTTTCGTAAAAGAAATTCTTGTAGGGTCCTTTCGGAGTTCTGAACTTGCTACTAAAATGAGAAATTCTCATTTACTAGGGCTTTCATCCCTTAATTTTTTTTTAAACTTGGCCCATAGGATACCACATCGACCGACGATACCTGACGGTGGGATGACTTTAGCTTCCCATCAAGCAACTTGCGGCTGTGTACAATATAGGTATATTTCTTGACCGTTTGCCAGGCAAGTCGCGCCCTAGTAAAGTCACCCCCTTTCATAGTCGCCACTATAAATTTACCACAGACAAAAGCCCCCTGGGCCAACAAAGTCGCCCATTAGCAAACTCGCCCCCTCAGTTCAACAAAGTTGTTCCGGGCAAAGTTGTATCAGATACGATTAAGTAAAAACTGTAATAATAGATAAAAAAATAATTGTGTAAAGTTACTCTTATCAAGGGCTTAAGCATCTGTTACTGATTTGACATCATTATCACCATTTTAGGCCTACAGCGTTTTGAAATTAATATCTTGCATTTTTGGGAAGTTTGAAAAACATCGATTCTGTAATTTAAATACTTAAAACATGTCTTTCATAACAAATGTTCATTAACGTAACATTCAAATAGAGTTGTAAATTTGCTGTGAAAAGCATATCCCTTGAACTAGCTAATGTTGACCAGTTCATACTAAAGGACGGATGAGGTCGATTTTCCGAGACTTCTCTTGAAATCATGAAAAATGAAAAACAATGCTTTGGTTAAGATCAAGATTCGAGTTAAGGTTAAAAATGAAATCGTCCCCATTCGTCCGGGAAAAAAATCACGGAGGCGGGAGTACAGTGCATACGGAAGCACAGCCTTATGCAATTATGATATATATATATATATATATATATATATATATATATATATATATATATATATATATATATATATATATATATATATATATATATATATATATATATATATATTATATATATATATATATATATATATATATATATGTATATGTATAATAAGTTGAACACACCACAAAGATGACTACGAGAGCACAGATACGGTAACAGAATAGCGCATATTTCGGACACGCCTGTGTCCTTCTTCAGCGCAAAATGTAAAGTGAAGGTTAATTCACAAATAACAGACACAGCAATGAGGTTAAATCCCTTGGCGAGGGTGATAAATCACAGAGGGGAAATCGCTTAAGATGCGCAGGTCCTTGTTTAGGCCACGGGTGTGTGTGGACAGTTTTATTACCCACTTGCTTTCAGATTTGAGTCTTTGAGTGACAGACGGGTAATTAAATCGAGCAGAATACATCTTAAATTAGATAAAGAGTGGTTAGGTTCACTACCGAAATGGTTTGATATAGGATAGCTTATTGATTTATCCTGCACAGTTTTCTTGTGGTTATTAAACCTCAGCCTAAATTTGGTGCCAGTCTGGCCGATATAGTTGCCTTTGTCACACAAATTGCAGCATAATAAATATACTACATTAGGCGTGTCACAGTCCAGGGGAAGGGGACGGATGTTGCAAATAGTGCCGGGAGGAGTAAATGTTTCGTCCGTGATAATGAACCAACACACTTGACACCTAGGCTTGCCACACTTTTTATTGCCTATGTTCCCAACAGTAAGAAGCCTGGGGGATGTAAGGATTTGAGGTTGGGGGGTTGCCGTCTCGCAGTTAAAGGGGGATCTTCAAAAAGTTCGGAAATGGACTTGTCTTTCCGAAGAATAATGAAATCTGAACGTATACATTTATGTAAGCCGTCAGTTTTAGGGGAATAGTCAAAGACAAGTGGAATACGTGAATTTTCAACTTTAGGTTTGTAACATAACAATTTATCCCTGCGGCAAACGGAAGCTTTACTTATTCCCTCTTTGATAATGGGTAGAGGGTAGTCATTATTAAGAAAAAAATCCACAAGGTTACCAACGTGTTTGATGTATTCAGACTGGGTGGAGCAGATACGCTTGATTCTGATGCATTGAGAAAATACAATAGATCGTTTCAAACTGATGTGATGAGAACTGTTAAAGGGTAGTTGCTATGGAACCGCTATGTAACTTATTAGTACGTCAAGAAAAGGGATTTCCTTGTCAGAAAAATCAAATGTAAACTTAATGGAAGGGTGAAAAGCATTACAAAACGATACAAAAGAATGCAGGCGGGGTAAGCCATGAGGCCAAATGAAAAAAATATCATCAATATATCTATGAAAATGCAACTTGTTTAAAGGGTAGCCCGCCAGCATCTTATTTTCAAGATCGGCCATGAAAATGACAGCATAGCTGGGGGCCATTTTAGTACCCAAGGCAGTTCCCCATATTTGAAGGTAGTGCTGCCCGTTAAATTCAAAATGATTATGTGTGAGGATAAATTCAATAATGGCAGTGAAGTCACTAATGAACGGTTGAGAGAAGCCGTTCAAAGAGAGGATCTTCTTACAAGCTAATACACCTTCTTCACGCGGTATATTAGTATATAGGGCACTTACGTCCATAGTGACGAGAAGTGAATTGGATGGGAGAGACTTAAAGTCCTTGAGAATTCTTAGAAAATGGGTAGTATCTTGGATGTAACTACTGAGGGAAGGTAAAAGAGGGTTCAGAATACTATCAACAAACCCACTTAAATACTCAGTGAGCGTACCGATACATGAAACTATAGGCCTACCGGGCGGAGAAACATTTGTGATTTGGCCAAGTTGAATAATTCACGAGGGCTAATAGGTATCAACAGGGGCATTCACAAGACAATTTGTCTTCAACAAGCTTGGAAACTTTTTGTAACTTAGGTATTGCATATATATATATATATATATATATATATATATATATATATATATCACAATATATATATATATATATATATATATATATATATATATATATAAACATAGTTAATGGTTAATGGTTTTATATATATATATATATAGGTAAAAATGAAGTAGTAAATAGTGCTAAAAGTTTGTGAAAAATTCCACGACGTTTCGGGTTTAAACCCTTCATCAGGTGGCAAAAATGCAACTGATCGTTGACACGGCCAAACGTACAATTTAAAAAATACACAATAAAATTGGGCACGGTAAACCTCGGCTAGGAAAACAGACAGTGTTAAGTGGTTACCACAAGTCAAAAAAATGCAGGAATTGCTGCGTTATAACAGTTCAAGTCTAACGTTCAGACCATGTGGGGACAGGGTTCCAAGTTTCATGATTAGGCGGTTTTCGGCAGCTAGGCGGTCATGATCGGAACCTCGACACGAGATGGCCGCCGAAACCATCAAGTCACGGATCGAGCATGTTGACGGGGGATTGAAGTGGGTGGCTACCGGGAACCCTGGGAGGTTCTGTTTGATTGATCTCAGGTGCTCGGTGACTCGGTCAGCAAGACGACGTTTTGTTTCTCCCACGTACAGTATATTACAGCGTTTACATACGAGAACGTAAACAACATTGGCTGAAGTACAGGTAAAATGCTGATGAACGTTAAACCGGTTGTTGTTGGGACCTACAATGGAAAGGTTTTTGTCATAACTGACCACCGGACAAGTATTGCATCTCCCACGGTTGCAAGGAAAAGTTCCTGGGGTGTCAGGCACTACTGCTTGAGGTTGAGAGGCACGGACCAAGTGCTTAGATATGTTCTTTTCAATTCTGAATGCCGTGATGGGGGGATCAGGGAAATGGTCACGGGTGGATGGGTCATGACGGAGGGTCTCTACATTCCTGTAAATGGCACGTACAATGGGGGTTACAGATGGGTGAAAGGATAGGACCAACGGGATACGTCTGGTGGGTGTATGGTCAGTTTTGGGGGCAAGGGCAGAGGCTCTATCAATTCCTTGTATGCGTTTCAGGGCATTAGAGAGCACTCTTTGTGGATACTGGCGTTGTTATCCACAAAGAGTGCTCTCTAATGCCCTGAAACGCATACAAGGAATTGATAGAGCCTCTGCCCTTGCCCCCAAAACTGACCATACACCCACCAGACGTATCCCGTTGGTCCTATCCTTTCACCCATCTGTAACCCCCATTGTACGTGCCATTTACAGGAATGTAGAGACCCTCCGTCATGACCCATCCACCCGTGACCATTTCCCTGATCCCCCCATCACGGCATTCAGAATTGAAAAGAACATATCTAAGCACTTGGTCCGTGCCTCTCAACCTCAAGCAGTAGTGCCTGACACCCCAGGAACTTTTCCTTGCAACCGTGGGAGATGCAATACTTGTCCGGTGGTCAGTTATGACAAAAACCTTTCCATTGTAGGTCCCAACAACAACCGGTTTAACGTTCATCAGCATTTTACCTGTACTTCAGCCAATGTTGTTTACGTTCTCGTATGTAAACGCTGTAATATACTGTACGTGGGAGAAACAAAACGTCGTCTTGCTGACCGAGTCACCGAGCACCTGAGATCAATCAAACAGAACCTCCCAGGGTTCCCGGTAGCCACCCACTTCAATCCCCCGTCAACATGCTCGATCCGTGACTTGATGGTTTCGGCGGCCATCTCGTGTCGAGGTTCCGATCATGACCGCCTAGCTGCCGAAAACCGCCTAATCATGAAACTTGGAACCCTGTCCCCACATGGTCTGAACGTTAGACTTGAACTGTTATAACGCAGCAATTCCTGCATTTTTTGACTTGTGGTAACCACTTAACACTGTCTGTTTTCCTAGCCGAGGTTTACCGTGCCCAATTTTATTGTGTATTTTTTAAATTGTACGTTTGGCCGTGTCAACGATCAGTTGCATTTTTGCCACCTGATGAAGGGTTTAAACCCGAAACGTCGTGGAATTTTTCACAAACTTTTAGCACTATTTACTACTTCATTTTTACCTACCTACTTCATAAGTGCTACGCAGTACTTTGACCTTATATATATATATATATATATATATATAGGTCGAGGTTGGTAGATCGAAGTTAGAATGTGTAGGTCGAAAGGTAAATAGTAGTACATTCGATCTTGGATTTTTATACCAATCCCAGATAGAGCATAGCCCTTATCAAAGCAGGAAAGATTCAGGGAAAATACCAGAGAGAAAAATTGAGCCGTACCGAGGGTTTGAACCCGCCATCCTCCGCTTTCCGGGCAGAGTCTGTGACCACTACACCAGTTCGGCTTGTGATTCACAGAAGTGACAAACAGGCTACAAATACCTCGTGTGATTCAATTTTCTCTCCTGGTCACCATGGTAGTCCCAAGCGGGATGAATAATCAGTAGGTCGAGGTTGGTAGATCGAAGTTAGAATGTGTAGGTCAAAAGGTAATTGTAGTACATTCGATCTTGGATCTTGGTGTAGTGGTCACACACTCTGCCCGGAAAGCGGAGGATGGCGGGTTCAAACCCTCGGTACGGCTCTATTTTGCTCTCGGGTATTTTCTCTGAACCTTTCCTGCTTTGGTAAGGGCTATGCTCTATCTGGGATTGGTATAAATATCCAAGATCGAATGTACTACTATTTACCTTTCGACATATATATATATATATATATATATATATATATATATATATATATATATATATATATATATATATATTATATATATATATATATATATATATATATATATATATTATATATATATATATATATATATATATATATATATATATACATCCGTATAAATGCTCCATCTCTACTGACGTCGAGCACTGTACCAAGGATTCTTCGGCATGGATAGAATATCGTTCAACTACTCAACAAAAAACATCCCATGTGCAAGAAGAGGGAACTACTTAAGAAGATTGATTGAGAAAACAGAAAACTTAATCCGGAACATGCGCTGGAGAGCTTTCTTCTAGCTACACCCTGATCCTAACGTGAGTAAAAAAGAAACTTACGGTTTCAATTCTAAGAAGGCCCCACCCGTTGTAGATGAAATGCGTGTATTTGAAAATAGGATGGTAGACTTAATCCAAAACATTGAATTTGACTACCGCACAAATGACTTCCAACGCCAATTAAAGAATGACATCCAAACGTTACACGAAGAGCAAAAACTAATAATCAAGGCGGACAAAACTACGAACTATTACAAAATGACACCGAAAGACTACAATGAATTGGTGGAGAGAAGTACCCACAAAACGTACAAGAAAAGTGCAAATAAACGAGTCGACGAAATTAACACTGAAGCTAAGAAAATTGCAGAACAGCTCGATCTTGCAGACCAAATCGATGTGATAGCTCAACGCGAATCCTTTATCACACTAAAGGACCACAAACCCAATTTTCCAAATGATCCATCGTGCCGCCTCATCAACCCTTGCAAGTCAGAGCTAGGGAAAGCTAGCAAATTAATCACGGAAAATATTGTTAAGAAAGTAGTAAAAGCAACCAATGTAAATCTGTGGAGGAACACTAACGCAGTCCTTGAATGGTTCGACCAAATTCAAAACAAAGACAACTCAGCGTTTGTTTGCTTTGATATCGTAGAATTCTACCCTTCAATTACTCAGAAGTTGCTTAATGATGCATTAAACTTCGCATCGCAATACACAGACATCACCCCATTGGATAGAAGGATAATTCTTTACACTAAACAAACGCTGCTTTTCAACCAGCATGAGCCATGGGTAAAGAAAGACAATGAACTATTTGATATTACCATGGGCTCATATGACGGGGCAGAATGTTGTGAACTAGTTGTAGTTTACCTGCTATCTCAACTGAAACCCTACTACGGAAATTCAATTGGACTTTACAGAGACGACGGCCTAGCCGTCTTTAATGAGCCGCCGAGAACAATAGAACAAATTAAGAAGAACATATGCGAAGTATTCAAGAGTAACGGTCTTCGCATAACGATTGAAGCCAATAAAAGAATTGTGAATTTTCTCGACGTCACTCTCGACCTGCAGTGCGGAAATTATAAACCATACCTCAAACCAGATAACACCCCACTGTATGTAAATGCCAAGACCAACCACCCCCCGAGCGTTATCCGTACAATCCCTAGAGGCATCAATCACAGACTTTCTAACATTTCATCGAACGAAAATGAGTTCAAGAAATCCACCCAACAATACCAGGAAGCACTGAAAGAAAGCGGACACAATTACAAGCTTGAATACAAGTCAAAGGAAGAAACAAAGGGCAAGCACCGAGCCAGAAAAAGAAACATCACATGGTTCAACCCACCGTTTGACCTGAGAGTTAAGACAAACGTCGGACGGCAGTTCTTGAAAATTGTAACCGAAAGTTTTCCTAAAGGGCACACCCTACAGAAAATCTTTAATAGGAATACGCTTAAAATATCGTACAGCTGCATGCCAAATATGAAATCCATCGTAGATGCCCACAATAAGAAAATTCTAAAGGCCCAAATGCCCGCACCCGAAACTGACCCATGCAACTGCAGAGCTAAACAAGATTGCCCGCTAGACGGAAAGTGCAAAGCAACGAGCATTGTGTACCAAGCCACCGTAAAAAGCGACAACTACGAGGAAACGTATGTCGGTCTGACAGAGGGCAACTTTAAACTGAGGCTCGCAAACCACCAGCAGTCTTTTAATAAGGAAAGATACAGGAACCAAACAGAGCTATCTAAGCATACTTGGACTCTTAAGGACAGAAACAAAGATTTCGAAATTTCTTGGAGGATCTTAAGTCGAGCATCATCGTTCTCAAATCTTAGCAAACGGTGTAACCTGTGTACAATGGAAAAATTTTTCATTATTTGCCACCCAGAGATGGCCTCTTTGAATAAGAGATCAGAGTTAGTAAGTACGTGCCGGCACGCGTCTAAGTTTCAGCTGATGAACTTTGCCGGCGTAACCTAGACAACCGCGTGCAACCATAATGTGCGCGCAAGTATTTAAACTACCTACGCACATGAGATGTTTTTTAAACCGTTTGAGAAAGCTGTAATTCCCTGATGAGAGGAGGCGGTAGTATCCACCTCTTCGAAACAAGTTTGTCGGAATTTAAGTGACGTGAACAAACTCTATCTAATGGTCATATAATTATATATATATATATATATATATATATATATATATATATATATTATATATATATATATATATATATATATATATATATATATATATATATATATATATATATATATAACACATATATATTATATATATATATATAATATATATCTAATATATATATATATATATATATATATATATATATATATATATATATATTTCCCTTGTGTGAAAAGGCTATGCCAGCACGTGGGATTGATTTCAACTTGATGATCGAACACCAAACACAACTTTCGACCTATATATATATATATATATATATATATATATATATATATATATATATATATATATATATATATCTATATATATATATATATATATATATATTCATGTACATACAGAGTATGACCGAGGCATACATAAGTATAGTTAATGTACATAATGATGCATTCACGTAAAAACCGATCTACACTTGGCCTTTTATACCGACAGCACTGTGCCTCTCTAATTTCGTCGGTGGTTATGTTAGCTTCATAGCTCAACACAGTATCCATTGAGTGTGCGAAAGCTTCATTCACCACTTTTCATTTATCATTGAATGACTTGTAACCATTTTTGCGAGTTTCAGATGAGGGGGTGACTTTGTTACACAAATATGGCGACTTGGTGGAGGGGCAACTATGTAGTGGTGGCAAGTTTGACAGGGGACTTTGTCAGGGGGCGACTTTGTAAGCTTCGACTTTGCTAAGGGGGAGGGGGGGTTCTTGGGGACTACTTGACTGGTCCCCGTCCCAGCCAAAGGTGACGAGTGACCGAAAAATGCCCCAAGATCAGAAATTGTGACCATTGGAATTCTTATGCGCTGCATGAACTGCATGAAATTTTCAAAAACGATGTCTATATGACTTTTTGTTTTGTGTGAGAATGCAAAGTAGAAAACCTTTATGACCCCCCCCCCCCTCTCATAAGCACGTCATAGGCTGGAGTGTAAAAGAAAGTCTTTCAGTCTTCATCACTTTCTAACGGAACCATAGCAACATTTTATTAGTAATATTAGCTTTCTTTATATTGCTTTAGCAGAGAAGATAGCCAAAATCAATCATCCATTTCGACCCCCCAACCCACCCGCTTTTTTGTGGTACTGCGGTACCGTTTTGGCCTTTACAAAGCATTCGCTGTTATGAAGGACTTCTTATTCTTAATGATGGTGAATTTCTATCCTTGCTACCAACTGGTGCATTATTCGGATCATTCATATAATTCCTTTCAGTGACCTCCACTACTCGCCTAGGTAACAACAGGCCCACAAGTTAAGCATTTCTTTAGCTTACTATAACTTCTGAACAAGCTCTTTTCCTAATTTATTTTTAGTATCAGTTTAATCATTCCTCCTCATTAGAAACTATACAGTAATATAAGTACAATAGAAGAAATAACAACAATGTAAGTAAAGGCAAAATATTATGAGAAGGACAAGAACCCAGGGGAGATTGAGGAAGTTTTATATCTAGTGTCTGTAGTTTAATTATGTTTTCGGAATCACGACTTCTAGCAAACATTTTGTTATTAAGGGTCAGGTCACGTGTCGGTTCCTTTGTCCCAGATTGTCTTGGAGAGTATTTCAGTACGAGACATGTCGTTTGCAACATGTGTTCGTAAATCACATGTAGATCATGGAGTAACAATCACAGTCCTGGTGGTAGATTAATCACAAAATAAAAGAAACATACGAGTAGTCTACATTAGAACCTCTGAATACTCTAGGTTAATAATGGTTCGTAAGCTTGGATTTCCTAAATGACGATTTAGTTGGACAATCTGTAATTATACAGAGACATTTATCAACAATAAACTCATGAAATTTTTCATTTCAACAAAGAACATATTCAGTTACTGTCATGTGATATGCCTGCACTTTTAAACTGATCTAAAAGATATCACAGTCTATAGTGGTGTGCATGGGATCCTTTACTTGTCCCGCAACCAATGTTATGTATCTACTGTACTAGCCCTACGTAAAGGACTGTGTTTGGCTACATGCATATATGCAACTTGCTATATACATGGAGCTTTCGGGCTTTCCGCCCTAGGCTATAAACTTGCCTTTACACTCCCCTACCAATATGTATCCTACTGTGAGGTCTCCTTACGTTAGGCACTGGTTTTTAATGGTTTGGTAGCTTACGTTTGTCAAGGTTCTACGCAGAACTAGATATGACTTCGCGCATTACGCCTGCAGAAATTTATTTTTGCGGCGGAATCGACTTGAAGAAGACTAGGATTAGGATCGAAATTACCGATACCTTCAATTTCTCAATGATTTCCGAACCAAAATGTAAAGTACATCAGTGGCTAGTGTGGTTAAAAGCCGAAATAAGCGGCAAGTTATAGAAGTACTACGCATAGGCGTAGAAAGGGGGTCTGGTTAGCCTCCCAGTCAAAACGTGGTGGGACGAAAGTATGCTACCGTCCCCACCCCCTCAATCCAAGGACAAATCCCTTATTTGTTTCCTGTGTAAAATGTTAAAAATTTGCAGTACGTTTCCTGAACATTTGCCCAGAATGTTGCGCCAAATGGCATCTAAGGATCTTTAAATATTCCAAAAATTTTCAAAGGGGCAACCCCTTCCCATTGACTCCCCTAGGCCGGCGGTCCGAAACAATGTTCAGCCCCCCCCCCCAGTCTCGAATAGCTTTCTTACACCTGTGGTACTACGTTGGTAAAAATGTGTTTGTACTATAATTTGTAAACTTACATTGAGGGACACACGACACACAAAACTAACTAAACTTATACTTTATCCTCTCTACTTACCACTGCACATGATGACATGCAATACTATACGAAGCAGCTATTCATGATTAATGAGAGAAATTTAAAAATGCTCCATGACTTCCACAAACAATATTTACTGTCTCCATAACCAGTTTTGCAGTTTATATTGGTTTTGTTAAAGGTTAAACTAAGACTATATCAACTATTGTTAACACAGTTTTCGAGCAGTAAAAATTTCAGGTGGTTTTTTAAGTGCTTAAGGTACTGGCCAACAACAAACGGTAAGATATGCTTCAGGGTCCTACATGTGGCGCTCTAATCACTACAGGTTGCTTGATAACTACTTGCTGGACCTACCAGTATTCCAAAACTATTAATAACATTTCATTGTAAACTTGGGAACAGAATATGTCCTTCCTGGCTGCATCCCTCTGGACGTGTTTTTAACATCTTTAGCGGAGAGTCTAACGTTACGACTTTTAATGACCTTGATGGATTCGCATCGGATGAAAGTTTTACAACATTGTATATAAAATTTAAATGCATAGTGTTATCGCTCACTCGCCCCCTTGTTACTTCGCACAAGAAATAATTGGACATCGTATTGTGCAAAGTATCTTAAAGAAGCAAATTTTTAACAAAGCATTGGTTATATATTATGTGAAACTCTGCGCCTGCACTTACACATTCTGTTTTTATTCCTTTTAGACTTTGCCAGCATTCTCAAGTGTTCAATATTTCCTGAAAAAGAGACATCTCTTCACGCATATGCCTTAACCCTTGTCCATTCATGTTGTACAATTTTTGAATAAACAGTATATCCCTGACAGTATTAAATGCTATCATATTCGTCTCACAGACCGTCATGTATTTTTCTTTATAATAAAGTTCTTTGTCTTAATTAAGGAACCAATAATGCTGTTCTTAACATGGTTTGAGCTTTATTTTATCTACTAACTAGTTAACACCACCGGAGAAATCCATCTCAAGGACAAATCAATTGAAGTCTGTAAAGCCTAGGCACAGCTGTGACCTAAACAAGGTTTACTTGATTGTTGGAGGTTTCGGTGGCTTTGGCTTAGAACTTGCTAATTGGCTTGTTTCAAGAGGTATTTACAAAGTATTCGAGTACATTAATTATACGATGAAGGTTGTTTATAATATATTAGTTGATGGATCCTCTGAAGGGGGAATTGGTAGACACTTTTAAATCGCTCCTGTGGAATAAGCAAAAACTGCAAGCAATAAAAGCCATTGTACATTCATGTAAAGTAGTCAGCAGGGGGAAACATGCCAAGCTTGGCAGTGATACGACGCACTGGTTTTACTCGGGGATTTGTTCTTGCATCCAAGAGAGGGCACTGGCAATATTATATGACATCAAATAAACCTTCAACTCTTATTTTCTTTCTTGCCTAAAAAAGAAGTGGAGACTCTGTTTTTACCGAACTACTTCGTTTAACACTTGTCAATAATTCTCGAGTTTTGTGTCTACGAAATAATGTGTAATATTTTAATACTTTGAATGTTAAACATTAGCAAAACGTTAGATATCTTAGGACTGTTGGAGGAGGATCAACATTTGCGTAATCCTAAATTCACTTTATATTGTAAAAATAAAAAAAAGATTAATATGAAAAAAAAAAACTCTTTTATTTTTGTGTAAGGCTGCAAAAAGCTAGTCATCACTTCAAGGTCTGGCATAAAGCATGGCTATCAAAGTAGGTGCATTCGTCATTGGCTGACCCTTGATGTAGTGGTAGAGCTTTCTCCTCTGGATGTTTCAAAACTTTCTGACTGTGACAAACTTCTTCGACAGTGTCAGAATATGGGACCAATTGGTGGTATATTCAACACGGCAATGGTACGAAAATCGGATGACGTTTTTATTGTAATGTATTTGTTGCTGTGCATTAACAACAGGAAATTTAACATGGTGTCAAAAAACGTATAGAGGCATTTAATTAATGTAAAATCTGTGTGACAGGGTCAGAATTTTCACTAGTTCCAGGCATGAAAAAATTGATTTTTTAAACTATGATGAGCCTAAGCATTCTCGTGATTTTAGTTTAATTCAAAATACTCAACTAGCTAAGACCGTTGGCGTACAGGGGTGATGTAGTAATAAAATCATTTCGTGCATCCTTGCTTGGTCTCGGAGACCCATGAGTCTGATTTCTCTGTCCACATACATTGTTAAATGTTATGTCATTTTCATGCATCTTTCTTCCCATAATATAATTCACCTGAATATATCATGTGGTCCATTTTACCACTTATAATTAATGTTATTGCAATTTAACTAGCCTCAGGAGACTTCATCTTATAAAACACAGATATTTAAAAAAAATGGCATACAAAAATAAGTCTTATTCTGTAAACTTATATCTGTGTGGCTGTAAGATGGTTCAAACGATAGGAACGATTCAGGGTTATCAAAAAAGCTACAGTTTAGAAGCAAATCCTATTTTTGCTGCTATTTTTATTGCTATTTTTAGATAGTAAAAGGAACCGTTATTGTCTTAACACATTCTAGATTACCATTATCGCATAACGAATACCGTATGAGCAGTTACACTTGAAAAATAGGACGTTAAATGTAGATGGAGATGTAAAATAAAATTACTGATTACAATTTTTTAGGTCTTAAAAGACGCCCTCCTGGAAAATCTGACTTCTGCAGATTTTCAAAAAGTCTGCAAACCCAAGGTCGAAGCAGCAAGTAACCTCGATCAGGCAACCCGGCGACTATGTGGCCCTGAAATAGATTGGTTTGTAATGTTCAGTTCTATAACCTCTGGGAGAGGTAATGGAGGTCAGTCAAACTATGGATTTGCAAACTCTGCTATGGAGAGGATTTGTGAAAATAGAAGAAAAGATCAACTACCAGGTACTCGTCTTTAAAATAGCTTAAGTTCTTCTTCTCGATTTAATTGTAGAGAAAGAGAGAGAGATGCAACTTGTTTAAGCACGGGCAAAATGTCCTGTTTTCATTTGGTTTAGTGCTCGACTTCTCTCTTTCCAAAAAAAGGTGCTACAAGAGCATGTAATCACATTCCTTCTAACTTCATCAAAAACTCTAAATTCATTGTAGGTTTAGTGCATTGAAATCCGCTTATAATTTTACTTCTACAGCTCTTGCCATTCAATGGGGAGTTATTGGAGATGTTGGGGTAGCAGCAGACTCAGACACTGGTAACGATACTGTCATTGTTGGTTGCGCAGCTCAGACACTGCATTCCTGTTTATCAACTTTGGATTTGTTTTTATCGATTCCAAAGCCTGTGCTTGGCTCCCTTGTGAAAGCACGTTCCAAGGAAGATACTGCTGAAGTCAATAGGAACGAAGATATTAAGACCATGTTATCCAACATATTTGGCATTGATGACATTTCCTCAGTAAACCAGGACAAAACTTTAGCTGAGCTGGGCTTGGATTCAATATTGGTCACTGGGGTTAAGCAAACCCTAGAAAGAAATTTCTGTTGTGTCTTTAGTGTAAAACAAATACGTTCATTGACAATACGAAAACTACTTGACTTTGATAGAGAACGCCTGCAAGGTGGGCTTGAAATTGAAAGACATGAAAACTGTGAAACTGAAGCCCGTTTTCCAGTTATTTCTCCACTTTTAACTTGCAAAACTACCAATTGCTTAGTACGACTAAATACTGGTTCAATTGAAAAAGATCCAATCTTTTTATTCCATCCTGCTGAAGGTTCAATTGATGTCTTTCGCCCTTTAGCGAGCGCGCTTTCGGACTACCCCGTGTTTGCTGTTCAGTTCACTGTGGAGGTTCCTATTGACTCTGTATCAAATATAGCAAATTATTACCTATCCAACATGCGCTCAGTTAAGGCAAGCGGACCATACAATCTTGCTGGCTATTCATTCGGTTCTGTAGTAGCTCTAGAAGTCGCTCGCATCCTCCAGAATGATGAAAACGATCAATCAGAAACCAAGTTATTTTTATTTGATGGATCTCCAAGTTATGTGGCATCTCGAATTGAGGTTATAACACAAATCAGTTATCCACTATGTAATGAAGTTATTCAGGCACTCGGACAACGTAGAACTCTTGAAGTGCAAACTCTTTGCTATTTGGTACAGCTGTTTACGAGTATCTCTTCTGAAGAAGTAAGCATATTCTTTACTAATTAATAACAAAATTTCTGTTGTCTTTATTTTACCTTCTGTGTTAAAAATGCGTCAATTTAGAAGGGGTTATGTAGACACTTACGGCTAAAACAGAGCTTAAAAGTTGTTTGGCTTTTCGTTTTCGTTATTTTTTTTCATTGAGGTGTTTTATGTAAACAAAGCTGACTTTGACCACTTTAAAATGCCTTAACTAGGCCAAATCCAACGTGGCAACTTTTTGAAAAATTTTATACGAGAGTGGTATGCTATATTTCTCAGTAATTACCCCATGTGCCATCGTTATTAGTTTGAAGACTTCTCTCGTCAGTATGCAAGGATGTTTGCCATCACTGGAGTTAAAAAGAAAATCAAACGTTTAGACTTTTTATATTAGTCGATTCCACGTTAGTCACAGTTAGGTACTGAAGGGCGTTTACCTCATAAATGTAAATATCATACATATTGGTAAAAGATCTGTCGTCAGCATTTTAGCATAGTAGTATTCTTTTCATAAAAAGTAGCATTTCGGGATAAGCTTTCTACTTAAAGAGCAGTCATTTCTTTATTTTTTAAACTAAGATAAAGCAACAACTGCTTGAAAAGTCTACCTACAAGACGAGATTGGATTTGGTCGTTCAAATGTTATTGAAGGTGACCACAGGTGTAAATCATGACGACATGACTTTCTCAATTGATAGTTTTGTTAAACGCACAGTGGCAATAATGGAGTACCAACCCAAAGATACTTGGAAAATGGACATGGTTCTTTTCAAGGCTGAGTCATGTAATGACGAACTCTTGAAGAAACTTGACGACGACTATAATCTCTCAAAGGTTAGTACCATTTTAATAGGTTTGTGTCTTTAAAAATGACAGAAAAAAACAGACGGAAATGGTATAACAGATTGTAAATACAAATAGTAGATTATGAAACATTAGTGAATGCCATAATCTGAGAAATGTGAGCCTTTCTATTCTTTTCAAGAATATGCATACGTTTCTTACTTGTAGTCGCTGGCTACATCTGTCATTCATTAAATGAACACATTAAGATTTTAGACACTATCTTACCAGGAACACCTCCCTGATCTTACGAGAGATGAAATCCTCCGTTTTTTCTATAATTGAGTTCTACAATAACAACGAGTAATTTGCGTGGAAATTCTTCATAATATGAGTGGCTTCTGGTGCTCTGGTGGCTAAGGGAATGGCCAGTGCTCTACTCTAACAATCCAATATATCACCTTGAACTAAATTAAAACTATGGTCAAAATGTTTCTCTTAAATTAGGTAATACTTAGTCGTATATCTTATAAAGGTTTCGCTCCACAAGCCGATAAATTTGTTTCATTATCAGACATGAGTTTCACCGGAGTTCTTACATGTTTTAGTAATCTGGAAAATATCAGTTGTATTTGATCCGGAATAAAATATATCCCTATTTTTCATTGTCATTTTATTTGAATTTAAAATTTATAAATTTCCATGATCAACGGGTAATTTCTAGCCGCTAACAAAGATGCGGTATGTTTACTGAAGTCTTCAATCGTATCTTGAACAAGAAAGGAAAGCATATTTGTATTTCATTCATAAAAACTATAGGAGCTTACTTTTATAGCATCCCATTTTTGCAGATTCTGCTATAAAATACCAGCACCTGAAAGATTGATCCTCTCTACATTTTAATCCACCTTACTATTAAGAAGTATCTTTACCTCCAGGACCGTGTCCAGGCATATAAGCAAGGGGCGTACGACCCTATATTTTTTGGCAAAGTAGTGCATTTTGTAACCAGAACTGTACACCTCCAAGCCCATGAAAAATGTATAAGCCTAATCAGCACTACAGACTGTTACACACCCCCTTTCTCATAATTGAAAATTAATACAATGGCAAATATTCGTAAATGTAAGATGTATGGGCTATTCAAACAAATTCAAGAGAACGACTGCCTTTGGAGTGCTACTTGCGTCATACATGTCACTACTCTTCAAAAGAAATCGCAACAACATCCCTGAGGAAGCCAGAGTATTCATCGGGACCAAATTTGGATCTATGATTTTTATAAGTTCATTGGTCCCATTCAAACCCAGTACTGGCTCCTCTAGGATTAGTAAATAATCCCAGTTGGCAGGCTAGTCGGATTGTTGTCAGAGTGGAGCTGGGCTAGGCTGAGCTTTGGCTACATTAGGGTCCTTTTGAGAGTAGTTTGGCAGCAGCTTGGTTTAAGTTAAGCTCTACGTGTAGCATTACTGGGTTTTCTGGTTCTTTTTTCCCGATTTTTTTTTTTATTTTTTTTTATTTTTTTTTTAAAGTAATACAGACTAACTCGGTTCACCGTGTTGTTTTTTGTAATGCCTTATGCCGAATGAACTATATTTTCATATCATAAAGGTGCCACACTACAAGTGTAGGCATATTAGAGGACTTCCCAGGGTACAAGGCCAATTTAAGGAGAGATAGATGCCTAATAAATTACATCGCTAACTTCTATCAATTAAATGTATACATTTTTGTTTCTTAAAAAAAAGGAATGGAATAAGTACGTAAGCACATAGAGAGATGGGACTCATGTTAACATCATATCAAATCTTCCCTTTCCTGAAACTTATCACAGACAAAAGACACACATTTCACCACTTAAAGTATCTGTAACCAACATATTGGTGATGAAACAAAACGCCTTACGGATCATACGTTTTGAGGTATCTCGTCTTATCATACCAGCAGTTCAACTTATGACAACTCAGTATGGAGTACTCAAACACAGCCAAATTTGTGTCTGTTGTTTTTCCTGATGGCACAGCTTATAGTGACAAAACATACACTTACAATAACATCTTTTACAACTCCCTACCCCACCAAAACCCCAAGGAGAAAAACATGTTTTTCAACCGAATATGAACTGTACGTTGAAAATAAATTCCATTCTCTCAACTTTCATCTTCAAGGTTATGAGTTGCCGAGACGTAAAACCTTGAAACATATTTTTCAACTTAAATTTGGGTAGAATTGATTGCCCAAAATTATGTTATGCTTTTCATGTGCTACTCACTTTGGATACTTGTAAGGATAATCGGTTTTAAATTTAAAACCTTCAGAAAAATACCTTTTTCTTGCGCAGCATTTTGTAAAGACATAACTAAATATAAAGAATATTGACTATATTATTCATAACCGCTCACATTTTGGATCTCGGTGACATAGGTTTTGGAAAATAGCTTAAAAAAGAAGTTAAAAGAAAAATGAAGCAACTAGATTATTATCTCCGTGGTACAAAGTGATATCACGAATTCCTGCACTGATAACTATTATCAATGGAGTAAGTAAACACTGACATTCCATTTTCAAGAACAGGTCTGTTCTGTAACGATAGAGTACTGTTTATTTAGGTTTTTAATTTTTATATTTTAGATTCTTTACTGTACACTTAAAAATACTTAAAAATACAAGGCCGATATGAAGGGTTAACATAATTTTAAAAAGCAAGTTCACAAGTATTCCACTGAATGATTTGAAAGCACTGAAACTCTGACCACTTTTATACTTTCAAGAAATGCTACCTCTAATCATGTGGTTGTTTCTTTTACTCCTGTCATTTCGCCTGACGATTTCGTCAAGTCTTTTCTAGTCTAGCAGGGTTCCTATCGCCGTCTCAAGATCTCCCCATCCTTTTCTGAACACCTAGCCTATTGGCTAATGAATGAGGATTCCTCTTTAAAGATTCCGATATGGTAGAAATGTTAATTCTATCAACGATTTACTCCCAAAATGTTATTGTTCATACAAAAAGTTTAAATATGGATTATTTTGCTGCTTAAAAGTAAATTCTGCTGTCCCACTCTAAAATATCATAAGGAAATTCTACACATAACAAGTTGAAACAAATGCAACTACTCAACGAGTGTCAAGAACTGTAAAACTATACTTGGAAACAACATTTATTGTAAAACTTTAGTCGAAATAAATATTAAACTGAACCAAAATCTACTTACGGAATTAAGACAACAGAGAAGAGATGGGTTCACCGGAGGTCCACTTTGTTGTGTCTCTATGTGCATGAAAAGAAGTCAGCGAAGTCAGCACAAATGACATCCTTCGACTATTTAATATAGCGTGGATTGACTCATTGATATATATATATATATATATATATATATATATATACATATACATAGACATATATATATATATGTATATATATATATATATATATATATATATATATATATATATATATATATTTCTCTTTTTATATTTTA
>CM055973.1:11212500-11285000 GCA_029531755.1 Holothuria leucospilota
TTTGACTTTCCATTCCTATTGTGGTCCCCAGACGGATTCATAACAATAACTAGTCCAAATCCAAATTTATATTTTAATGATAAAAACGAGGATGATCTAAGCATTCTTAACTGAGGTAAACTTAGAGCAAGGCAGTATGATTTCATGGTTCTACATTGCTTTCCTTTAAATTTATATAGCATTTCTAACTGTGAAAGTCTCAGACAGTACTACAGTTTATACCCTTACTACAGCAACCGAGTCACTCCAACCAATCCAAGGTCAAAGCAACAAGTTGAAAACTAAGAAAATGCAATATGTTGGTCAAATTGTGGGCCTCTACAACTAGTGCAAGTTATCACTTCTGGAAATAATAATTTTAAAACCTGGGGCCCACCTGGTTTCCCTATCAATAGCACATGACATTGCATCTCCATTTTAGTTTACCACGTCTTTGAGCACTATAGGGATAGGAATATCAGACTGATAGACAATTCGTAATGCAGTTTGATAGCCAAATCACCGATCCTGTGGAAAATTACCCATAGAATTCAACTTTACATCACGGGAGATCAGAAGTTTGATTCTAAATTTCACAATATTCCCTGTACCATATGTAACTCATTTACAGTGAAATAAGGGGGAGAAATTTTACCGGGGTGCCCCCATATAATATGAAAAATGTGTTCACCCGGTGTTCAAGAGAATGTGTGGTGAGCCTTCAAAGTCAGCTAATAAAAATTTGGATACTGACAGCATTCCAATCGCAATATATGGACCAAAACATTTCTTACAAAAAGCACCTAGTATTAACATTGTCAGGGTCAATTCCACACTGAATCCAGCTGTTAACACACGTTCGCATACTGTAGTCTGCCAGAATGACCTACAAAACAAAATCTAATTTTTTTAAGTTCTGTTTCGGTACTCGCTTTCATGTGTGCACTAATTAACACACAGCTGCAAATGGACAGCTGACAGCAAAATAACACATCTTATATATTCTTTGATTCCAAATCCTAACATGTATGGGAAATTTCTACATTATGTATCCTTTTGAGTTACTTTTGAGTAGGCTACTAACCTAACGAAGTCCATAAACAATGCTTAATCTGGCAAAAGGTCCTTATAATCGATAGCATGTCTGGCTTAAACTTATATTAGTTACTGTGGTGTGAGCGTGTGTTAACACTACAGTAGACCTAGGCTTATCTTTTGAACGCAGTCTTTCGTTAGACTACTGCTTGGTGCTGGGCACAAAACTCTATTCAGTAGTCAGACAAATTGTCATTTATTTTTTTCAGAATTTTATAAAGGAGCCCGTTACTTAATATTGGAGAAATAATAACTAGAAACTCGACGTTAAGTGATTCTGACAGTTCTTAAAAAGTTGACATTTTCAGGAGTTTCAGGGGAACTTTTTAAGTTAAAATTGCAACTGAATTTGTTGTAATATACTTTAATCGCCAAAGGAGTATTAATAGAATGTTCTGGGCACCACTTTAGAACAAAAAATAAGCCATTTAGTCGCACGGTTGATAAACCCAATGTAGTTGCTTGTTCCCTGACGTAATGGATGTGCCTAACTAAACAGTTAGGGTGGTGACTGTGCGCGTTTCCTCTTGACAACCGCTGATTACCGAGGTTTTATATATATATATATATATATATATATATATATATATATATATATATATATATATATATATATATATATATATATATATCTAAATCAAGACAGCCTAATTGGTGCACAGCGTAATCTGAAGAACTTTTCCAACTCTAGCCGAAGCTCAGTTCATCCCACTCAAACCGAAAAAAAAAAAAAATAAATCTTGTCTTAGGTCAGTTTCACGCAGAATACTACTTACATTTGTAAGTCTGCTATACAGTCAATTCCACGGCGATCCGAGGGTAAACGTTGCTTTTTCAAGTGAGCGTTGTATTAAAGCTCTTCCAAAGCCCCATTCGATTCGGCGGCCACCTTCTTGCCACCATGTGTAGTTTACATATTCTTGAGGAAGAAAGTTCGAAACAAAGTCTTCCCGTATTTACTCACATCTTGCAATTGCCGTTTTCCTTTTACTGGCGCTCCTTTATTTGTGGCCTTGACATGTTCAGATTTACATTTTTCACCAAGCAACTTAAAAGACTTTAAATACGCTATCCTTATTATTATATTCACTTAAGAGCATTAATTAAGCTACAAGCAAATCACTTGGTAGTAGATGTCAGTAGTTTAGTTACTTCTTGTTGCTAAAACGAAAATCGACGTTTGAACATATAAGTTTTGAATTTTTAAAAGTGAAACCATCATTTCAAATTTAAAAATATTTTTATTGTCCATTACAGATTTGCAGTGGAAAAGTTGAGGTTTATACAATAGAAGGAGACCATGTAACTATTATGCAGGATCCGGCAGTTCAGATGATAAGCAAAATAATGAAAGATATCCTTTAACCTCATCGTTTCATTACGAGTGCTGAAAAAGTTGAAGAACTCGTTATGCAGTTTATTCCTCTTTTTTGAAAGGCCGAAGTAGTTCATCTGTTTACAAAGCTGAATTACTAGACAAGTTAGAATATCTTCGTGTACATAATTTATTTGAATTATTGGACAATATGAACTCATACTGTTGCAACGGACGGCACAACTAATGTAAATACCGTTCTTCTACGAATGGATTGAAATCAGATCTACCCAAATTATGTTGCCGTGCAGTTTTTTAGATTCATGTAAGGGTAGTTCACATTTTTTCGTAAACTTATATGTCATTTTTGAAAGTAAAAGGTAACGATGACGGTGATGGTGATTGGAATGACTTTCCTAATAGTTTCAACCACGGATGCTTTTAAGCTTTTCACCTCATCTTTAAGTGACCAAAATGCTTACGGTAGGAGTAAAGCAACAATAGCTATTTAAGGCTTGTTTTATATCCAAAGCACACGCCACGGCCCCTTGTCCATGTTTGATTTTTTGTTAAATCATGTCCTTTCATATAATGATGTACAATCTCAACTATGGTTTTTTACACTTCAGTGTTCATCTTCGATGCTCCCCAGTTACCCCTTTGCTTAAGGTTGCTTCACTATATGCGAAAGCTAATGGGCATGCCATTCACCTTTCAAGATCTACCAAGATGTATATTTCAACTCTTTCAATTTAAATTTCAGGTTAACTCAAAGTTATGAATAACATCAATTGTACCAAACACTCTTCATGTTTGCTATTTAGTATTTGTTGTGTGAGAAGGAAAAGTAGACATAACCACTGCTTAAAGCAAATAAAATCTCATGGGGGAAATTAGGTTAATGAATTCGTTGTGTGTTTTGTACAGCAATGGTCAATACAGTAAAGCAGAATGACGTTTTGTATAGACATACCACAATCCTCCCGTTCTAGTAACCTGAAATGAAGGAAGAACCCTTGGAAGTACAAGGACGATGTATAGGACCTACATTTAGACGACCAAAAAGTATCGCTTAGGACCAATCGCCCTTGGCAGCCTTCATTACTGTTATTGTAACAATGTGTTCCTATTCCACAATGAAGCCGATTTATAAATTAACCGTACTTGCTGAGACTGTTTAATAGTTTGGTAATATCTAATTGGAATAAAATAACCTCTAATAGGTGGGAACTATTCGAAATGCTGCTGGGTAGGATAAATATGATGGGGGTTAACCTCTTAAAGTTTTGACACTACAATATGAACATGTGATTGGCTTTGACAAATCACGACCTTTCCATTTTTATTTATCCAGTTTAAAATTACCTTTATGTTCTTCATTTACTTAATGAAAAAGTTTTCTTTAAGTTAAAAAACATGTCTATCCTATAGACTCTCGTCGTAACGTTTCTTTTACAGATTCATTAAAACGAACATGTATATACATTGCCTTCTCATTTCGATACTTCATAAGAGATATGCTTTATGTACCTCGTTGCACTGATATCCAGTTACGTATGACTACCTTGACTGCTACTTTCCTCACCTAACCTTTGATGCTGGCTGCAAAAGTCTAAAGTCTTTGATTACGATAAAATTTAAAAATGGAAATATCAGAAATAGTGTTTGGTTTACGGAAACCTGCCATAGAACAGTTCTTTTAGAATGTGACGCATTTGTTTGTCTGCAATTTGTTTTCCCTTAGAAGCATTTGCGGACTGAGGGAAAAATTATCTTTCACTTCAAACAATTCATAAACTGAAATAAGCCAAGAGTAATGCTGGCTTAAAAAAAGAAAAAACTTTAAGTTTTAATACTTCTGTGACATACAAACTGCTTGTAAGTGCGCAATGTATCTTTTCTCAAAATCATTTTCAACTAAAGCAAAATGTTTCTATATTAACTATACTTTTCTATTGTCAACGCTGCATTTATGATAAAACTACACTAAGAGACCAAATTGCACGACATTATATTGTGGTATTACTAGCATTTAAGTGTAAAAGTCAAATTTTGTTTTGTTCAACTAAACTAAAGTGACCTTTCCTGTCACTTATCTTAGACAGACTTCGTGAACTTCCGCGGCCCGTGGAGAAGTTGAATGTGTTCTTTTTGTTTCTGATCTAGTTACCTAAATTACTGTTAACAACACGTAATTAAAATTAACTGAGGCAACAAAGTTTAAGTTTTGCGCAAGTTTAAAGAACACTTCTACCCTATAGACTCTCATCATAACGTTTCATTTGTACATTCATACAAAACAAACCTGTATATAAGTTGCCTCCTTATTTGGATTTTCATTGGAGGTATGTTTTATATACCTTTTTGCATTTAAATCCAGTTATGTATGGCTACCTTACTGCTAGTTTTCTCACCTTAACTTTGATGCACACTGCAAATCTCTAGATTCTCTTGTTAAGGTAAAATTTAAAAATAAAAATATCAGAAGTAATGTTTGGTTGATGGAAACCTGTGGTAGAACAGGTTTTTTTAGAATGTGTCGTATTTGTTTGCCTGCCTTTTTTCTGTTTTCTTCAAAGCAGTTGTCATACTTAATGCTTGCTTTATAAAAACGTGAAGTTGTAAAATTTCAGTGACATGAAAACTGCTTGTATGTGCGCAATGTATCTTTTCTCAAAATCATTTTTTTTTAATCATTCTTAGACAAACTTCTTGAACTGCCTTGGCCCGTGGAGTAGTTGTGTTCTGTTTGTTTTTGATGTAGTTTCTCAAGTTACGTTTTACAACACGTAATTTAAATTAACTGAGAAAACGAAGTTTAAGTTTTGTTCAAGTCAAAAATCAAAACACTGCCGTCTCATAGACTCTCGTCATAACGTTTCTTTTGTAGATTCATGGAAACGAACATGTATATGAGTTGTCAGGTTATTTGGATATTTCATAAGAGCTATACTTTATTTACCTTTTTGCATTTAAACCCAGACGTATCTTGCACTGCAAACAGTTTAGAAACTGAAAAAAAGTCGGAGGTAGTGTTTGCGTTATACAAACTTTTAAGCTGTAAAACTTTTGTTACATGAAAACTGCTTGTAAGTGCGCAATGTATCTTTCCTCAAAATCATTTTCAACTAAAGCAAAATGTGTCTACATAGCCCATACTTATCTATTGTAAACGCTGTATTTATGACGAAACTACACTTAGAGATCACTTTGACATAATTATGTTGTAGTACTAGTAACATTTAAGTTTAAATGAAAAATGTAGTTGTGCTATGGTGAATTAAAGGGACTCTCCCCTCACATACTTTAGACAGACTTCTTGAACTTGATTGACAGTGGAGTAATTGTGTTGTGTTTGTTTTTGAAGTATTTAGTTCATTAGCGTACTGTCCACAACACGTAATTAAAATTAACTGAGACAACGGAGCATTTACTTTAAAAACACAGAAAAAATTTTAAAGTACGCAATCATTATTGCAATTTTTCTTAATTACTCCACATCCTTATCGCTTTGTAATAAGCTACTCAGAAAAAATACACAGATTTCTACGGTAAAATATTCTTCATATGAGACGGTTTCCGTTTAGGACTGATCAATATTTTCATTGTTATTAATACCTTGTTAAAGTTGTTCAGCAACCAAGACTAATATCCGCTATGCCATCAAACTTGCCAACATAGAAAACAGCATTTGCCATCAATTAATGCTACATTTGATAACACGTTTTTGCAATTTTTTTGAAACATAAAGTAATGTGAATTATCTTGCTACCGCATATGCTGTAAATAGATGAAACTCAGTGGCTTTATTAGAGGGTAGTAGGTAATAAAAAGTTACACTCACGGCTAAATGGAAACACGTTGCGCTCTTTGTATAAGGTTTAACCTTTAACCCTTAATTTCTGTAAAATATATATATATATAGTGGCAAAATTGCCCTTTGATGGCACTGAATTTTATGAAGATGACAAAAAATGTCATCACAGGATGATCGACAATCGTTGCCGTTAAGATAGAATCTTCATTTCTTGTGGCTCACTATACGACGCAAACGTGTGTAAAATATAAAATAAATTAATGTCATTGTTTTACCATGTATACAATTCCAATCTATCGTTTTTCTCTTGCTCGGTACGAAATGCTCAAAAGTTGATACGTTTTGCTGACATTGTTTACTAACAGTTTTAAAAGAGTAACTTTGTATCAATTAGTATATAACAATGACTGTACTTTCCTTCGCTCTACTACAAACCATGTCTTTCCAGTCTTTGTGGGTATTGCAAACTATTCAATTAATATGATAAGCATTTCTGTACGATCGGTTCGATAGACTTTTTATGAATACATTTTAGTTTTTAAATTTCTCAGTTTGTAAACAAGAGAGCTTGCTTAAAACGTCGAGATGTAGCTTATTAAAACGTCGAGATGTACCAGACAATTTAATGAAATAAGCAATTTCCGACAGTTAGTCGAAGTCCAATGGAGTATGTTTGTACCCTCATTTCATTACTCACTCATTGCTAAGTGCGGCAGAAATGTTGATATATTATTAAGTTGTAATTCATGTATCAAGAAAAAGTTAGCAAATAAATGCAAGCTTGCAATCGTTTGATTAGACAATTTCGCTCCTATTCAATGTAATTTTCAGAGTTTACAGTTTTACTATTCATAGGTGTAAAAGTTTATGGGGAGGGTGGGACAATGAATGGTTACCTAAGTCCATTTAAAACTTTATCTCCTGTATCTAGAACCATATTTATACCGTGGATGCAAGATCGGTCCTCAACTCAAGTATTTCAGATTTATCGCTACTCTCAAAGGTCCCCTTTTAGTTGACCCATCATTTTCAAGAACCATATATACACCCAAGCCTGCTGGATAAAGACGCACATTTCTCCGTTTTGCTGGTAAGGAGACATGTTACATGCTGCTATAATGCTCGCTCCCCGTTAAACGAATCGCTTACCTATAGTCTATAAGGGGCACACAGGGACCCGAATCCTATTGCACATTTGTGAGCGCACTACTAACGACTTCCCATCGACTAAAATGATCCAAAAGTAGTTCAGTATTTCTACTACAAATCCTTTGCTATCTACCTGAATTTCGCACCTTTTAACCCTCAGGCCAGAGCGTATCCGTTTGTTTCGTCGGTGCTAACTCAAACGTCTTTGCTTTATTCAACAGTCAATACCTTTCATTTACACTTATCGGCGTAGGGATGAATATGAAATAAGAAAAAAGTTTTTAACTTGTAAAGAGGGAGTCTGGAATATTTTACAATTTAACTTTAGAAAATTCACATATATGATAAATGCTTTAAAGTGGCCAGAACATGCCTCAGATTACACCACAGGGCATCTGGAATCCAATTCTGTGCAGGGCTTTTACGTGGGTTCCTGAAGTCACCGGCTAGGGTTTTGCTATAGCATTAGTTCTGGTCAAGGTAGGAGGTTAGGGACCTAGCTCACAGACAAAGGGATTGTCAAAGTTAATAGAGGCGGTCCTTTTTGGATAGAAAACGTCAACACGTTGTTAAATTTGACATCCGACCTGCGTCAAATACTTTCTCAGATGCAATGAGGAACAAAAATAGAGGCAAGGGTACAAAATGCGCAAAATTGATTTTCGTCTTAAAGTCAAAAGGGTAGAATGTTTACCCTCTTGTGGTGGTCATCTTGTATTCGAATTTCCTTAAAGTCATCTCAAGGTGAGAATGCTGCAAAGAGATAGGGAATACTTTTTGCAAAGTGCCGGGACACGTCTAGTTTGATCAGGGAGGTTTTCTAATATCATCTCTTTGGTGTTATCGGGCAATAGGGTGCCTCAGGAAGATCGGTTACCAAATCAGCAGAAAAAAAAATGATATGATAATTAGGAGCAAGGCATGAAAATATGGGGACGACCCCTTCACTCATTTAAGGGCTAATTTATTTTTATTAGTTTTTTGGCCCAGACTACTGTTTATTTTGGGGACTTTAACACGGAAAAACGATTTGCTTGGAACAGGGAGGTATAATATTACTCCATGCTTGGTAATATTCAATCGCGTTACTTCGAACGATCTTGTTGTGAACAGGTATCGATACAATCTTCTTAGCCTGCAGTTGAACCAGGGATTGTGCGTAATATAGTCCATGAAAACAAGTTGCATTCAAAGTGGGTACTGGAACTGGAGAAGAACTAGGAACATTTTTGAGCTCGAAAAAGAAAACAAAAACCAAGCAACTCTGATTTCGAACCTTGGGACGAAAAGAAAGGTAAGAGCAAAAGCCTAGAGAAGCCCTATTTTTCATGAAAACTTATAACCATAATTACTGCAATAAAAAGGTTACGCCGTACATTCGTGAAATTGCTATTATGTATAATCAGGGAGCTGTTATTTGGAAGGAGATTTAACGGAAAGTTTAATTTATGCTAATACCCTCAGACCCATAAAATTCCGGGGAGATTATAAATGATAAGCTACTTATTCCGTTGATGGGTGATTCCTTTTTTTATTCCTTGGCTTCAATTTGATATCAGTATCTTAGCAACATTATTCAGGTCTAGTAATCCTATCACAATTGGCTTACTCAGGACAAAGCTTTGATGAGTAGGTTTACGCGCCACCAATTTAGGGGCAGGTGCTGCAAAAGTCGAAACGACTGTGTCATTTAAATAAATCAATGACATCTTCCCCTTCTTATAAAACGAACGTCATGCAAATGAGCTGAAGAGGCAGGAGTCTAATTTTTGTCAAAAAATTCGGAAAGCTTCCGGAAGTTTCCTGAAATAACCACGTGTAGAATCATGTTTACATTTTTATCTAAAACGTTAAACTTACTGGTATACTCTCATACGCGTCACTGAGCGTCCAAAGATGCAATATTTTTTTCAGTTTCCATGCAACTGGCAATAGTATGGCAATAGCAACCAACCCCCAGTCTTACTGTAGATGTAGTAGACTACAAATCCCTGTTGTATGAATGATCTAATCCATTGTAAGTCTTATAGAAATGGCAAGACAGATAGAAAAGACAGATTACTGTGTGATTTTGGCTGTTTAAACCTTACTTCAAAGCGAAGTATGTTCTTCCAAAATAACACCTCCCTGGTATGATCACTCAGAAAGTGGCAGGCCCTACTATCACGGTTAATTAATGCTACGAAGTTCTTTTTGCAATGCTTAATAATCAATTGTTCCGGTCGGATGGCCTTAACGCTGATTTTGTTAAACCGTTTTGGAAGATTCTTGGCTTGTATGTCGTTGATTTATTGAATGCAAGTTTCCTTTCGGACATGCAGGGTAGATTTTGGTTTTGATATCTTTCAGGGAATTTAATGGCCCATCTTGCTTAAAAGTGATACCCAAACTGTTCAGTAAAATATCTTCTGAAACAATTTTCTTCTCGCGTTCAACCACATCTAAACAACTAATTATTAGAAATCAAACTACATCTCTCAAAAGCAGATCTATAGGCAAGAATGTTTTTAGATCTCGTTACTTACACTTTAAGAAGAAAGGCACATGGATTTATTTACGTATTGATTAATCATAGATTTTTAAAAAGTCATCGATTATCCATAACGGGCACTCAAAGAGGCATTTTTAGCTCCATCCTTGTTATATCGCTCCTCTGTGATTTTATTGTTATAAAGAATATACTCCTATTTTTATCATGTACAAAAATGCAAGATTTATCCTATATAAACGTTTCATTACAAGCTAACACATTTGAAACTACAAATCACTTTGAAAAAAAATGCAAAATGTTGTAATTCACACCAAAAAAAAAAAAATACTGGTATTTTTGTATGCCGGTAAAGGTCGACACACCCAAAATATCAGAGATAAAGACATGTATAGGCCTACGTTTACTCCTCGAAGGCTAGGTCAAGACTAGCTTCGTATTGCAACCATTCACTCGGAACTATGTAAAATATCTTTGACATGAAAAATAATGAAGCATGTGTAGATAATTGCACACAATCGTAGCAACACAAAAATAAACTGCCCAAACGGTTAAAACTTCAGACATTATACAATTTCCCTGCCCTGTAGTTTTCACACATAAATGAATGAGCAATTAAAAAATAAAAAAAAATACAGTTTTAGAAACTCTGAAACACATGGAAAATTTAATATGTTTTTTTATATGGAGGCATCCACTGCTGACTTTCTGTTTTACTGAAATATCAAAACTAGTCTAAGTTGTATACATAAAATTCTAGTACACCAAACTTCATACCAAATCTTCATACCAAATGTATACGGAAATACAATTCTTACAAATTCAACCGTCGAGCAGGACGGACAAATCTACCAGACTTGAACTTTACCAAACTTGAACTATAGGTTACTGGACTAGGTCTAAATTCCTCGGCAGGTGTTGGTATATGTGTCCTCACGTTGGACATTTATCTCAAGAAAATCTTAATGAATTCTTTGCCAAGGCCTCGTATCATGGGGTCAAAACAAAGAGATTTTTTCCGGAAGTTCTGTGCATTAGAAAATAATATGCATGACATTACAACAACTTTACTATCCTTATCCATGCCTGGCAACCAGACAACTGATCTGCCAAAAGCGTTCGTTGTGACATTCCCGCTTGACGATGGTGTAAGTCTTGTAACATGAGATGTTGAAATTTTTTTAGGAATAATTACTCTCATAGCACGAAGCATACACATCCCCTGTAGAGAGTTTAAGGCGTCTTACCCAATGTAGCTTCAATTTCTCATCATCATAATAGTTCGGCCAGCCTGATAACGTATACCCATAACCCTACTGAGAGCTGAGTCTTCACTAGTGCTTCGCGCAATCACACCAGCCGTTACAGGACGCTGATCAACGTCAGCATTTGAATTCTGGGAGAAAGAACGATATTCTACATCCCATCTTCGTAGCCAGTTTTGTATCTCGGTCAAGGACGACATAACCAAAATAACTGAGATAGAGACAAGTATACCTAACTCTTCTAAGGCTTCTTTATTGAACACAACCATTCCTTCGAAACTTAAGAATCCTTGTCTTGACAAATAACAGTACATATGTAGATAATTGCGCACGAAACGTAGGAACACAAAAATAGACTGCCTAAACGGTTAACAGTTTCGGTCCTTATACAACAGGGGTTACTGTAAAAAACACATCAGTCTTCTAGTATTACTCCTTTGCAAAAAAAAAAAAAAATTTTTTTAATTTTTTGTCTCTCAACATTCATATAAAATCTGAACATATTAAAAGTCATTAAGTATAAGCATACTTTCTTTCAACTTTTCCTCAGAAATGTAGTATTTAAATGAAAACTTAGAAGATAATATGGATGTTTCAAAATTACGTACCTTGATTGCACAGCCTATGGGGATAGGCCTATGCCTATGGCTTTAGTGTGTGATAATTATGTATAGGCATAGTACGGCCGTGCTGTAAAGGCTTAATATCTTATATCCTGCGAAGCATTGTTACGTAATTATCATCATTTAATTATTCATGACATTATACTTATTGTATTGATTTTGCGTGCGCGGCATTTCTGTGGGCTCGTAGCATTATGACGAGTACCTGCTTGAGCGTCATTTATGTTTGAAATAGCAATGGATGGTTCTCACGTGACGCCATAGGAGCTTTCACGGGTATTATTTCAGCCTTGTCTGAGGGCAACCCCGGCATGTGTGTACAGGCTTGCCCTCAACGTCACTGAGAACTATCTATTGAATGTCTCATCTCCTATGACGCATTATGACGTAATTATCATAATTTTATTACTCATGACACTGTGCTGACTGTATTGATTTTTAGTGCGCGCAGCATTTCTACAGGTTCGTAGCATCAAAACGAGTCTTTGCTTGTACGTCATTTACGTTTAATACAATAATTGATTATTTCATCTCCTATGACGCATTGTGACGTATTTATCATCTTTTAGTTACTCATGACATTATGCGCATTGTATTGATTTTGCGTGTGCGTGGCATTTCTGTGGGCTTGTACCATTATGACGAGTATTTGCGTATGCATCTGTGTCTCTTTATGAAATCCGCTTTGTATAAACTTGTTTATATTCTTACTGGTATCGTTGTAGTTTCATATTAGTCGCCTTTTGTAAAAGGGTTCAATACCCGAAACGTTGGCAATTACAATTTTAAACAATAGCATGAGTATTACGCGTCTACTTTTTCTAATATATAGATATAGATATATATATATATATATATATATATATATATATATATATATATATATATAGATATATATATATATATATATATATATATATATATATATATATATATATTATATATATATATATATATATATATATATATATATATATATATATATATACATATATATATATATATAAATATATATATATATATATATATATATAAATATATATATATATATATATATATATATATATATATATATATATATATATATATATATATATATATATATATATATATATATAATAGTAGGTCGAAGTTAGGTAGATCGAACGTGGAATAAGTAGGTCGAAAGTTGTGTTTGGTGTTCGATCATGAAGTTGAAATCAATCCCACGTGCTGGCATAGCCTTTTCACACAAGGGAAAGTACAGAAGAAATAAATTCAGAGAGAAAAATCAAGTCACAACCAGGAATTGAACCCGGGTCTCTCGCGTACCGGGCGAGCGCCTTAACCACTTGGCCATTGTGACACTTGTATATATATATATATATATACATATATATATATATGTATATATATATATATATATATATATATATACTCAGTATAGATGATATAGTTGTGCTCAAAAACCAACAAGAAATAAGAACAAGAGTTATAAACTCATGAAGTATATTTCGGTCTGCCTCAGACCTTCTTCAGCTTCTACTGATACAGTGATATAATAGTTAAATGACAAATTGAACCAAGCTTTCTAAAAAAGCTGTACATAGGGCCTCGGGCCGTAATGAATAGAAGTGCAGTGAACCGCTACACGTAGATCAATGTGCTTTAGCAAATGAGTACCTAGATAACAGCGCTAAATCCTCATTAAGACCCGTTACGTGTGATCTTAGCTTGTAAATAAATTTGAGTTCACAAAGTTTCCTATCGTTTTCATCGAACAGGCCTGTCCTAATAAAGACGCATTTTAGGTGGGCCAAGGTATGGCCGGGCTTATTAAAATGGGCTGCGACGGGGTAACCGGGGAGGTTATGTCTGATGCTGGATTTATGATTGTTAAAGCGTAAACGAAATTTTAGGGAGGTTTCACCCACATAGACGGCAGTGGGACAAATGTCACAGAAAAGGATATACACCACGTGCCCAGTGTCGCAGTTTCCGGGGGGTGGGGACAGGAGGATATTGCCGAACCTGACTGAGCTATTCGTGACTATATGGTTACACGCGAGGCAACGGGGTTTGTTGCATCTTGTGTTAGCATTGGTGTGTGGGGGGTTGTTTCGAACCAGCAAGGAACGAAGGTTCTGTGGTTGTTTCCTAGCCACAATGGGGGGTAGGGAGAACTGTGAAGGGAGGGTATCATCCTCTTTGAACGACTTGCTTACATTTTATTTTGACTAAAACCACACATCCACAAGAATATATGGAAAGTTTTGCTAACCACGGAATCTCTTTTGTGGGCATGCATGTTTGAATGGTGAAAAGCTTTATGAACCTTGCTATTAATTATAGGAAATAGATTTCATTTTGAAAGAACAGACCTGTGCACTAAGTATAAACAGCAGCATATATGCAAATGGAAGAACCTAATCTGAATTTTAACTGTTAAAGGCCCATTTAGCAAGATGCTCAAAGTGTTCACCGTTTAGGAGTCAAGGAGTCACGCCAACTTTCTTAAAACAGCATTATGTCAAACCCTCCTTAAATTTCTTTGACTCTTTGGGGCAGAGATTCCACCGCTGTCCAAAGATGATGGAATCCCAGTGTACATGGCTAAGGTTCATGATGACTAGACTTACATTTGATGCAGAAGTAAGAATTACCAAATTATTATTTCATTTTGCCCTTGCAGTTCTTGAGTTCACCCTTGCAGGAGAACAACAAATTTGATCAGGATCTCACCTCATCCAAGAGTCTCTGTTACCTGCAAACAAAAGAGAGAGCAAATGACATGTACTGTATTTGCTACCAATCATATACCAAGAATCCGATACGTCTTCTCTTCACCGAGGACTAAAACTGCGACTCCACTCACGATGGACTGAAATTGCAAAGAATTCTGCTTAGTCGGAACATATGATAGAGCGGCAAATTATACACAAGTATACAGCCGCAAACAGCTTCGTTTTGTGCTGCCTAATTTCAGAGATATGGCTATTTAATTCAATGACAGGGCGCTACTACAAGCATCCCATTTTATTGAGTAACAAATTGGATATGCTAAAAAAAACTTCGTTTGACATCCGTGGATTTCACAATTTTTTTGCACTTTTGGGGGTTGACCCACCCCCTTCCTGACATTTTCCCACAGGATCGGTTAACATGAGGTGAAATGCAGGCTTCGAGCCATATGAGGCCCTTATACTCCATTGAATCATTAAAATTGTTTTAAGCCTATAGGCAAAACTGGAGTTGGACAAGAATACTGTAACTTCACAAAATGTAGTGTTTGGGGGCGTCTATCCCCATTCCCTCAACCGACGCCTGCCGCCTTCATGAAAGACCAATTAATATGACGTGATAGAAAGTTATGTTAGCTACTACAACCAGCCTCTCTACCTCTCCCATGCTATTGAGTCACATATTAAAACTGTCAGTCAAAATGCAGGTTGAATAACAGACACTTCGCGATATATGGCAGGGATCCTTTCCCATTCTCCACGGTCAAAACCCTGGAAACAATTAGGACAGCTAGATATTGCAGAATTACATCTGCTAGAGTAATAACCCAGAGTATTACTAATTGTTTTCACAAAAAAGAACGAAGTGTTGATCAACTAGTGTGCTTATCCCCCACTGAACAGATTGCGATTCTTCCCGATGGTTATTAAGGTTCTTAATGCCGTAGCCTACAGTCTTCTACATAGTTAAGGTCACTTTGACCTACTAATTTACTAAGTTACTGTTATAAGGCTAGTAAAGTACTAGGCCTAGATGCCTAACCTAACGTTAGGCCAGTTTAGCCCTTGCACAGTGCTACTGTATGTGTTTCTGTTACACTTCTACAACACGGAATGTAACGGAAACAGCACTGTTCAAGGGCTTATGCTAGGCCTGTTAGGCCAGTTCGGGGAACAAATGTAGGCCTAACGGCCTACATGAGAACTAAGTTACGCCTGACTCAACTTTCACTTTACATGAATGAATGTTGCTGAATACTTTTAAACCGTTTCTCCATTACACTTTACAGTACAGAATAGGCTAAAATTTACCTGCAAACAACGGTACTGTAGCTGATCGGGGTGTATATCTTGGAGTAATAAGGTGTAACTTTGTTAGGCCTAAATCATGATAAAGGTAGGTCGCCAATCCGTTCTCCCCCGTCCCTGTCAGCTTTGGCCTGCAAACCGTACTTCTCTAGCTTAATTTCGTCTCTTAGGCTGCACGTGACAGCAGACTTACTGAACTTGCAGCGCAAGCTCACTGACTTGAAAACGCCCTCTATTTTTTCTCTTTTTGTCATTTTCTCGTTTTGTCTGTTTCGCGTTTAGTCTTTTTCACGTTTTGTATTATTTTCGATTTTGTCTTTTGGCTCGCCGATTGTAACAACTTGTTTTCAGAGTAAATTTACGTCCTCTAATTAATTCGTTATAGTCTTTATGTTGTGAGTAAAATCACATTTTTTAAAATTTAATTTTGTTGAAATACTTAATTTTTTTAAAGAATTATTTCTTTACAGAGGTACGTACACTGTCATAACAATAAAGTTTGAAATAATAATTATTATATAGTTTTATGTAACTTTTGGTTTTTGCTTTTATTTCGAAGAAAATAATTTTAAGATTAAAATAACTATTTTATTATTTTTTATTTGTTTTCGAAAAAAATAAATTTTTTCGTTCTTGAATGTATTTTCTTTTTGCTTGTTTTACTTAAAAATTCAAGTTGGTATGTTTTCCCTTTTAAATTTGTTTTGTAATTGAAATGTATTTTTTGCTAAATGTCTGTTTGCCCTGATAATTTGTTTTAGCTTTTTAATATTTTTCATTGTCGTTCATATCTTTTTAATTTGTCTTTTGGGGATTTTGTTTTTATTCTTTCAATATTTTTTCATAGCCATCCTTCTTATTTTTTTCTTAATTTGTTTTTTCTAGAATCTATTTTATTTATTTGAGTTTTTAATCATTTTTCGTTGTTGTCTTTTTTGCCCTTTTGGCCGCCCATAGGAGTTTGCACAGTCTGTTTTTCAGGTCATTGCCTTCAAATACCAACAATTGATCACATTTTATAAGTAACACAGTCCGAAACAAGCTCCCATAAAATTTTTAAGAGACTAGATTTGTCAGTCAATATTTGTCGGTCTAAGAACATTTGAATTAGTGTTCCGCTCCCTTAAAGAGGGATCTGCATCACCCCAAGCATGACTTTTACTTGGTGATAATTGTCGTTATTGCTTCTCCTTGTGCAGACACAAACATAGTTCACTGCTCAAGGCCACATCCTGGTGAGCAAAAAAGACCCCACGTGTAATCAAAACATTCCCTGTGTGTGCTGTGTAATATGAGCTGCTCTGCATCTTTTGAATTTTGTAACGCTGATGTCAATCAAAGAATAATCACCAACTGAGACTTTTGCTGACTGCCAACTAAAAGTCATACTTGGGGTGATGCAAATATGTCTTTAAGGAAGTGACCAAGTTGGATTTCCCAACCAAATGTTTACAAAAGGAACACCTACAGTGTCCTAACAAAGATTCTAAACCCATCATTTCTTTTGAAAATCTTCTTTGTACAGTAAGTCACAGCACACATATACCCCTTGTATAGCCAAATTGTCAACTTTGCCAGCCTTATATGCACATAATGTACTGGTTAATTCTCTGCCCAGCTGCTTACTCTTTCTTCGGTCTGTAACGAGATCGTCTCATCATGTCGGTTTCTTCGTAGATGAGTGCGCTGGCAAGTTCAATGTGCCTAGCTGGTGCACCACTTACACTCACTGTACGTGTTCTGTCCCCATTGAAATGTGCTGCCACCGTCCACTCTGTGGACACGAAAGAAAAAAAAGATTCAGTAGCTTAATTCTCACACCTTTACAAAAAGACAAAACAAACATTTGTCTGATTTAACAACAGGGCATGTGATTTCTCTTAAATTATATATATATATATATAAAAAATATTTTTTTTCTTAAATTATTATATATATTTATATATATATATATATATATATAGAAATTAAAGAACGATCCAAAACGGAAGATGAACAAAATGAAGGCTACTGGTATAATGTTTTAAAGAGCAGCCATCATGGTTTTTCTACCCCACCTGGGGTCTTCTTTCAGTGTCTATGATATATATATATATATATATATATATATATATATATATATATTGATATATATATAGTTGAATTGTTTTACCGTGTATTGTGGTCAATAGTTAATACACAAGTCTGATGAAAAGTAATAATACTACTGGTGACCAACAAGTTTGATAATTCCATTCGAATATATTTTCCATCCCTCCTGGGTATCTTCGTCCAAAGCGGAAATAATACTTGAATGTACAATGGATATAATATGACAATGTAACCGTTTAACCGCTATTGCAATTATTTATTTAAAGTGTGAAACACTGATGACGCCGTCGTGAATGCACACTTCGGTAGTCTTTTTAGATATGGAGCAGTCCCGATATTAGTAGAAAACTCAAATCGTAACATTCCAGTTTTAAACCCACGTGACTCCCATAGTCTTAACCTACTCTATTACATCCAACCCACCCTAGGTCTTGCACCAACTCAAATCCCTTAATTCTCAACCTATTAAGAAGCAAGAGACGGATTTTGCTCCGATTATACCACAGGATTTTTTGCTAAGGCCTCTCAAGAAATAATGTCCCTTTCTTTGAAAAACTTCAATACCCACGAAAGGTACTTCAACGAAGGCCTTAAGTCGTATTCAAGGATATAGATTCGAGCTACAACCATGATCCCCCAAAACAGCGAAAGTAAAATCCTCGACCAGAATACCTTATCTGGTCGTATCTTTATCACCCTTCCTAGTACGTCCCATTTGGTTTCAGTCTCCATTTTATAAAGGAACGTAGAAATCCTCCAACAACGATCCTTCTAACCCGTGAGTATTTTCCCCTGAAACCACACCTACTCACGGCCAATTGTAAATGAGAAAAATATTTCCCATATCTACTTAGTTCGGGCCTCTCATCCCCAACCATTATGCGCCGACGTTCCGGGCGACATAATCCTTGTAATCGTGTAAGCATGCCAATACTTGCTCTAATTGTTATTAGCCATGACAGGTTTTTTCTCTCTTTTGTGGGTCCCAACAACAACCGCTTTTTAATATTAAACCATCATTTTTACTTGTACTTCACAAACGTCAGTAGTACATTTTAAACTTGGCAGGCGTTGTACCATTTTGTAATGTTGGTGAAACGAAACCGTCCGGCCTGGGCTGATCGAGTTAACGGATAACACTTTAAGATTCCATCAAGCAAAACTTTCCTGGGCTTTTTCCAGTCGTCTAATCATTTCAAACCCCCCGTTAGTTGTGCTCGATACAAGGACCTCTGATGGTCACGGCAGCAATATCATGGCCACGAAGGTTTTCCCACCGCGTATCGTTTAATTGCAGAAAACCCGGTTAATCCCATCGAAGGCTTCGGTGACCCCTCACCCCTAATGGAAAACTGAATGTTTTTAAAGCTTGAACTTTTTGTAACTGTTTTTTATTGCAGGTTTGGCCGTGACCATTCCAAACGCCTTTTTAATTTTCCTTTGCCAAAAACGCCGTGCCCTTTTCTTTAACATGAACCGTCTTTCGTCAATAGTTTTTTAAGATCGCGTCATGACAGCTTTTTAAGGTTTATTTATCACGGCAGTTTGCGCAGGATTTCTTTGTAATTTTCCACTGCAGTTGCGTAGGCTTTGGTCTATTTACACGCAGTTGCATTGTTTTTAACTGCGTTTGCTTTGTTGGTTGTACATACACACTCTGTTGAGAGCGTCAATCGTTAAGTGAGATTGCGTCAGTTACAGCTTTTAGTTATTTGTCACGCAGATTTGCCGCATTTTTTTTTTTTTTTTTTGTATTGTATTCAGTGCAGTTTGCGCAGCTTTTACTGTGTAGTTTAACCGCAGTTGCATTGATTTACTGGCTGCGCTTGTTTCACTGTGTATACATACACACTGTGAAGCGCGGCCCAACGTGCACAAGTGTCGTCGGTCGAGTTGTTGGTAGGCACGCGTTTGTTTGTTTTCTTTTGAATCGCGTTTTTAACTGATCAGTTGATATTTTTGCCGCCCTGATGAAGGGTAATGTACCCGACAACGTTTGCGGAGTTATTCCCTCCTGAAACTTTTTAAGGCAACTTTTTACTACTTTTCATTGGACTTTTACATTTCACAAGTGCTTCGGCAGTAATTCGATCCTGCGATATATAATATATATATATATGCGCATATATATATAACTATTACTATATACTATATACTCATATGTTTGTGTGCTGTATATAAGTATGTATATACTATGTATAAATAGTATATCCTGATCAATTTATATATATAGTTATATATATATTATATATACAATATTATAATATATAATAATATGATATAGTATATATATATAATATATATATACTAATGATTTACACGAACGTTAGAGTAGATTATGTTTTTCGCCATTTTTACATTCCGACAAACTTGTATTCGAAAAGGTGTGGTCTGTCACGGCCTCCTCCTCATCAGGGAAATTATGTTACTCTGTTCAACGGTTTGAAAACATCCTCATTGGGGGGTCGTAATTGTTTTTGCGCGCATTTTATGACTACGCGCGGTTGTCTAGGTTTATGCCGGTAATAGTTATGTGAGTTTGAAATTTTTTTTTTTGGACGCATGTCCCGGCACGTGCTGTCAGCAAACGGTGCAATCTGTATAATGATGGAAGAATGTTTTTATATTATTTGCCTATCCAATAGATGGCGTCTCTGGGAATTCACAAAGATCTGGATCTTTGTCAGCACGTGCCGACCATGCGTCCAAAATGCAAACTCACAAAATTTTACCGCATTACCTAGATCAAAACTCGCGAGCAGTCATAAAATGCGCGCAAACATAATCTATCTAACGTTCGTGTAATCATTGTATATCGCTCCTTTACATAAGTAGAGCACTCTTTGAAGATAATCTGGCCTAAAAGCCGTATACAGGGGTCGAAATTCCCACTGTTCCGCGGTTACGAGAACAGTGCTTTTAGTGCTGGAACAGTAACTTTTCAAAAGCCACTGTTCCTTGGAAGCAAAGTGCATATAAATATACGCACATGCTAACCTCTGATAAAGTAATGATGCCGTGAATATAAAAAATCCCCGTTAATTTTGGCAAAAGTATGAAATGCAATCTCCTTCCACCGTCTTCAGTTAAAGTCGGTTACACTTGCATGTGTTTATAGAGTGCGAAAAAGCGGGAAAAAGAAAGAGAAGAGGGGGTGAGGGTCTGTGCTTGCATGGTACAATACCTGTGTAAACCCACATACTGAAGTATATTATATCACCTACCAAAATGCAAGAACAAAAACGTTTTTTTAGTACGAGTAAGTCATTATATTGCCCTGCAAGTTTGAAGGTCATCTTTGCATCACCCCTTGTCTTGCGTGGTATGTTTCCAAATGACCTCTTATATCTGTTCATGACATTCCCTCCCACTTTTCCCTTGTGTTTTTAGGGGTTTTGGTATTAATATTCCCTCTAAGCTAGCAACTAAGCACGGGAGAACTTGAAACGACTAACAAAGCAATTTCTGACTGCTGATGATCTCTTGCACATCCAAAGTTCAATGGTCCTAAGTGTTTGCTTTTCCTTGCAAGATCTTCTCATTGACTTACTGTGTGGAACGATACTTGAATCAAGGTTATGGCGAAGGATACGACTAAAACGATTTCACGTAAATTTGCTGCGAGAAAATAACATCAGTATGTGCACTCATATGTTGGAGTACCCACTCATTGCTACGCTATAGCAGTAAACCGCGATGCAAAGGATGAATCAAGCAAAAATATTCCTTTCCTGTGGAACTTTTTTGCTCTCACTCAAATACGACTTGCCTTGCTTGCTGTGCCTTCTGCATCAATTTTGAGTCTTACAGTAGGTTTTGGGACACTGTAATGCTAGGTCTCGGGACAATGCAAGGTTATTGGCGATAAATTTGTGCTTAAAAATACAGTAAGAACCAAAAAAAAAAAAATCAGGATATCCCACTGGCTAGTCCCCGCTGCAGGCAATAATTCACCCTCCCCAAGTTACGGTCAAGTCGTGCAGTCACACCACTCAAATACAGTTAACAGCAGTTTGCACCTTTGCAGTTTGCACGTGTGCACGAACTGTACGTTTGCCGAGGTACTGTGCTCTGGAACAGTAAAATCTGATCCGGAACAGTAATTTTAGAAAAAGCACTGTTCCGTGGAACAGCGGCAAAAAAAGTAAATTTCGACCCCTGTATATATATATATATATATACATATACATATATATATATATATATATATATATATATATATTATAAAAATCTAGGACACATATTCCTATATACGCATACAGGCTGTTTCATACACTAGGTGTGCAATCATCAGTGCTATATAGGAGACTAAGCTACTACTGTGCTCAACAAGCCCAGTGAAGAGAACTGTTCTCAAGTAACTGAATTCAGAAGGTATCTGTTCTGGTGTCTGCACTTTGACAATAGCTCGGACCTTTTCTTTAGGGAACAGAGGTCTGGTCTCAAAAGAATGAAGTACTTCTCTGCAAGGCATAAGTTGCAACGTTTTGTTGCTGGGTTGTAAGGGGAGGCTTTTGCAATGATGGACCATTTAATTGTGAAGTCTTTGTTTCCTTTCTTTAGCTCTCAGATATGCTTGCTTAGTTCAGTTGAGTTTTTCTTGTTGTATCTCTGCTTGAATTCATTAGCCGTAAGCCCATATATATATATATAATATATATATATATATATTATATTATATATATATACATTCATACATCATACATACATACATCATACATACATACATCATACATTCATACATCATACATACATACATCATACATACATACATCATACATACATACATCATACATACATACATCATACATACATACATCATACATACATACATCATACATACATACATACATACATACATACATACATACATACATTTAAACACAACCTTTAAGCACAAATATATATATATATATATATAACAAATAATAAAACACATTCCAAAGATGACATAATAAGAGCACAAAATACGATAAAAACAGCGTATATTTCGGACACTCCTGTGTCCTTCCTCAGCGCAAAATGGCAAGTGAAAAATTACAGCATTTTTCAAACTTAACGGTAAACTGACAAGTACATACCAAAACAAATGATAGACAAGCAGGTTTAGTTGACCTTGGCAGCTTGGGAAGGGTTATTAATTACAAAGGGGAAGTCACTTAAGATGCCAAGGTCCTTGTTCAGGCCCCTAATATGAGTTGACAGTTTAACGACCCACTTGCTCTCAGATTTGAGGCGTTCGTTGAGAGATTGGTAATTTTAACCGAGCAAAATACACTTTAGATTTGAAATGGAATGATTCGCTAATATAAGTAAAGTCGCTAATGAACGACCGTTCATTCGCTCCTGGTTACTATGGATGTTAGCGCCCTGTATACCAACATACCGCATGACGATGGTATTGCAGCATGCAAAAAAATTCTTGCTGCTAACGACTTCTCACGACCGTTCATTAGCGACTTTACTTCTATCGTTGAATTTATTTTAACTCACAACAATTTTGAGTTTAAATGGTCCAAACACTTTTTTACAAACATCTGGGACTGCCATGGGTAGCAGAATGGCTCCCAGTTATGCAATTATTTTCATGGCTGACCTCGAACAAAGGATGCTAGCCGGTTACCCCTTAAAACCGTTACATTATTTCAGGTATATTGACGACATTTTCTTCTTATGGCCACATGGCTTACCTTCGTTAAATGACTTTTTTTCGTTTTGTAATAACTTTCACTCTTCCATTAAGTTCACTTTTGATTACTCCGAGACGGAAATCTCCTTTCTTGACGTGCTGGTCAAATAGACAACAGTTCCATAGCGACCACGCTTTTTTGTAAACCTACCGACACTCACGGTTTACCTTAATTTTTTCAGCTCCCATCATATTAGCGTTAAACGCGCTATTGTTTTTTCACAATGTCTAAGAATAAGACGTAATCTGCTCTTCTCAGTCTGAATACGACAAGCACGTATGCAATCTTGTTGGATATTTCTTAACAACAATTATCCCCTTTTCATTATCAAGGAAGGAATACGTAAGGCCTCTGTTTACCCACGTGACAAAGTTCTGACGTATAAACCAATGGTTGGAAATTCTCGAATCCTCCCTTGTCTTATGTGATTTATTCTCCCAAAACTGAACGGCTACATAAAACCATACGTTCAGATTACAGTATTCTTAAAGTCCTGATTCTTCTATATCTGAGTTATTCAATGACCCCCCTTTAACTGCCCAGACGTCAGCCCCCCAGTCTCAAAAACCATTACTCACATCTTCCTCGACTGCTTGGTGCCCGTAACATAAGGCAACGCAAAATTGTAAGCAAACCGAGGTGTCAGGTCTGTCATTTTATTATTTACAGACAAAGAAATTTACCCCTCCTCGGCACAAAGTGCATTGTTCGTCCTCCTCCCCTTGACTGCGAATACACCCAATGTGGTTTACTTACTCTTTTGTAATATATGCGACAAAGGCAACTATGTCGGGCAGACAAGCAATAAATTCAGATTTAGATTCAATAACCATAAGAAGACTATTCAGGATAAATCTGTTAATTTCCCCGTTGCTAAACATTTCTGTGGTGAACCGAATCATTCCATTTCAAATCTAAAGTGTATTTTGCTCGGTTAAAATTACCAATCTGTCAACGAACGCCTCAAATCTGAGAGCAAGTGGGTCGTTAAACTGTCAACTCATATTAGGGGCCTGAACAAGGACCTTGGCATCTTAAGTGACTTCCCCTTTGTAATTAATAACCCTTCCCAAGCTGCCAAGGTCAACTAAACCTGCTTGTCTATCATTTGTTTTGGTATGTACTTGTCAGTTTACCGTTTAAGTTTGAAAAAATGCCTGTAATTTTTCACTTGCCATTTTGCGCTGAGGAAGGACACAGGAGTGTCCGAAATATACGCTGTTTTTATCGTATTTTGTGCTCTTATTATGTCATCTTTAGAATGTGTTTTATTATTTGTTATATTACATGGAGCATACGTGGATTTTTCTCATATAATGTATTTTGGACCTCGTCTTGACAAAAATTCTCTCCACGCTAGGAGGCAAGTTGAAAAGTTGCAGCAAAAACTCTGTCCAGAGGACTAGATCGAACATTGTCTTTTTAACTCAATGTAAGCGCTTGGATATTGTTCCCAAAAGGACTCGAGATCAAGAACCCTCTACGTGATACCCCGAGTCTTTCCTTTGAGTCCAGAGAGAATTTGCCATATTGCGTCTTCGAAAAAACTCCGTAATCTTGCCCTCAAATCGTCTTACGGAAAACAGAGTAGCATTACCAAACCAACTTTTCAAGCAGTTCCAAGAAACTTTACGATTCTTTGCCTTCAGAGGAGATCATAGATGGAGTTAAAGGTGCTTTGGATAACATCTGGAGACGTCAACAACATAAACATTTTGCACAAAAATTGACTAAAATAAGGTCACTGACCAAAAAGGATCCTTTACTTTCCTCTCTCGAATCCTCCAACCACCCTTCAATTACCAGCTGTTTCCCTAGACATCTTCTTTCTAGGTCGATAGACAATCAACGAGGTAATAAATTTATTAACTTGTCTGACCACGAACTAACAACCCATGAACAAGCCATCCTCAACAAAGGCCTCTCCTTTTGTCCCACTCGAGACCCGGATCCTATTGATTTGGTATACGATCTTCATAGCTTCACCCGGAAGGTTAAACTCAGAGAGTATTTCAAGGACACTGATGCCCCTCCACAACCGAGACACCCACCCATCACATCTTGCAAACCGGAATGGACGCCCCTCCCTGGAAGAAATCCACACGTTGATGCGTTTGTCAACTCGGCGAAGGCCCATTTAAACCGCTTCATTGAATCCAGTTGTAGAGACGGCAGCTCAGCTCAAAACGTTTCACGTGAAGAACGAGTGGCCATAAGAGATCTCAAATCCAACAGTAACATCGTTATAAGACAAGCTGACAAAGGGGGTGCGGTCACCATATTAAACACTGTGGACTACATCAAGGAGGCAGAATCTCAACTTAACAATTCTAGTTTTTATAAGAAGCTCACTTATAATCCATGTGCACAGTTCAAGAAAGAGCTTAAATCCATGATCAATACCTTTTCTTCTGAATTAGCTGACGAGGTAAATATGTACATTCCTTCTTCACCCAGTCCTGGTATCTTTTACACTATTCCTAAGTTACATAAGGTTTCAAAACTAGTTAAAACTAAATTAGCTTCCGTAAGTAGAAACGATCCGCTAGGTACGGACAAACTTAGCCCTCGTAAGATTTTCGACTTGGCAAAAACATTGGATATTCTCCCACCCGGTAGACCTATTGTATCTTGTATAGGCACACTCACTGAACATTTAAGCGGCTTCGTAGACAGCATTCTTAACCCTCTGTTGCCTTCCCTTCCTAGTTATATCCAAGATACCACTCATTTCCTAAGGATTCTCAATGACATTAGGTCTCCCCCACCCAATTCGCTCCTGGTTACTATGGATGTTAGCGCCCTGTATACCAACATACCGCATGACGATGGTATTGCAGCATGCAAAAAAATTCTTGCTGCTAACGACTTCTCACGACCGTTCATTAGCGACTTTACTTCTATCGTTGAATTTATTTTAACTCACAACAATTTTGAGTTTAATGGTCAACACTTTTTACAAACATCTGGGACTGCCATGGGTAGCAGAATGGCTCCCAGTTATGCAATTATTTTCATGGCTGACCTCGAACAAAGGATGCTAGCCGGTTACCCCTTAAAACCGTTACATTATTTCAGGTATATTGACGACATTTTCTTCTTATGGCCACATGGCTTACCTTCGTTAAATGACTTTTTTTCGTTTTGTAATAACTTTCACTCTTCCATTAAGTTCACTTTTGATTACTCCGAGACGGAAATCTCCTTTCTTGACGTGCTGGTCAAATTAGGCAACAGTTCCATAGCGACCACGCTTTTTTGTAAACCTACCGACACTCACGGTTACCTTAATTTTTTCAGCTCCCATCATATTAGCGTTAAACGCGCTATTGTTTTTTCACAATGTCTAAGAATAAGACGTATCTGCTCTTCTCAGTCTGAATACGACAAGCACGTATGCAATCTTGTTGGGATATTTTCTTAACAAACAAATTATCCCCTTTTCATTATCAAGGAAGGAATACGTAAGGCCTCTGTTTACCCACGTGACAAACTTCTGACTTATAAACCAAAGGTTGAAAATTCTCGAATCCCCCTTGTCTTTGATTATTCTCCCAAAACTGAACGGCTACATAAAACCATACGTTCAGATTACAGTATTCTTAAGTCTGATTCTTCTATATCTGAGTTATTCAATGACCCCCCTTTAACTGCCAGACGTCAGCCCCCCAGTCTCAAAACATTACTCACATCTTCCCGACTGCTTGGTGCCCGTAACATCGGCAACGCAAAATGTAGCAAACCGAGGTGTCAGGTCTGTCATTTTATTATTACAGACAAAGAATTTACCCCTCCCGGCACAAAGTGCATTGTTCGTCCTCCTCCCCTTGACTGCGATACACCCAATGTGGTTTACTTACTCTTTTGTAATATATGCGACAAAGGCAACTATGTCGGGCAGACAAGCAATAAATTCAGATTTAGATTCAATAACCATAAGAAGACTATTCAGGATAAATCTGTTAATTTCCCCGTTGCTAAACATTTCTGTGGTGAACCGAATCATTCCATTTCAAATCTAAAGTGTATTTTGCTCGGTTAAAATTACCAATCTCTCAACGAACGCCTCAAATCTGAGAGCAAGTGGGTCGTTAAACTGTCAACTCATATTAGGGGCCTGAACAAGGACCTTGGCATCTTAAGTGACTTCCCCTTTGTAATTAATAACCCTTCCCAAGGTGCCAAGGTCAACTAAACCTGCTTGTCTATCATTTGTTTTGGTATGTACTTGTTTTACCGTTAAGTTTGAAAAATGCTGTAATTTTTCCCTTGCCATTTTGCGCTGAGGAAGGACACAGGAGTGTCCGAAATATACGCTGTTTTTATCGTATTTTGTGCTCTTATTATGTCATCTTTGGAATGTGTTTTATTATTTGTTATATTACATGGAGCATACGTGGATTTTTCTCATATAATATATATATATATATATATATATATGTGTGTGTGTGTGTGTGTGTGTGTGTGTTTAAAGGTAGTGAATAGTGCGTACTTTTTGTGAAAAGTTCACGACATTTCGGGTTTACAACCTTTATCAGGTGGCAAAAAAGAAACTGATTGTTGACACGGCCAAACGTAAAAATTAGAAAATACTGGGCAATGTTAAAGCGGCTAGGAACATGAGACTAGAATTCAATAGGAGGGTTTAGCCATCAGACGACAGAAGACGTCTACATTTTCACCCGCGGGGGAAAACTGGGTTTTTTTTTAAGGGAAACTTTGGCTAAACTAGCCTATTGAATTCTAGCGGCATGAAAACAGACTGTGTGAAGTGGTTAACACAGGTAACAGCCTTGCAAGTAGGGCTGATTTATAGAAGTTCAAGTGTGACGTTCAGAACATGAGGAACAGGTTCCAAGTTTCACTATGAGACGGTTTTCGGCAGCCAGGCGACCATGTTCGGAACCTCGACACGAGATGGTCGCCGAAACCATCAAGTCACGGGTCGTGTATGCTGACGGGGGATTGAAGTGTGTGGCTACATGAAACCCTGGAAGGTATTGCTTAATTGACCTCAGGTGCTCAGTGACTCGGTCAGTAAGACGACGTTATGTTTCTCCCACATACAGTATATTACAGCGTTTACGTACGAGAACGTAAACATTTTTTTTTTTTTTTTTTCGATTTCAAAAATGTTTCCAGTTATTCTCTTCTTCCATTACCCGCCGTGATCTCGAAAAAGCCATAACCATGCAATTTATTTTCACAGACTACGTTAAGCAACCTTTGAAAGTTGTATGGAGACCTGTTCACATCAGGATTGTTAATCCCAAGTAACGCGATTGACTAATTCCAAGCAAATTGTTGTTCCGTGCTGAAGCCCAAGAAACTAATGATTGCCCTAAAGCAAGTGAAGTGGTCCTCCCCTGAATTTTATTCCTTGCTCCTAATTTTCATTTCATTTTTTTTTCTGCTGATACGGTACCCGACTTTCCTGTGGCAATCTGTCGCCCAATCACACTAGACGTGTACTGGCCCTTTCAAGAACGTAGTCTGGATACGACCCTATCTTTTCGCAGTATTCTCAGCCTGAGATGACCCTGGTGAGATAAATGAAAGAAAAATAATCTTGCCCAGCATGATTGCATAGATTCTTTTCGACTCCGGCAAGGAACATGCCGCTAGCATTCAATAGGCTCGTTTAGCCAAAGTTCCCCAAGAAAAGGCAATTTTCCCGGTTGAAAAATATAAACGTCTTATGTAGTCTGATGGCTAAATCCTCCTGTTGAATTCTAGCCTCATGAATAAAAGATGAGTCACTCTGGGTTGCAGTATTCATCTCTTTTATCCACTTTCGCTAAAAATGACAATGCTTTTGAGTTGAATAATGCTAGACTAGGGTAGTTTTTAAGAATTTTTGAGACAACCTTACTGATAATTACTCATAAAACGTCCCCTTATCTGTTAACAAAGGTTAACAGTGTATGCTCAAACCCTACTAAATGTGGAAGCACCCTGTACATGTCTCATTTCTACTGCACTTCTACCAGGAAATAAATATAAGGATGATGACGATGGGCTTTTGACTTCTTGTTGACAGTTGCTAACAGATTCACTTTAAGTAAAATAATTAAATTACTTGAGTAAAAAAAAAAGTGGTATTGAGGTTACAATCTCACATGCATTTACATGAACTGATCATTTGGTTTTGTTGCTTTCATCATTCTTTATATAAGGTCCATGGTCAGCATACTGAAGCATAATCATAGAGACGAACATTTAAAAGAATTGTCGTTGCACAATGCAGTAATGAATGCAGACTGTATCAATGCATTACGGTAGTATTCTTGTAGTTTGTACCAGGGGCGGCGCCAGGGTTTTTCGATAGGGGGGGGGGGGGCAAAGAATGCCGGGTCGGACCCGGCTTTATTGTTTGGGGGTGCAGGCATTGAAGACTTCCGAGCCTCACCCCCCCCCCCCCCGTGTCAGAACCTGCATTTTTGGCGTTTTTATTTTCTTTGACTTTATTTTTCTCTCTCAAAAAAAATTCTTTTTTCTAAATAAATACAAACTGTGAGAAGGGTTGTTTGTCTGTCAGTGAAAATCGGCCCCTCACTGAATGAGACGCTTCAACTATGCAGCAGGAGCGGTGGAACGAAAAAATATTGGGGGGGGGGGGGCTGAGTGCAACAAGACTATCTAAGCGGGGCGCCACCATCAGTTGGCGTGGAGCGTACAAGAAAATTTTTGGCTTCACAAACCCTCCAGATGGCCGGAAATTGCACTTCCCGAGTGTTCTAAGCTGCATGTACCCAGCCTTGAAATATGGATCATATGTGTGCAAATTCTCGATTCAGGAGAAAAACTAAATCTATGAAAAATGGTAATACATATTTCTAAGTGGAGCGCCACCATCAGTTGGCGCGGAGCGTTCAAGAAAATTTTTGACTTTGCAAACCCTCCAGATGGCAGGAAACGGCACTTCCCGAGTGTTCTAAACTGTATGTATTCATCCTTGAAATATGGATCTCATGTCTGCAATTTCTTAATTAATGAGAAAAAATTAATCCTCATCAAGTGATTTTCTTTCTTGCTTATTGAAAAGCCGAATCACTGGGGAAGGGTTACAAGCAAAATTGAATTTTATAAAAGGGAGAGGAATCATAACTCTTATAAGATAACATTAAATTTTTACCTATAGTTTTTCGAGTTTTTGAACCAATGATGTAACCAAATTTGAAAGCTAAAGTAAACTGTACGCAAACAGGAGTGACGTCATTTCCTCACATTAATAGACAGATTTATGTATATCGTTAAAGTTAGATCCGATTTAGTGTCCTTCATAATCGTATGGTATCATTACATAATATGCATAGGAGATATTGAAATTTTGTAAGTTGAACCCTTAAGGGTCTGTAAGTCAAAGCTATTGAAAGGCACAGAAAAGGGAGAACTGCTCATCAATGTGAGAATGTGAAATCACTCCAGCTTGCTTTGAATTCACTTTGCTTTGAAAATACAGTTAAAGCAACTTTTTATATAGAAAGAAACGCGCATAGAAAATGCATTTTTTTTTTTGGTCTACAAAGAACTGCCAAATTTTAACTAAATTTAAAGTGTACCTAAAGGCTAAAAATTCAAAAACATATGTTACAAAGCTTGAAAAATGAATCCAAATAGACTAACTGCCATCTTTACCGGAATTCCTGAGCTGAGATATATAAAATGTTGGTGCTTATTCAATTTAAAATGGTAGATGGTGCAATAACTTGTGGTGTCATTCTTGTACTACTCAAATTACATTCTTTGTTTTCTTTATTTTTTCGAAAGCCTCTGCACCTTGTGCCAAAATGTGATCACTTGCTCACTGTTATAGGGTGACTTGACTGTACAAACCTCTCCGTACAACAGTAATTATTGCAAGGTTATATAAACATTTCAATTTCAAAAGTAAACAAAAGCAGGTAATGCAAGTTTTACAAGAAGATCATCACAAATTATTGCGCAATCGACTATTTCAAATAAAGTGAATAAATTTTAACTTTTCATATCTCAGCAACAGGGTGAGCTATGAAAATGAGAATTGGATGAGTGAAATTCGTTTCCAACGTCTAATATATATATTCACTTTAGGTCCACTTTAAACTCCTAAAATGAAACGTGCATGAATGGGAAAAGAGACAAAACTGATTGAAATTTATTTTATTGCAGTATTATTTATGTAAAATTTGGACTTAAACCTAAAGAATGGTTTCACAGGCAGAGGTATAAATAATTGGTTGGGATGGCGTCACCAGGGAGGGAGAGGGAGGAGGGAGAGAGATACCGTACCATAACACACGTCAGTCTTTAAGCGCATGTCACACCTCACCGGATTGTAATAACGGAGAGGAAACGAAGACCCAAAATGGCACTCCGTTGATGTACGTTAGTATCCGTTTAGTCTCCTGTTCTCCTCCGCCGACTTTGTTTCAAGACCGGGAACGACCGGTATGAACGGCGAGAGATTTTGAACATGCACAAAACTTGGACCGGACGTCGACCGAAAAAGGTCCCCCTTACGTATTCGTTACTTATCCGTTAAGCTTCCGTTTTATCATTTTCTCGTGCGTTTCTCAGGGCCGATGCGCACTGTCTAACAAGAATTTTTAAGACTGGCTAACGCTAACACTAATCCCTAACTAATCCCTAACCTTAACAATAAATACAATCGATACAATACAATACCATCAGCCAATCCAAAAATACCTTACGAGACAGTGCGCATCAGCTGGTTTCCCATACTGGACTTCTCCGTTAGTATCCGTTCGTCTCCGGTAATTGCTAATTGCTCACCGGATTACTACCGGACAACAAACGGATGAAACGTAGAAGTACAATACCTGCAACGAATGTTCGACGGACACTAACGCATAAGTAACGGAAGCGTAAAGGAATAGAACTGACAATGAACGTATAGGTAACGTACGTTTAACTGAAGAAACGAAAATACACAGGCAAAGAAAGTATAGGGGACGGACATAGACCGAAGATGCAGCGTACTTGCATCCTGTCCCCTCCTCATACTATAGCTTAACAAACGTTTTTGCCGTTTTTTCTTGAATATTTTGGGTGCGACTGCATCCGCCCAAGGCATGAGATGAGTGATCGCGGTTCTGAGGGAGGGATTAAGGGGAGGGGGTGTGAAAAATTTTTCGACTACCGGGAAGCCTTAGACGCAATCTGGTACAATATTTTGCGTCTTTTGAAGTCATCGTTTTCTCGAGAAATCTAGTTTCTAGGTAAGTACGGTAATCCAACGTTTTTTACTTTTGGCCAACTACAGTTTTCCAATTTTGTTGCACTTATTGTCGACGATTACATAACAAACGGGCAAGGGCGGCGATTTGTGTTGGCTATTGGGGGAGGGGCGCAGAATGGAAGTTGCCATCGAAGCGGAGGGCCATCATAGTTTGGTGCGAAGCGTACAAGAGAATTTTCGCCGTACAGACCCCCCAGACTGCATGAAATGGCACTTCTCGGAATCTTGGAGGCAGTTTTGAACCGTAGGATAGTTGATACGTGACAACTGACAGGCATGAGCGTGTGAACGGCGTTTGGTTGCGTTGGTACAGAAGCGGAGCGCCACTTACGGTTGGCACGGGGCGTACGGTTTAAAATATTGCCAAAATGGCTTCTATATCGCAATTAAATGGTCCTTCTCAGACCTTTCAAATTGCACTGAAGCCATCTTGATATGTTGCATGATTTCTATTGGCTGGCGAGGACTGCGCCGATAAAATTTTTGCCAAAACAGCTCCCAGATTGCAAGAAATGGCTCTTCCCAGGTCTTTCAAATTGCATTGAAGACATCTAGATACGTTTAACGCCTTATATATATTTTCCCACTTTCACGGAACTGTTACTTTTCCTCTGGTATAACCTTCCCTGCGTACCAACTTAACCATTTTGTGATTGTTGTGACATGATTGAACAATGTACACGGAAGTGAAAATCCTACCCCCCCCTCCTCCCCTCGTTGGATACGATACTGCACTACAGACATGTCACTGCATGTGTAGGGCAAGTGTACAACTAGAGCTGGTAGGTCCATGCGTACTGGATCTACACACTAAAATATGATGTAGGCCTACCGGTCTTCTCCGTGAGCCACGGTCGTGAAGGTAGCCATGGAATTCGTAATAGATACCACATTCGCGCGTAGTCCGAGAATTTATCAGAATATTGATAAATACGCCGGTCAAATACGGATTTGAATTAATTTTTAATCACTCAAATCAGTCACTTTAGTGTTGAATACTATGTTTTGCGTGTTTTCACAGAATCTCGCCAGGGGATATACTGTATTTTGGCCCCCTATTGTTTACGCTACTAGGTATTAACCCTTAAAAAAAAAATCTCAGAGAGAAATTCAATCATGGGTCTTCTGGGATTTGAAAGAGGCCTAAGTGTAAGCTCTGAGGTGGATGAAGGTAGGATATATAGCAAATGATGAATGCGTGTATACTCGAACATTCCAAATATTTGCACGAAGGACTATTGCAGTATAAGGCGGATGTACAATGAGTTAGACAAAGAAGACAACGCGCGCGAAGCGCGCAAAACTTTCGAGAATTTACACCGAAAATGCCCTATATGCGACGGATAATGTATCACAATACTTGATTCCATGATACTGTTACACCGCACCCCACCCCCCACAAAAATTATGTGTCTTAAAACGTTATTTAGACTATTTTATTTAGGGGGTCAAAAACCATAGGGGCCAAATGCCCTACCCCCCCCCCCCCCCCCCCCGTGGCGCCGCCCCTGGTTTGTACTTCTTTAACAAATATGTATCATTTAATTCAACATATGATGTCAAGGGAATGCAAAATCTGAACAAATAAACCCTTCAATGACTTTCGAATATTATTTAATGGTAACCTACTTAGTGGCCTCATGTCAAATGTTCTCATTTGAATGTTAATTCCAAGTCAGGATACATAATCTGAGATAGCCGGCCTATCAGTAGCTGTTACATAGACACCACACATATGACATGCAAACATCCCCATTTAATAGTGCCCCCTTATCTTGACTGATATTTTCTTTTGCAGATTCCTTGATAATGGCCCCACATATTTATGTAAAGAACATTATGTAACAAATTTATCCAGAAAACAAACTACCCTGCTATCAATTAACATACACAGAAGGAGGCGACTACGTTTTGATTCAGTATATTGGCTAAACATTTTATATTTAGAGAAAGTGCTCCCATTTGTGTATGTGTTTAAAATGGTTGACGAAATCAGAACCCTTAAAGATCTAAAGCAAAATTTCAAACTACTACCACCATATTTAAGATGTGGGGTTTTCTGCATGCGACTTTTTGCAGTATTGAATAGTTTAGTTGTGTACAAGGTTGGGCATCACAAAAGCGCACATATACTTTGGTGCTCACAAGTAAATACTCACAAAAGCTGTAACTCCCATTTTTATTGATACAAACATTGCCATCCTCCTAAGTCTACTTCTATCTCTTCATCTAATCTAAAAAATCATGTAACGGTTTTAAAGTCACGTTTTGTCCAGTACGCTACTCTGTGTCATTTAATGCAACTCCCTCGTGTTAACTCAGCAAACACAGATCTTTACAAGTCGTCATTAATGACCAATGATACAGGCTTTTGTTGAAAGTGGACATAAAGTCTAGAATTACAAGAATATGTATGTCAGAGGTTTGAAAATGAATTTTATTCATTCAGTTGAATTCCTTCAGCTCCCATTTTCATAGCCTACTCCGCTACTGAGATATAAAATGTTAAAAGATATTCACTTAATTTAAAATAATCTATCGCGCAATAATTTGTGATGTCCTTCCTGTACAATTCACATTGCCTGTTTTTGTTTTCTTTTGAAATTAAGATGTTTATATGAAACATTTACCGTTCCCTTGCATAGCATCTTGTAAGGAGAGATCTTATATGGCTAATTCACCCTGAAACAGTATGACAGTGATCGCATTTTGACACAAGGTGCAGTGGCTTTCGAAAAAAAAAAAAAAAATACAAAAACGGTTATTTGAGTAGCCCTAAAATCACAAATTGTTGCTTAATCCGCCATTTTAAATTGAGTTATAAGTTTCCACATTTTATATCTCAGCTCGGGTTCACTTTAAAGTGAACTGCTGTGATTTAAAATTTCAATTAAAGTGTAGTACAACTTGTGAATGTAAACTACCAGAGTTCCAAATATATTTAGGGTGATGCAAGATACGATTTATGTAAACGTTACTTTATGCAACATGTGCATGAACCTCCACAACTGTTACACTTCCACCCCCTGCCCCCCCCCCCCCCATGACACGTGAAACTCCATACCTCATTGAATGTTTTACTAACCTGAAGCATCATTTTACGGTCTGAAAATTTCCGCCAATGTACTCAGGGTTTGTAGGTGCCACTGGACAATTCTTTCATCAAAGACCAAATTGAATCAAGTGACGCTAACCTCTCACAATAAGCAAAACACCCTCACTGTCCTGGACCTGTATATAACACTTCTGAAACACACACATATAGATACAATTTTCTAGTTTTTAATAACAATGTGATGGAAATTTTCATATTAACAAAATGCAATGCCTAAGTATATTTCTATTCATTATTTTGCTACCAGATATTGTTAAACTTCCGAGACTACCTTTATACATGGTCTTAAGACTACATTAGTAGGAACGTAAGTCAGTAACCAAATTCCCCTGGCTACATACATGTTAAACAAGGCATGAATGGTTATGCCGACACATTCCTTCCTCCATTTTTAGTCTTGCTTCCCTTAGCATCAGAATGAATTTTAATAATGCTATATCATCATATATTACATAAATATTATTAAAGTAATAATTGATAGGGAAAGTTGCAAAATCATAACCTTTAGAAGAACTGAAATTTTGCCTAGATGTTTATTGATGCCAAAATTTCCTTAAGTATGCTTTTTACCGAAGCTATTCTTTCGGTAAAGGTCAAAACAGGTTGCCAACCACAAACTTACTACAGAGCTTTTAAAAAATTTTCATCCTCTCTAGGGTTAACGTAATAGCAGATAATAACGAATTTCTAGATCTGCCTGCCACTCTCTACAGGGTCAGTAGATACAAGGGTAATTCAAATTCGGTTTTTGGTTTCGATGAAAGGAGAAACCTATGCAGTCATAATGGCGGGTGTGTATATGTGCACCCGCAGTGTGTAACGTATGTTAGGGGCATGGGTGTGTGTATGTGCGTGTGTGTGCGTTTGTGACACTTTTCTTGTTTACACTCTATCTCAAGAAGAGAAACTCTGACAGTTCTCAAAGTTGGTAGGTAGATGCCCCGTATTAAGAGAAAGAACCCTTTTGTTTTTGGTGGAGGCAAAGGTCATTTGGGGTCACCAGGGGTCAAATTCTGAAAACCTTGTTTACACGATATCTCAAGTTAGGAAGCTTGGGTGGATTTCATCCTTGGTGTTTGAATGTGTTATGGTAAGAGAAAGAACCCTATTGTTTTTGGTGGAGGTCAAAGGTCATTTGGGGTCACCAGGGTTAAACTCTGAAAACTTTGTTCACACGATATCTCAAGTGGGGAAGGTTGGATAGATTTCATACTTGGTGTGTAGATGTATTATGGTGAGGGCAATAACTCTATTGTTTTTGGTGGAGGTCAAAGGTCATTTGGGGTCAACAGGGGTCAAACGCTGAAAACCATGTTTACACGATTTCTCAAGTTAGGAAACTTGGTTAGATTTCATACTTAGTGTGTGGATGTATTATGGTAAGAGAAAGCACCCTATTGTTTTGGTGGAGCTCAAAGGTCATTTGGGGTCATCTCAGGTCAAACTCTGAAAACCTTGTTTATCCGATTTCTCAAGTTAGGAAGCTTAGATAGACTTCATACTTAGTGTGTGAATGCATTATGGTAAGAAAAAGAAACCTATTGTTTTTGGTGGAGGTCAAAGGTCATTTGGGGTCACCAGTTGTCAAACTCTGAAAACCTTGTTTACACGATTTCTCAAGTTAGGAAACTTGGATAGATTTCATACTTGGTGTGTGGATGTATTATGGTAAAAGAAAGAACCCTTTTGTTTTGGTGGAGGTCAAAGGTCATTTGGGGTCACCAGGGGTCAAATTCTGAAAACCTTGTTTACACGATATCTCAAGTTAAGAAGCTTGGGTAGATTTCATACTTGGTGTTTGGATGTGTTATGGTAAGAGAAAGAACCCTATTGTTTTTGGTGGAGGTCAAAGGTCATTTGGGGTCACCAGGGACAACCCCTGAAAACCTTGTTCACACGATATCTCAAGGGAGGAAGGTTGGATAGATTTCATACTTGGTGTGTAGATGTATTATGGTGAGGGCAACAACTCGATTGTTTTTGGTGGAGGTCAAAGGTCATTTGGGGTCAACAGGGGTCAAACTCTGAAAACCTTGTTTACACGATTTCTCAAGTTAGGAAACTTGGTTAGATTTCATAGTTAGTGTGTGGATGTATTATGGTAAGAGAAAGAACCCTATTGTTTTTATCTCATCGCTAGCACACGCATTAAACCATATAACTCACAGGAAGCACTTTCTCTCTTTCTTGTGGCATAAGGCCTACACATAACTGCAGGGACCAATGAGACGGGAGGCTAAAGGGGCTTTAGCGCCCACACTTTTTCTGCCGTGGGTACTTTGGGCCGCAGTAAACTGCATTTATTTTATTGAACATATTGGGCGGCTTCGATTATTAGCCCCCGCACTTCAGAATTGGCTCCCCGGTCTCTGAATAAGTGCACTTGAATATGAACGCACAATGAGTGGTTTGAATTGAAGCTCATAGTCTATCTATATGTATGTCAGTTTCTATGGTATCTTCAAATTACTCACTTTAATATCGGCCTTTAATTTTTCACGCGCTCACAAAGTGAAAGCAACTGCCAGCGCGTTCATCGATGATAACGCAGAAGTACGTGTGAAGTATTCTAGATAAAAAGACAGACCAACTAATTTCTGCGCGTATAGAGCTTATGCACCTACGTCACGTTTCTCTATTTTTCCATCCAAGCGTACATTGTGCAACAATTGTTACTAAGGTGTTATCGTGTGAAGTGGGGGGTAGGCGGTTCACTATCTGACGCTACCAAGTCGGTGAACTGTTGAGTTTTTTAGGGAATAGTACCCGATCATGTTATAACATGATATAAGCAAAAGCTTAAAATTCCACTCTTTTGGAGGAATATGAGTCGTTCTCAAATTGACATTTGGGTGGTTTTTTGAAAACCAACTAGACCGGTTTCTGTTCTCTTGCTCTATACGGCGGAACTTCATCAGTAGTAGCCTTTCAAACATTGGCTAGGTTCGTCATGAGATTTAAAATGCAGCTATGAGCGCATGCAATAAAGTATCGTCGTACCCTCCTGTTTCGTCCGACTCTGCAGTAAAACTTGATTACACAAGTAAATCTTTTAGATTTAGTGTCCTCTGATAGGGAAAAAGACGGTCGGGAAACAAACGCCGGGATTGATGCGAATGTACGCAAAATAACATCCCTGTGCTTCTCAAGCTTGCTTTCAATGCCTTGTTCTTAGATATTTGGGTATGCGTGGCTTTGAGCCTAAGTGGTGGCACTTCTTAACCTTTTGGGGGTATAGTACACGTAGGTGCGCCCTTCGTTTGTAGTCAATACCTTTAATGGCCGGGCTAACTTCCTTCTACGTACTTAATTCTAAACATTCCTCTCTGAATGGAATCCTGTTTCTTTCGCTGCACACTCTAGGCGTATTGCCGTATTGTGCCTTTGTGAAGCCTTTGTGGCTGGTGGCGAATTGTGCAAAAATTATCGATCGGGTTACTGAAAGGTAACAGTGAGCTAGGATGTAGACTTTGTGTTGACCCGTCGCCCACGAGGCTGTTTCCTTTTTTCATGATTTTCAAATCTAGGTAAGTTACCCCAGTTGGCAGGACTTCCATAAACAACTTTTTGGGAAGAAAAGAATTTTAAAATTCAATTTATGCCACTAAACTAGAAAGTTCATGGGTGGTTCCTTTGTTGAGTAACGGTGTACATCAGGCGGAACCCTGTCAGAAGCATTTGCTTATATGCATGGAGTAGCGAATTTTCATACGTACGTTTTGCGGCCTTTTAATGGCATGAGTAATTCGCAGAGTATTAGCTTCTCTCAAATTGTAATGAACTTTAACCCTTTTATCAGGCACTGAGTTGCTTCGGAATTCGACAGTTTCCTGTCGAAGAGGGTTAAGAAGTCTTTAAGGAGTGCTTTCGCTTGCTTCAAAGGTTCTGGGCTTTTAAATGGCTACGTATAGCCGAAAATTCCCTTTCTACTGTTCTAGATTTTGTGAGATCTTATTGTGCTCTTTTAGAAACACGATCATTTGGCTAGTTTAACTTTTTATGAAGCGAGAGAGGAGGGATTTCAGAAATGAGCTTTATATGTCTGAAAACTTAGTCCTCTTTTATGCCAATGATCAGAATTCTTGTCCAAGAACGGGCCGCTTTGCCTCTTCATTGATTTTCGAACCTCGGTCGGTCCTGACTTTTTCAGAGAGACAGCGTGTTGCCTTTTGTATGGCGCAGGCGAGTTCTTCAGCTTATAAACGTCTCTTTGGACGTGAAAGAAAAATCCCGAGCTTTTGAATGCTGATTGGACGAAGGGTGACGCCAAAATAGGCTTGTAAGATCTCACAGACAGTTGTGCTAGTTTACAGTTCTTTTCGACTATTTTTAACTGTTCAAAGTCCCGCTTTTGTGGGACGAAAGGATGTACGAGTATTTCCTTTCGGTATACGTCAGAGATTCCATTCGGAATTCTCAGTGCATCTAACCTACGTCTCATTTTCCGAAGAAAAGAGAAGCAAAATCAAGTGAAGTGGGGGGTAGGCGGTTCACTATCTGACGCTACCAAGTCGGTGAACTGTTGAGTTTTTTAGGGAATAGTACCCGATCATGTTATAACATGATATAAGCAAAAGCTTAAAATTCCACTCTTTTGGAGGAATATGAGTCGTTCTCAAATTGACATTTGGGTGGTTTTTTGAAAACCAACTAGACCGGTTTCTGTTCTCTTGCTCTATACGGCGGAACTTCATCAGTAGTAGCCTTTCAAACATTGGCTAGGTTCGTCATGAGATTTAAAATGCAGCTATGAGCGCATGCAATAAAGTATCGTCGTACCCTCCTGTTTCGTCCGACTCTGCAGTAAAACTTGATTACACAAGTAAATCTTTTAGATTTAGTGTCCTCTGATAGGGAAAAAGACGGTCGGGAAACAAACGCCGGGATTGATGCGAATGTACGCAAAATAACATCCCTGTGCTTCTCAAGCTTGCTTTCAATGCCTTGTTCTTAGATATTTGGGTATGCGTGGCTTTGAGCCTAAGTGGTGGCACTTCTTAACCTTTTGGGGGTATAGTACACGTAGGTGCGCCCTTCGTTTGTAGTCAATACCTTTAATGGCCGGGCTAACTTCCTTCTACGTACTTAATTCTAAACATTCCTCTCTGAATGGAATCCTGTTTCTTTCGCTGCACACTCTAGGCGTATTGCCGTATTGTGCCTTTGTGAAGCCTTTGTGGCTGGTGGCGAATTGTGCAAAAATTATCGATCGGGTTACTGAAAGGTAACAGTGAGCTAGGATGTAGACTTTGTGTTGACCCGTCGCCCACGAGGCTGTTTCCTTTTTTCATGATTTTCAAATCTAGGTAAGTTACCCCAGTTGGCAGGACTTCCATAAACAACTTTTTGGGAAGAAAAGAATTTTAAAATTTCAATTTATGCCACTAAACTAGAAAGTTCATGGGTGGTTCCTTTGTTGAGTAACGGTGTACATCAGGCGGAACCCTGTCAGAAGCATTTGCTTATATGCATGGAGTAGCGAATTTTCATACGTACGTTTTGCGGCCTTTTAATGGCATGAGTAATTCGCAGAGTATTAGCTTCTCTCAAATTGTAATGAACTTTAACCCTTTTATCAGGCACTGAGTTGCTTCGGAATTCGACAGTTTCCTGTCGAAGAGGGTTAAGAAGTCTTTAAGGAGTGCTTTCGCTTGCTTCAAAGGTTCTGGGCTTTTAAATGGCTACGTATAGCCGAAAATTCCCTTTCTACTGTTCTAGATTTTGTGAGATCTTATTGTGCTCTTTTAGAAACACGATCATTTGGCTAGTTTAACTTTTTATGAAGCGAGAGAGGAGGGATTTCAGAAATGAGCTTTATATGTCTGAAAACTTAGTCCTCTTTTATGCCAATGATCAGAATTCTTGTCCAAGAACGGGCCGCTTTGCCTCTTCATTGATTTTCGAACCTCGGTCGGTCCTGACTTTTTCAGAGAGACAGCGTGTTGCCTTTTGTATGGCGCAGGCGAGTTCTTCAGCTTATAAACGTCTCTTTGGACGTGAAAGAAAAATCCCGAGCTTTTGAATGCTGATTGGACGAAGGGTGACGCCAAAATAGGCTTGTAAGATCTCACAGACAGTTGTGCTAGTTTACAGTTCTTTTCGACTATTTTTAACTGTGCGATGATAACGCAGAAGTACGTGTGAAGTATTCTAGATAAAAAGACAGACCAACTAATTTCTGCGCGTATAGAGCTTATGCACCTACGTCACGTTTCTCTATTTTTCCATCCAAGCGTACATTGTGCAACAATTGTTACTAAGGTGTTATCGTGAGTGCGTATCTTTAACACACCCACTACGTATGGCAGTTCCAACCAGTAAGCCAAATTGAAACGCGCTGACGTCACTTGCATAAGCTCTATACAATGCTTACGCAAGCTGCGTTGTTCTAACAATGACGTTTTCCTTAATGCGTGCCTATTATACGCACATCACCGAATAGAAAGGCGCGTATGTCAAATCCGCACTGTCGCCCTGATATTTGCATCTCCATGCGCCCTTTTGTTGTGCAAAAAGGACGAATTCAGTGCGCTTTACAGAAAATCTGTGCACACAATATGATATGCGGGAGGCACATTCATCATATGTGCGAAATTTCATGTATGTGGAATGATTCCTCCTGGAGTTATACTTAAAATACTAAAAAATGTGATTTTTCACAAAAATTGACCTTTGAACTTATTTTATGTGACCTTTGATCCTGGTCGCCATGGCAACCATATATTATGATAGTATTAGGCAGGTTCATCATATGTGTGAAGTTTCATGTATGTGGAATGTTTCCTTCTGGAATTATACTAAAAAAACTAAAAAAATGTGATTTCTCACAAAAATTGATCTTTGACCTCGGGTGCCATGACAACCATATATTCTAGTGGTATTAGGTACGTTCATCATATGTGCAAAGCTTCATGTACGTGGAATGTTTCCTTCTGGAATTATACTAAAAAATCTAAAAAAATGTGATTTCTCACAAAAATTGATCTTTCACTTAGGTTGCCATGGCAACCATATATTCTAGTGGTATTAGGCACGTTCATCATATGTGTAAAGTTTCATGTACGTGGAATATTTCCTTCTGAAATTATACTAAAAATACTAAAAACTGTAAATTTTCCCCAAAATTGAAATTGACTTCTGACCTTTGACCTTTTCTGCCGAAAGTCAGGGAGACACAAGTTTACACTCTGGGTAACTACCCACCGAATTTCAAAAGAATCGGTCCAGCCCACAAGTAGGAGTTCACGGAACACTTTTTTTGCTTAAAATGTTAATATCACATGACTTTTGACCTTGGCTGCCATGGCAACCATATATTTTCTTAGTTCCAGACACTCTTATTATATGTGTGAAGTTTCATGTTAATGGGATGTTCTTTCTTGGAGTTATTATAAAAAGAGTGATTTTCACATAATTTGACCTTTGACCTCTGACCTTTGACCTTTACTTCCGGGAGTCAATGCAGACCTGGGGTTTTACCTAGGGCACCTTCCCACCAAATTTGAAGAAAATCGGCTTTACCGTTTTGGAGATATTAAGAAAACAAAATTGGACACACACACACACACACATACTCGCGTTCATATACTTTGGGGGTACTCTTTTCGGGGTACATGAACAAGCACCACATGGAAGTTCGGGATACTCCAACACATGGGAGATGCTTCTATGTGCTGTTTACATTATTACTAACAATTTCATAGCTGGTGTTAGTTAAAATTTTGACACTGACCAATAACTTAATCGTTCATGCATGAAATGGACATTAAACTAGGATATGTCTGAATTTGTTGAGGACTTAATAATAAAATGTATGAAATAATACAAATGGTTTGTCAACCTTAGGAAAGTCATTTTTTGTTTTAATTTAAAGGTGCTATGGCATCCCATAAATATATTTATGCATAACCCTATAGTAGAAATACACTAGTAAACTACAATGCATATAATGCATCCAGTATCAAGCACAGCTTTTATGTTGTGCACAGTGAAGTATCAAAGCAGTGGCATAGCAAGTGGGTAGACTGAGTGGAAATTGACCAGGGGCCCTGAGGGTTGAGGGGGCCCAACCAACCTGGGAGCTCGTGCCTGGAAGGCCTCAACTTATGGCATGCACTGTCCTCCCCAAGGAGATTGGAAGGGTCTTAGCAAAATAGGTTTGGGGTCCCTTGATGTCCTCTTGTCTATGGCCCCGAGGGTTTTGTCCACCCTGCTGCAATAAGGGCTGGCTTATTACATACCTTAAAGGAAATAAAAAAGCCGGTCCTCCAACAACATTGGTGCATGAAATAATACAAAATGATTTGTCAACCTTTGGACAGTCATTTTTTGTTTTAATTTAAAGGTGCTATGGCATCCCATAAATATATTTATGCATAACCCTATAGTAGAAATACACTAGTAAACTACAATGCATATAATGCATCCAGTACCAAGCACAGCTTTTATGTTGTGCACAGTGAAGTATCAAAGCAGTGGCATAGCAAGTGGGTAGACTGAGTGGAAATTGACCAAGGGCCCCGAGGGTTGAGGGGGCCCAACCAACCTGGGAGCTCGTGCCTGGAAGGCCTCAACTTATGGCATGCACTGTCCTCCCAAAGGAGATTGGAAGGGTCTTAGCAAAATAGGTTTGGGGTCCCTTGATGTCTCTTGTCTATGGCCCCCGAGGGTTTTGTCCACCCTGCTGCAACAAGGGCTGGCTTATTACATACCTCAAAAGGAAATAAAAAAGCCGGTCTCCAACAACATTGTGCATGGAAGCAGCAAGGCAGACAATGTTTGGGGGCCCAGAAAGTTGAGGGAGGCCTCAACCAACCTGGAGTTGGAGCCTGGAAGGTCTCATCTCATGGCCCTTACCTCCCAATGGAGATTGAAGAGATCTTAACAAACTGGGTTTGGAATCATTCACTGTCTCTTGTGCATGGACCCCCGAGGACTTTGATACCAGGCTGCAACAAGGTCTAGCTGACATATTTTTTAAAAGAAATAAAAGCCTGTCCCCAACAACTTTGTGTACTGAAGTAGCAATAGCTCAGTGGTGTAGCAAGTTATAATTTTCTTTGATAATTTTTCAATTAATATATTAATCATATTATTTCATATCTGTACCTCCCCATGGAGATTAGACGATTCTTTGCAAAGTGGGCTTGGGACCCCTCCCCATTCTCTTGTCCGTGGAGCTCCTAGGATCTTGCTACGCATTTCAATTTGTTATAATTTTCTTTGATAATTTTTCAATTAGTATATTAATCATATAATTTCATATCTGACAGTATATTGTGAAATCATTCATAAAATGTTAATTTTAAGTACCCCCAAAATAGAGCCCAAGTTTGTTTTGATATTTCCTTCTTGCAAATGCCCTTTCTGTACAGAAGCGTGCAATGAACTATACCTATACTTGGCTATTTCAAATTTTTTTAAAATCATCTTGCAAATTACATGCCTTCCAAGAGGCAATTACTAGTCAAAACAGTATCAAGGTCTCTCTTCATTGATAATTCACCAAAAGAATAAGAAATTGCTATGAAACAAAATTTTCATATGTACAGATCAGGTCGGGGAATGTAATTAATTAGCCCAACAAAAATGCAGGCTGCCTGGAAACTTCTCTCTTAAATTTAATTTGACCTGTAGTTTACAATACACTAAAAACTATGTATTTAATCTCTTCTGAAACATATTTTTGTTCCAATTCCAAGGCATCCCACTTTAATTGCAAAATTGAAAGTACACTGATGAAGCACAATGTGTGGTATCCTGTAATAAACACATCTTTTAGGTTGGGGATGTTGAGCATTGCGGTAACAACACAGCGGTTAAGCGTACGTAGCAAGCGGGGGGGGGGGGACCGGGTGGACAATGTCCAAGGATCCTCAGAGTAGAGGGTGCCCCAATCAACTCAGAGATGGTAGGGGGAAGGTCTCATCTCATAACCTGTACCTTCCCATAGAGATTAGTCGGTTCTTTGCAAAGTGGGCTTGGCACCCCTCCCCAGTCTCTTGTCCGTGGAGCCCCTAGGATCTTGCTACGCATTTCAATTTGTTATAATTTTTCTTTGCTAATTTTTCAATTAGTATATTCATCATATTATTTCATATCTGACAGGATATTGTGAAATCATTCACAAAAAGTTCATTTTAAGTGCCCCCAAAATAGAGCCCAAGCTTGTTTTCATGTTTCCTTCTTGCAAATTGCACTTTTCTGTACAGAATCTAGTAATGAACTATACCTATGCTTGCCTATTTCAAATGTTTTTAAAATCATCTTGCAAATTACATGCCTTCCAAAGGGCAATTACTAGTCAAAACAGTATCAAGGTCTCTCTTCGTTGATAATTCACCAAAGGAATAAGTAATTGCTATGGAACAAAATTTTCATATGTACAGATCAGGTCTGGGAATGTAATTAATTAGCCCAACAAAAATGCAGGCTGCCTGGAAACTTCTCTCTTAAATTTAATTTGACCTGTAGTTTACAATACACTAAAAACTATGTATTTAATCCCTTCTGAAACATATTTTTGTTCCAATTCCAAGGCATCCCACTTAAATTGCCAAACTTGAAAGTACACTGATGAAGCACAATGTGTGGTATCCTGTAATAAACACAACTTTTAGGTTGAGTATGTTGAGCATTGCGGTAACAACACGGCGGTAGCGTACGTAGCAAGCGGGTGGACGGGGTGGACAATGTCCAAGGATCCTCAGAGTAGAGGGTGCCCCAATCAACTCAGAGATGGTAGGGGGAAGGTCTCATCTCATAACCTGTACCTTCCCATAGAGATTAGTCGGTTCTTTGCAAAGTGGGCTTGGCACCCCTCCCCAGTCTCTTGTCCGTGGAGCCCCTAGGATCTTGCTACGCATTTCAATTTGTTATAATTTTCTTTGCTAATTTTCAATTAGTATATTCATCATATTATTTCATATCTGACAGGATATTGTGAAATCATTCACAAAATGTTAATTTTAAGTGCCCCCAAAATAGAGCCCAAGCTTGTTTTCATGTTTCCTTCTTGCAAATGCACTTTTCTGTACAGAATCTAGTAATGAACTATACCTATACTTGGCTATTTCAAATGTTTTTAAAATCATCTGGCAAATTACATGCCTTCCAAGAGGCAATTACTAGTCAAAACAGTATCAAGGTCTCTCTTCATTGATAATTCACCAAAAGAATAAGAAATTGCTATGAAACAAAATTTTTCATATGTACAGATCAGGTCTGGGGACGTAATCAATTAGCCAAACTAAAATGCAGGCTGCCTGGAAACTTCTCTCTTAAATTTAATTTGACCTGTAGTTTACAATACACCAAAACTATGTATTTAATCCCTTCTGAAAAATATTTTTGTTCCAATTCCAAGGCATCCCACTTAAATTGCCAAACTTAAAAGAACACTGATGAAGCACAATGTGTGGTATCCTGTAATAAACACAACTTTTAGGTTGAGTATGTTGAAATCTTCACCTACCAATAACTCTGAGTTGATTGGGGCACCCTTTACTCCTCAGGATCCTTGACATTGTCCACCCGGTCCCCCACCCCGCTTGCTAACGTCCGCTTACCGCTGATGTTGTTACCGCAATCTCAACATCCCCAACCTAAAGATGTGTTATTGCAGGATACCACACATTGTGCCTTCATCAGTGTACTTTCAGTTGGTAGTTAAGTGAAATGCCTTGTTGGAACAAAATATGTTTTCAGAAGAGATTAATATCACATTAGTTTTTAGTGTATTGTAAAACTACAAGGTCTAAATTAATTTAAGAGAGAAGTTTCAGGGCAGCCTGCATTTTTGTTGGGCTTAATTAATTACTTTCGCCGATCTGTACATATGAAATTTGGTTTAATAGCAATTTATTAATTCTTTTGGTGAATTATCATGAAAGTGAGACCTTGATACTGTTTTGCTAGTATTCCTCTTGGAAGGCATGTAACTTTTTGCAACGAATGATTTTAAACTGTGAAATAGCCAAGTAACAGTATAGTTCATTACAATCTTCTTTCAGAAAGTGCATTCGTGCCTAAGAAGGAAACATGAAAACACCTTGGCTCTACGTTTGGGGGCACTCTAAATTAACATTTTGTTGATTGATTTTCACGAATAGCCTGTCAGATGATGAAAGTAATATGATTATGTATTAATTGAAAAATTGCAAGAGAATTGATACAAATTGAAATGCTACATAATCCAGAGGCTCCCACGGACACCAGGACTAGATAGGGCGTCCCAGAGCCCACTTTGCCAAACGAACCGACTATTCTCCATGGGGAGGAACATGTTATGAGATGAGACCTTCAGCCCTACCATCTCTTAACTTTGATGGGCGCCCTCTACCCTCAGGGTCCCTGTACCATTGTCCCCCGTCCACCCCCTGCTACGTACGCTACCGCCATGTTTTTACCGCAATGCTCACATACTCACCTACCAAATCTCTGAGTTGATTGGGGCACCCTTTACTCTCAGGATCCTTGACATTGTCACCCGTCCCCCACCCCGCTTGCTCGTAACGCTTAACCGCTGTGTTGTTTACCCGCAATACTCAACATCCCCAACCTAAAAGATGTGTTTATTGCAGCATACCACACATTGTGCTTCATCAGTGTACTTTCAAGTTTGGTATTTAATGAATGCCTTTGGAATTGAACAAAATATGTTTCAGAAGGGAGTAAATATTAGTTGTTTTAGTGTCGTTGTAAACTACAGGTCAAATTAAAATTTAAGAGAGAGTGTTCCAGGCAGCCTGCTTTTGTTTGGGCTCATTATACGTTTTACCAGACTGATCTGTACATATGAAAAATTTTGTTTTAATAGCTTTCTTAATTCTTTTGGGTGATTATCATGAAGTGGAGACCTTGATACTGTTTTGACTAGTAATTGCCTCTCTGGAATGCATGTAAACTTGCAAGATGGGCTGTTAACCAACATTTGGAAAATATCCAAGTACAAAAGGTAGTAGTTCAATTACAAGCTTCTGTACAGACAGTGCATTTCGCAGGAAAGGAAACATGACAACAGCTTGGGCTCTATTTTGGGGGCACTTAAATGAACCATTATTTGTTGATTTCTACAATAACTGTAGATTATGAAAATATATGATTTAATGTATTAATTGAAAATTAGCAAAGAGAATTATAACAATTTGAATCATACAAGCATCCTAGGGGCTCCCGGACAAGAGACTAGATAGGGGTCCGTCAGCCCCCTTTGCAAAGACCGCTATATCTCCATGGGGAGGAACAGTTATGAGGATGAGCCTTCACCTACGCATCTCTGAGTTGATTTGGGGCGCCCTCTAAAACCCTCCGGGTTCCCTGTACATTTGTCCACCCAGTCACCCCTTGATACGTAGACGCTACCGCCAGTTTGTTTACCGCAATCTCAACATACCTCACCTACAGTTGTGTTTTATTAACAGGATACCACACATTGTGCTTCATCATGTTCTTTTTGAAGTTTGCCTTTAAGTGGGATGCCTTGGAATTGGAACAAAAATAATTTTTTCAGCAAGGGATTAATACATAGCTTTTTGGTGTTGGTAAACTACAGGTCAAATTAAATTTAAGAGGAGAAGTTTTCCGGCAGCCGGCATTTTACTTTTGGCTAATTGATTACCATCCCCAGACGCTTGTCTGTACTATGAAAAATTTTGTTGTCATATAGCAATTCTTATTCTTTTTGGTGATTATCATGAAGAGAGACCTTGAATACTGTTTTGACTAGTATTGCCTCCTTGGCATGCTTGTAATTTGCCAGATGATTTGAAAAACCTTTGAAATAGCCAAGTACAGGTATGTTCATTGCACAAAGCATTCTGTAACAGAACGTGCATTTTGCAGAGGAAGACATGACACCGCCTGCTCTTATTTTGGGGAGGCACTTAAAATTAACATTTTGTGAATGATTTCACAATAGCCTAGTCCAATATGAAAATAATATAATGAATCTACTAATTGAAAAAATTAGCAAAGAAATTATAACAATTGAAATGCGTAGCAGCTCCTAGGGGCTCCACGGACAAGAGACCTGGGAGGGTGCCAAGCCCACTGGGAAAAAGAACCGACTAATCTCTATGGGAAGGTACAGATTTATGAGATGAAGACCTATCCCTCCGTACCATCTCTGAGATTGATTGGGGGCACCTATACTCTGGATCCTTGACATTGTCCGACCCCCGTCCACCCGCTTGCTAACGTACTCTAACCCCGCCGTGTTTGTTGACTCAGCAATGCTCACATACTCCAAATTAAAAGTTGTGTTTATTACAGGATACCACACATTGTGGCTTCATGCAGTGTACTTTCAAGTTTGGCATTTAAGTGGGGATGCCTTGGAATATGGGAACAAAAATATGTTTCGAAGGGATTAAAATACATAGTTTTTAGTGGTATTGTAAACTACAGGCCAAATTTTTTAAATTTTAAGAGAGAAGGTTGATCCAGCAGCTGCATTTTTGTTGGGGGGGCCCCTTTTTTTAATATAAAAAATTTTTTTCTTCCAGACCTCTGATCTGGTAATACATAATGAAAATTTGTTCCATAGCAATTACTTATTCCTTTTGGGGAATTATCCCGAAGAGAGACTTGAATACTGTTTTGACTAGTAATTGCCCTTTGGAAGGCATGTATTTGCAAGATGGATTTTAAACATTTGAAATAGGCAGCATAGGTATAAGTTCATTACTAGATTCTGTACAGAAAAAGTTCAATTTGGCACGAGTAAACATAGGAAACAACTTGGGCTCTATTTGGGGCACTTAAAATGAACTTTTTTGTGATGTTTCACAATAATCCTGGTCGATATGAAATATATTGATGAAAATACTATTGAAAAATAGCAAGAAAAATTAATAACAAATTGAAATGCGATAGCAAGATCCTAGGGGCTCCCAGCAAGAGACTGTGGGCGCCAGGGTGCCAAGCCCACTTTGCAAAGAAACCGACTAATCTCTAGGGGACTGTACGGTTATGAGATGAACCTTTCCCCCTACCTCTCTGAAGTTTGATTGGGCACCCTCTACTCTGAGGATCCTTGGACATTGTCCACCCGGTCCCCCCAACCCCCCCCCCCCCCCCCCCGCTTGCTACAGTACCTTACAACCGCTGTGTTGTTACACAAATGCTCACATCCCCACCTAAAAGATGTGTTTATTACAGGATCCACAGCATTGTGCTTCCATCAGTGTACTTTCAATTTTGCAATTAAAGTGGGATGCTTGGAATTGGCACAAAATATTTTAGAAGAGATTCAATACATAGTTTTTAGTGTATTGTAAACTACGTATTAAATTTAAGAGAAAGTTTTCCAGGCACCTGCTTTTGTTGGGCTAATTGATTACTTCCCCGCCTGATCTTAATATGAAAATTTTGTTCATAGCAATTAGTTATTCTTTTTGGTGAATTTCAATGAAGAGAGACCTTGATACTGTTTCTGACTAGTATTGCCTCTTGGAAGCATGGTAATTTTGCAAGTATTATTTAAAAAATTTGAAATAGCCAGATATGGTAGAGTTTCCATTGCACGCTTCTGTACAGAAATGGCATTTTGCAAGAAGGAAATATCAAAACAACTTGGCTCATTTTGGGGTACTTAAAATTAACATTTTATGAATGATTTCACAATATACTGTCAGATTGAAATTATATGATTGAATATACTAATTGTGAAAAATATATCAAAGCAACATATATAACAAATATGAAAATGGCGTAGCAGAATCTTGAGCTCCACGCACAGATAATGGGGAGGGTCCCAAGCCCCACTTTGCAAGAATCGTCTAGTCTCCCATGGGGAGGTACGGATAGAAAGTAATATGGATTAATATTTAATTGCAAAAATTATCAAGAAAATATAACTTGCTAACACCCTGAGCTTTGCTACTTCAGTACACCAAAGTTGTTGGGGACAGGCTTTTATTTCTTTTAAAAATAATGTCAGCTAGACCTTGTTGCAGCCTGGTATCAAAGTCCGGGGGTCCATGCCAAGAGACAGTGATGATTCAAACCAGTTTGTTAGATCTCTTCAATCTCATATGGGAGGTAAGGGGCCTGAGATGAACTTCCAGCTCCAACTCCAGTTTGGTTGAGGCCCCTCGCTCAACTTTCACCATGGGCCCCCAACCATTGTCCTGCCTTGCTGCTGTCCATGCACAATGTTGTTTGATACCGGCTTTTTTATTTCTTTTGAGGTATGGAGTAAGCCAGCCCTTGTCTGCAAGCAGGGTGGACAAAACCCCTCGGGAGGCCATTAGGCAACGAGGAGGACTCACGGGACACCAAAACTATTTTCTGCTAAGACCCTTCCAATCTCCTTTGGAGACAGTGCATGCATAAGTTGAGGCTTCGGCACGAGCTCCCAGGTTGGTTGGGCCCCTCGAACCCTCAGGGCCCCTGTCATTTCCACACTCAGCTCTACCCACTTGCTATGCCACTGCTTTGTACTTCACTGTGCACAACATCAAAAGCTGTGGCCTCTGGTACTGGGATGCATTATATGCATTCTTGTAGTTTACTAGTGTTTCTACTATAGGGTTGCTAAAATATTTATGGGAATGCATAGCACACCTTTAAATTAAACAAAAAATGAATGTCCGAGGTTGACCTAAATCATTTGTTTATTTCATGTCACAATGTGTTGTAGCCCGGCTTTTTATTTCCTTTAAGGTACTGTAATAAGCAGCCCTTTATTGCACAGGGTGGACAAACCTCGGGGCCATATACAAGAGGCATAAGGACTCCAACACCCTATTTTTCTAGACCCTTCGAATCTCCTTGGGGAGGACAGTGCATGCCATAAGTTAGGCCTTCCGGCCGGCTCCCAGGTTGGTTGCTCCCCCTCAACCCTCAGGGGCCCCTGTCAATTTCCACTCAGTCTACACTTTGCTTATGCCACTTGGCTTTGATCTTCCCTGTGCACAACATAAAAGCTGTGCTTGATACTGGATCATTTATGCATTGTAGTTTACTATTGTATTCTCTTACTTAGGGTTATGCATAATATTTTATGGGATGGCCATAGCACCTTTAATTAAAAAAAAATGACTTCCTAAGGTTGAACAACCATTTGTATTATTTCATACTTTTTATTATTATTCCCTCAACAAATCAACATGATCCTGTTTTAATTTCCATTTCTGCATGAACGATTAGGTTTGATTGGCAGTGTTCAAAATTTTAACTACACCAGCGATGAAATTGTTAGTATAATGTAACAGCACATAGAAGCATCTCCCCTGTGTTGGGTATCCGAACTTCCATGTGGTGCTTGTTCATGTACCCCGAAAGAGTACCCCCCAAAGTATATGAACGCGAGTATTGTGTGTGGTTGTGTGTCCAATTCTGTTTCCCTATATTCTCCAAACGGTAAAAGCCGTTTTTCTTCAAATTTGGTGGGAAGTGCCCTAGGTAAACACGTCTGCATTGACTCCTCCCGTAAGTAAAGGTCCAAAGGGTCAGAGGTCAAAGTCAAATTAATGTGAAAAGCACTCTTTTTTATAATACTCCAGAAAGAACATCCAGTAACATGAAACTTGTCACCATATATAAGAGTGTCTGGACTAAGAAATATCTGGTTGCCAATGGCAGCCAAGGTCAAAAGCATGTGAATATTAACATTTTAATGCAAAAAATTGTTCCGTGACTCCTACTTTGTGGCTGACCGATTCTTTTGAAATTCGGTGGTAGTTGCCCAGTGTAAGACTTGTGTCTCCTGACACTTCGGCAGAAAAGGTCAAAGGTCAGAAGTCAATTTCATTTTGGTGAAATTTACAGTTTTTAGTATTTTTAGTATAATTTCAGAAGGAATATTCACGTACATGAAACTTTACACATTGATTAACGTGCCTAATACCACTATAATTATTGTTGCCATGGCACCTAAGTGAACGGATCATTTTTGTGAGAATCACATTTTTTAAGATTTTTTTAGTATAATTCCCGAAGGAAACATTCCACGTACATGAAGCTTTGCACATATGATGAACGTACCTAATACCACTAGAATATTGGTTGTCATGGCACCCGAGGTCAAAGATCATTTTTTGTGAGAAATCACATTTTTTTTAGTTTTTTTAGTATAATTCAAAGAAACATTCCACATACATTAAACTTCCACATATGTGAACCGCCTATATCTATCATAATTGGATGGTTGCCATGGCGACCAGGATCAGGTCAAATAAAATAGTTCAAAGGTCATTTTTTTGAAAATCACATTTTTTAGTATTTTAAGTATAGACTCCATGAGGAATCATTCCACATCATGACTTTCGCCATATGATGAAATGTGCCTCCGACATGAACTCATATTGTGTGCACAGTTTTCTGTAAAGCGCACTGAATTCGTCCTTTTTGCACACAAAGGTCGCATGGAGATGCAAATATCAGGGCGACAGTGCTGGATTTGACAGACGAGCCTTCTATTCGGTGATGTTGCGTATAAGCGGCACGCTTAAGGAAAACGTCATTGTTAGAACACGCAGCTTGCGTAGCATTGTATAGGGAGCTTATGCAAGTGACGTCAGCGCGTTTCAATTTGGCTTACTGGTTGGAAATGCCATACGTAGTGGGTGTGTTAAAGATACGCACTCACGATAACACTTAGTAACAATTGTTGCACAATTACTCATTGGAATGGAAAATACGGAAACGTGACGTGGTGCATAAGCGCTATACGCGCAGAAATTATTGGTCTGTCCTTTTTTACTAGAATACTTCACACGTACTTCTGCGTTTACGCATCGCACAGTTAAAAAAGTCGAAAGAACTGTAAACACCACTAGCATCAACTGTCCTGTGGATCTTCCAGCCTATTTGGCGTCACCTTCGTCCAAATCAGCATTCAAAAGCTCGGGATTTTTCACTTTCACGTCCAAGAGCGTTTTATAAGCTGAAGAAACTCGCCTGCGCCATACAAGGGCGACACGCTGTCTCTCTGAAAAAAGTCAGGACTCGACCGGTTCTAAAATCATGAAGAAGGCAACAGCGGCCCGTTCTTGGACAAGAATTCTGACTCATTGGCATAAAAAGAGTACTAAGTTTTCAGACATAAAAGCTCATTTCTGAAATCCCTCCTCTCTCGCTCATCAAAAGTTTAAACTACCAATGATCGTGTTTCTAAAAGCACAATAAGATCTCGACAAATCTATAACAGTAGAAAGGGATGTTCGGCTATACGTAGCCATTTAAAAGCCAGAACCTTTGAGCAAGCGAAAAAGCACTCCTTAAAGACTTCTAACCCTCTTCGCAGAAACTGTCGAATTCCGAGCAACTCAGTGCCTGATAAAAGGGTTAAGTTTCATTACAATTTGAGAGAAGCTATACTCTGTGCGAATTACTCTGCCATTAAAGGCCGCAAAACGTAAAGTATGAAAAATTTCGCTACTCCGATTCATATAACAATGCTTCTGACAGGGGTTCCGCCTGATGTACACCGTTACTCCACAAGGACCACCCATGACCTTTCGAGGTTTAGTGGGCATAAATTGAAATTTTAAATTCTTTTCTTCCCAAAAGTTGTTTATGGAAGCTCCTGCCAACTGGGTAAATTACCTAGATTTGAAATCATGAAAGGAAACAGCCTCGTTGGCCGAGCGGGTCAACACAAAGTCGACATCCTGCTCACTGTTACCTTTTCATTAACCTATCGTATTTTTGCACAATTCGCCACAGCCACAAAGGCTTCACCAGTCCAATACGGCAATACGCCTAGAGTGTGCGCGAATAAACAGGATTCCATTCAGAGGGAAATAGTTTAGAATAAGTTACGATAGAAAAGGAAGTTAGCCCAGGCCGATTAAAGGTATACTGACTACAAACGAAGCGGCGCACCTAGTGGACTATACCCCAAAAGGTGTGAAGAAGTGCCACCACTTAGGCTCAAAGCCACGCCTACCAAATATCTAAGAACAGGCTTAGAAAGCAAGCTTGAGAAGCACAGGGATGCTCTTTTGCGTACATTCCCATCAATCCCGGCGTTTGTTTTTCCCGACCGTCTTTTCCCTATCAGAGAGGACACTAAATATCTACAAGAATTTTACTTGTGTATCAGTTTTTGACTGCAGCAGTCGTACCTCCTGTTGCGTCCGAGCTCTGCAGTAAAATTATTACACAAAGTAAATCTTTTAGATTTAGTGTCCTCTGATAGGGAAGAAGACGGTCGGGAACACGCCGGGAATTGATGCGAATGACGCAAACTAACATCCCTGTGCTTCTCAAGCTTGCTTTCAATGCCTTGTTTCTTAGATATTTTTGGGTATGCGTGGCTTTGAGCCTAAGTGGTGGCACGTCTTCACCTTTTGGGGTATAGTACCGTAGGTGCGCCCTTCGTTTGTAGTCATACCTTTAATGGCCGGCGCTAACTCCTTCTACGTACTTATTCTAAACATTCCTCTCTAATGGAATCACTGTTTCTTTCGCTGCACACTCTGGCGTATTGCCGTATTGTGACTTTGTGAGCCTTTGTGCTGTTGGGTTGCGAATTGTGCAAATTATCGTCGGGTTACTGAAAAGTACAGTGAGCTAGGAGTAGGCTTTTGTGTTGACCCTTCGCCCACGAGGCTGTTTCCTTTTTCATGATTTTCCAAATCTAGGTAAGTTACCCCGTTGGCAGGACTTTCCATAAACAACTTTTTGGGAAGAAAGAATTTTAAAAATTTCAATTTTGCCACTAAACTAAGAAAGTTCATGGGTGGTTCACTTTGTGAGTACGTGTACATCAGGCGGAAACCTGTCAGAAGCATTTGCGTATATGCTGGCGTTGCGAATTTTCAACTACTTTTTTGCGGCCTTTTAATGGCATGAGTAATTCGTCAGAGGATATTAACTTCTCTCAATTGTAACTGAACTTTAACCCTTTTTAAGCATGCACTGAGTTGCTTCGGATCGCAGTTTTCCTGTGTCGAAGAGGTATACAGAGTCTTTAAGGAGTGCTTTCGCTTGCTTCCAAGGTCTGGCTTTTAAATGGCTACGTATAGCCGAAAATTCCCTTTCTACTGTTCTAGATTTTGTGAGATCTTTATTGTGCTCTTTTAGAAACACGATCATTTGGCTAGTTTTACTTTTAATGTAAGCGAGAAGAGAGGGAGATTCAGAAATGAGGCTTTATATGTCTGAAAACTTGTCCTCTTTTTATGCGCAATGATCAGATTCTTGTCCAAGAACGGGCCGCTTTGCCTCTTCATTGATTTTCCGCACCTCGGTCGGGTCCCTACTTTTCTCAGAAGACAGCGTGTTCCTTTTGTATGGCGCAGGCGAGTTCTTCACTTATAAACGTCCTCTTTGACTAAAGAAAATCCGAGCTTGAATGCTGATTGGACGTAGGGTGACGCCAAAAAATAGGCTTGTAAGATCATCACACAGTTGTGCTAGTTTTACGTTCTTTTACGACTATTTTTAACTGTGCGATGATAACAGCAGAGTACTGTGAAGTAGTCTAATAAAAGACAGACACTATTTCTGCGCGTATAGAGCTTATCACCTACGTCCGTTTTTCTCTAATTTTTCATCCAGCGTACATTGGTGCAACAATTGTTACTAAGGGTTATCGTGAGTGCGTATCTTACACACCCACTACGTATGGCAGTTCCAACCAGTAGCCAAAATTGAAACTCCTGACTTCACTTGCTAAGCTCTATACAATGCTTCGCAAGCTGCGTTGTTCTATACAATGACGTTTTCCTTAATGCGTGCCTATTATACGCACATCACCGAAAGAAAGGCGCGTATGTCAAATCCGCAACTGTCGCCCTGATTTTGCATCTTCCATGCGCACCTTTGTTGTGTCAAAAATGACGATTCAGTGGCGTGCTTTACGAAAATCTGTGCACACACTATGATATGCGTGCGGCACTTCATCATATGTGGCGATTTCATGTATGTGGAATGATCCTCCTGGATTATACTTAATACTAAAAATGTGATTTTTCACAAAATTGACCTTTGCACTATATTTTATGTGACCTTTGAATCAGGGTCGCCATGGCAACCATATATTATGATGTAGTAGGCAGGTTCATCATATGTGTGAATTTCATGGATGTGGAATGTTTCCTTTCTGGAATTATACTAAAAACTAAAAATGTTATTTCTCACAAAAATTGATCTTTTGACTCGTGTGCCATGACACCATATATTCTAGTGTATTAGGTACTTTCTACATAATGTTGCAAAGCTTATGTACGTGGGATGTTTCCTTCTGGAATTATACTAAAAATCTAAAAAATGTGATTTCTCACAAGAAATTGGATCTTTCCTTGGGTGTGCCCTGGCACCAATATTCTAGTGGTATTAGGCACGTCTCATTGGTAAGTGTTCATGTACGTGGAATAGTTCTTCTGAAATTATTACTAAAAATACTAAAACTGTTAATATTTCCCCAATTGAAATTGACTTCTGACCTTTGACCTTTTCTGCCGAAAGTCATGGAAAGACACAAGTTGACACTCTGGTACTACCCACCGGAATTTCAAAGAATCGTCATCAGCCCACAAGTATGAGTTTCACGGAACACTTTTTTTGCTTAAAATGTTAATATCACATTGACTTTTGACCTTGGCTGCCATTCAACCATATATTTTCTTAGTTCCAGACACTCTTATTTATGTAGTGAAGTTCATGTTCAATGGATGGTCTTTTCTTGGAGTTATATATAAAAAGAGTTGATTTTCCATAATTTGACCTTTGACCTCTGACCTTTGACGCTTTACTGGTCCGTCAGTCAAATGCGACCTGGGTTTTACCGTAGGGCACCTTCCCACCATATTTGGAAAAAATCGCTTTACCGTTTTGGAGATATAGTAAGATAACAGATTGGACACACAAACAACACACACGTACTCGCGTTTCTAATACTTTTGGGGTACTCTTTTGGGGTACATGAACCGCCCACATGGCATGTTCGGGATACTGCTCACACATGTGGAGATGCTTCTATGTCTGTTTACATATATTCCTAACAATTTCATGCTGTGGTAGTTTAAAATTTTGACACTACCAATAACTTTAATCGTTCATGCATGGAAATAGGACATTAACTAGGATAAGTTTTAATTTGGTTGAAGGCCTTAATAATAAAATGTATGAAATAATACGAATATGGTTTGTCAACCTTAGGAAAGTCTTTGTGGGGGGGGGGTAATTTAAAGGTGCTATGGCATCCCATAAATATTTTTGCATAACCGCTATTATATAGTAGACATACACTAGTAAACTAACATGCTATAATGCATCCAGATCAGCAAGCTTTTATGTTGTGGCACATTGAAGTATCAAAGCAGTGCATAGCAGTGGGTAACTGAGTGTAACTTGGACCAGGGGTCCCTGAGTTGAGGGGGCCCAACCAACCTGAGGAGCTCGTGCCTGGCAGGGCCTCACTTATGGCATGGCACTGTCCTCCCCAAGAGATTGGAAGGGTCTTAGCAAAATAGGTTTTGGGGTCCTTGATGTATCTTTTTCTATGGCCCCGGGGTTTTGTCCCCGGCTGTGCACTAAGGGCTGGCTTTTACGATCCCTTAAAGGAAATAAAAAAGCCGTCCTCCAACACATTGTGCATGAAAATAATAAATACAAATGATTTGTCACCTTGGACAAGTCATTTTTTTGTTTAATTTACGGTTCTATGGCATCCATAAATATATTTATGCATCACCCTATAGTCAGTAAAATACACTAGTAAACTCATGCATATAATGCAATCCGTTACCAGCACAGCTTTTTATGTTGTGGCCAGTGAAGTATGCAAAGCAATTGCATAGCAAGTGGGTAGACCTGAGTGGAATGACCAAGGGTTCCCTGAGTTGGGGGGCCCACCAACCTGCTCGAGCTCGTGCCTGGAAGGCCTCAACTTATGGCATGCCACTGTCCTCCCAAAGGAATTGGAAGGGTCTTAGCAAATAGGTTGGGGTCACCTTGAGTCTCTTAGTCTATGGCCCCCCGATGGTTTTGGTCCACCCTTGCTGCAACAGGGCTTGGCTTATTACATACCTGCAAAGGGAAATAAAAAAGCCGTCTCCAACACATTGTGCTGGAAGCAGCCAAGGGCGACTGTTTGGGGGCCCGAAAAGTTGAGGGAGGCCCTCAACCACCTGAAGTTGGCAGCCTGGGAATGTCTCATCTCATGGCCCTTACCTCCCAATGGAGATTGAAGAGATCTTAACAACTGGTTTGTAATCATTCCTGTCTCTTGTGCAGGGACCCCCCGAGGACTTTGATACAGGCTGCAACAAGGTCTAGCTGGCATATTTTTTAGAAAAGAAATAAAGCCTGTCCCCAACAACTTTGGTACTGAATATCAACTAGCTCAGTGGTGTAGCAAGTTATAATTTTCTTTTGATATTTTTCATTAATATATTATCATATTATTTCATATCTGACGTCCCATGGAGATTAGACGTTCTTTGGCAAAATTGGACTTGGACCCTCCCCATTCTCTGTCCGTGGAGCTCCTAGGATCTTGCTACGACTTTCCAATTTGTGTATAATTTTCTTTGAAAAAATAATTTTTCAATTGTATATATCATATAATTTCATATCGGACAGTATAATTGTGAAAAATCATTCATAAAATGTTAATTTTAAGTACCCCAAAGAAATAGAGCCCAAGTTTCGTTTTTGATATTTCCTTCTTGCAAATGCCTTTTCTGTACAAACGTGCAATTACTATCCTATACATTGGCTATTTTCCAAATTTTTTTAAAATCATCTGCAAATTACATGCCTTCCAAGAGGCAATTAACTAGTCAAAACTATCAAGGTCTTCTCTTCATTGATATTCACAAAAAGAAAAGTAATTGCTATGAAAACAAATTTTCATATGTACGATCAGGTCGGGGAATTAATTAATTACCCACCAAAATGTCAGGGTGCTGCAACTTCTCTCTTAAATTTTTTGGACTTAGTTTACAATACACTAAAACATGTTTTAACTCTCTTCTGAAACATATTTTTGTTCCCTTCCAAGGCTCCCACTTTAATTGCAAAATGAAGTACACTGATGAAGCACAATGTTGGTTATCCCTGTAAAACACATTCTTTTAGTTGGGGGATGTTGAGCATTGTGGGTAACAACACAGGCGGTTAAGCGACGTAGCAGCGGGGGGGGGAGGGGGGCGATTGGGGGGACCGGGTGGACATTCCAAGGATCCTCAGAGTAGAGGGTGCCCAATCAACTCAGAGATGGTAGGTGGAAGGTCTCATCTCATAACCTGTACCTTCATAGAGATTAGTACGTTCTTTGCAAAGTGGCTTGGCACCCCTCCCCATATCTCTTGTCTGTGGAGCCGCCTAGGATCTTGCTACGCATTTCAATTTGGTTATAAATTTTTTCTTTGCTAATTTTTCAATTAGTATTTCATCATATTATTTCATATCTGACAGGTATTGTCGAATCCATTCACAAAAAGTTCATTTTAAGTGCCCGCAAAAATAGAGCCCAGCTTGTTTTCATGTGTACTTCTTGCAAGATTGCACTTTCTGTACAGAATCTAGTAATGGGACTAATACCTATGCTTAGCCATTTTCAATGTTTTTGTGAAATCATCTTGCAAATTTAAATAATGCCTTCCAAAAAGGCAATTACTAGTCAAAACAGTTTTCAAGGTCTCATTTCCCATTGAAATTCACCCAAAAGAATAAAAAATCGCTAGGGAAAAAAAATTTTTTCTTTTGTACAACGGTCGGGAAAACGTAATTTTTTTACCAAAAAATTGCAGGCTGCCTAGGAAACCCTTCTCTTTTAAAATTTAATTTGACCGGTATTTCCCAATACACTAAAAAACTTGTATTTAACCCCTTCGGAAATATATTTTTTTTTAAAATTTGGGTTTAAAATTTCCCCAACCCCTTGAAATTTACATGATGAAGCCAAGGGGGGGGTTCCTGTAATAAACACAATTTTTTGGGTTTGAGTTTTTTGAGCATTGCGGAAAACAACAGGGCCGGTAGCGTACGAAGCAAGGGGGGTGGATTGCCCCGGCCCAATTTCCGGGGAACCTGGGGGGAAGGGGGGCCCCCCCAAAAAAACCCCTCAGAAATTGGTATTTTGGAAGGTCTCACCCTCATAACCTGTCCCCATCCCCAAAAGAGATTAAAGATTTTTTTTTGGGCAAAGGGGGCCTTGGGGAAACCCCTTCTAGTCTTTGTCCGGGAAAACCCCCTGGGACCCTGCTATGTTTTTCCCAATTTTTTTATAATTCTTTTTGGGCTAATTTTTCAATTATAAAATTTATTTTATTTTTCATATCTGAAAGGATATTGTGAAATTTTATTAAACAAAATTTTAATTTTTAAAAGTGCCCCCAAATAGACCCCCAAGCTTTTTTTCCCATTTTTCCCCTTCTTGCAAATTGCACTTTTCTGTACAGAATCTAGTAATGAACTATACCTATACTTGGCTATTTCAAATGTTTTTAAAATCATCTTGCAAATTACATGCCTTCCAAGAGGCAATTACTAGTCAAAACAGTATCAAGGTCTCACTTCATTGATAATTCACCAAAAGAATAAGAAATTGCTATGAAACAAAATTTTTCATATGTACAGATCAGGTCTGGGAACGTAATTAATTAGCCCAACAAAAAGGCAGGCTGCCTGGAAACTTCTCTCTTAAATTTAATTTGACCTGTAGTTTACAATACACCAAAACTATGTATTTAATCCCTTCTGAAATATATTTTTGTTTAAATTGCTTAAATTGCCAAACTTGAAAGTACACTGATGAAGCACAATGTGTGGTATCCTGTAATAAACACAACTTTTAGGTTGAGTATGTTGAGCATTGCGGTAACAACACGGCGGTAGCGTACGTAGAATATACCCCTTGTATGGCCACATTGTCAACTTTGCCAGCCTGATATGCACCATAATGTACTGGTTAATTCTCTGCCCCAGGCTGCTACTCTTTACTTCGGTCTGCAACGAGATCGTTCTCATCAGGTCTGTTTTCTCGTAGGATGATGGCGCTAGCAAGTTCAATGTGCCTAGCTGGTGCACCACTTACACTCTCTGTACGTGTTCTGTCCCCTCTGCAATGTGCTGCTACTCTGTGGATAAGAAAGAAAAAAAAGATTTTCAGGTAGCCCCTTTTTAAATTCCTTCACACCTTTTGGCCACTAAAAGAAAACAAAAAACCAAACATTGTTTGGGTCCCCACTTGATTTTACACAACAGGGTGAAATGTGATTTTTCCTCCTTAAATTCTAATATACTATATTATTATAATTATTATATATATAATATATATATATTATATATTAAATTATTATATTATATATAATATATATATATTCAGTATATTATATATATAATATATTATATATAAACGCTTTAATTGATCCCACCCTTAAGGGGAAAATTGTTTAATAATCTGCTTTTGTACAAATAGGGCCCCGGAAAAAGATATAAAATAAAAATACATAATAAGCAAAATTTTAAATTCGATCCCGCCCTATTAAAAGACGTCCCCCCCCCCTTAAAACATAATTAAAAAATTAACGTTTTTTATTTTTTCCAATGGGCCAGTCCATAATCCCGTTAAAAATTTAAATCGTGGTTATTTTAACAGCTAGGTTGGTTTCCCCCCCCGTTTAAAAATTTTTGGACAAACTTTTTGAAGTAATGGCATCCCCTAGTTTTTTTTGTAAAATCTTTAAGAGGGCGCCCCGTTTTGTAAGTGTTTTTTAAAAACCGTATTTCCTTAATTGAGAAAAAGTGGTGAGGGTTGGATAAACGTTTTTTTAAAAAAAAAAAAAAAAAAACCAAAAGGCTGAAACTTTTTTATTTTCACCCGAAAAAAAATTTTTTTTTTCCCACCCTTAAGGTCCCCCGAACCTTTTCAAAAAAAAAAAAAAAAAAAAAAAAAACAACATCTTTTTTTTTCCCCCTAAAGTTTTTGCCGAAATTAGAGAAAAATATTTATATATATATATATATATATATTATATATTATATATTAAGTATATATATATATATATAAACATATATATATATATATATTAAAAAATATAAAAATTAGTATTATATATATATAGTAATATAAATTAATATTAAATATATATTAAAATTATATATTCATAATATTCCCAAAAGCGCATAGTGGGAAATAGATTTTTTTTTTCCCGTGTATTTGGTTTTTAAAAAAAAATAGTATCTATAAAAAATTGCCAAAAAAGAACAGTTTTTTTTTTTAATGCCTTAGATATCACCAGGCACCAATTAAACTGTTCCCCCTTTTTTTTTTGCAACAATTTATATATAATATATATACTGTATATTATTATATAATATATATTAATTATATATATATATAATAAAAATATAAGTAATTATATATAATATAGACCTTTTTTGGAAAAACATGACAATTTAAAACACCTGAAACACACAACCAGCAACCTTGAACACACAACCCCAAAAAAGATTTAAAACAATAAAGACACCCTTGGGGCCATCGAGAACAGACTTTTGTTTTCCGGCCCTTGTTTTAAATTCAAGGCCGTTTTTCCCCTCCCATCAGCTTCGAAAATGAAGCCAGATAAAATGGGTTTTTTTTGGTTTTCCAAAATGTTCTTAACCTTATAAAAATTTTCCCCTAAAAAGAAACCTTTGGCAAAATTTAACATACAAAGAATAAAAGCACAGCCGAAAAAACAGGCACAAACTTAGGAAAAACAGTTAAGAAATAAAAGGTCCCTTTTAAAAAATTTTACACAAACATTCCAACAGGGTTTGGATAAAGGGCCCTGTGGTCCCCCCCAGTATTAGGACTTTGCCCCCGGTGTTTAAAGTTCCCCCTGCTTCCTAATAATGATGGCTGAAAACTTTTAATTGTCACTGACAGATTTGAATGAGGAGAAAAAGAATGTTAATTAAGGATGGACCTGGCTAAATTCGAATCAGGAATGCCCGCGATTATTCCAAAAGAGGGTCGGATTGTGGGAATTCTTTTTTCCTAAATCCTTTTAACTTTTTTAAAATTCCCTGTGGGAAGTAAGGACGCCAGAGCTCATACCTTGCCAAAATTAAAAACACTTTAAAACCAAGTTTTTGCTGTCCTACGTAGAATAATACAAGCCACTAGTACAGGGAAAACATAACTTTTTTTTACAATAAGGAATAAGGAGTTTTTTTTTTTTTCCTTTAATGGGGCAACAAGCTACAAAAAAAGTTTTTTATTTGGAAACTCTTGCAAAAACGAAAAAAAAATTGGGCAAACAGAGGAAGTCAACACCCCAACGACCTTTCGCTCACATTTTTTTGAAAACAACCCTAACAGTTCCCCCTGTACGGGTACGATAAGGAGATTTCGACTTCCTTAGTAAATCCTTAAGGGACTTACATTTTCTGTAAGCAGTGAAGAATGAATTCTCTGGGAAAAGATTGGTCATACGAGGCGAGCTATTAAGGATGTGCATGTGTTTACGAATGATAGAATTGGCATTGGGTAACGCTGGATTGAAATACAGGACTAGTGGGTATTTACGATTGGAATTGCTCTATTTAGCAGGATTGAGCAGGGCAGATCTAGGGAATTTGTTTGCTTTTTCAAATTGCTCTTCTACAAGTTGGGGGTCATATCCTCTGGCTATTAAATGATGCTTAAACTCAATAAATCTCTTGGCCAAAAGCTCAGGGGTAGAACAAATACGTTTCAGCCTTAAGGCTATACTGTAAGGGATGCTGTTTACTTGATGCTAAGGGTGAGAACTAGAAGGTAACAAATATGAATGGCCATCAGATGGCTTAGAGAACACATCAGTTGAAATGATTCCATTATTCAAAATTACCATAACATCCAGAAATTCAAGCCTTGACTCAGAAAACCTCAGTACAAAATTAATAGTTGGATAGATAGAGTTATTATAGAGCTATTCCTCCTAGGCCTAAACAAACGGAAGGAATTTAACTCTTCTAAAAGAATCAGCTACCTACGGTAAATTTCAGAGTAACTTTCTTTTACTCATTTTGGTGGTTTCCTATGCGTAATGTTCTTCTCCTATGCACCTTCCAGGCCCCCTTCAGCTACCGTTGGTTTTAACCATATTTTTGAGGATTATCTTAACTTTAGTCCAGCATGTTTACAACTGGTTTTAAGAATCTGTTTTTTCTCTTTCTTTTGCTATTTATCCACCCAGTAATTTTAAGCTTTATTTCTTACTGTCCTAAGTTTGTGCTGGCTGCTTTTATTCTTTGTATGTATTTGCAAGTCTTTTAAAATTTTATAGATAGACTTTTGAACCCATTTTATCTGCTTCAATCGAGCTGATGAAGGCTGAATAAAACAGCCAAAAGCTTCTCGATGCAGGGTGTCTTTTTATCTTTGTGTGTTCAAGTTCTAGTTCTAGTTGTTCTAGTTTTATCATTTTAAAGTTTTACCTAACTTTTAACTAGAATGCTGTAAATCCTCTGGATCCTGGACATACACCGGAACATCGTTTGTTATCCAAGCTTCTTATTTACCTATAATATATATATATATATACTATTATATATATATATAATATATATATATATATATAATTATATATATATATATATATATATATATTTCTCTAATTCGGCACTTAGGGGGGGAAAGTTGTTGTTGAAAAGTCGACCTTAAGGGGGAAAAAATTTTCGGGTGAAAATATAAGTTTCGCCCCTACGTTTTACCAACACACTTTTTCTATAGGAATACGTAAACTTTACAAGGGCGCCCTCTTAGGATTTACAAACTAGATGCCATTACTTCAAAGTTGTCAAATTTACGGACACCTAGCCTGTTAACACGAACGGATGGCTGCCCATTGAAATAACGTTAATTATATTTTTAGGACGGTAGGGCGAATTTATTTCTTATGTATTTTATTATCTTTTTTTCGCCCTATGTACAAGCATATATAAGAATTTCCCCTTAAAGGTGGGAATTAGGCGTTAGTATATATATATATATATATATATTATATATATATATATATAATATATATATATATATAATATTATATATAACTATATATATATATATATATATATATATATATTATATATATAATATTATATATATAATATATAATATATATATATTATATATATATATGTATATATATATATATATATATTTATATATATATTATATATATATATCTATATATTTATAAATATATATATAAATATATATATATTATATAATATATATATAGTATATATATATATAATATATATATATATATATATAATATATATATATATATATTATAAGTTATAATATATATATATATATATATATATGCCTATTTTTCACCCTTGGGGGAAAAATCGTGTGAAGAAAAAACATACATTAGGGGGAATTTCCCTTAACGTTTTCACACACTTTTTATATAGGAATACGTAAACCTGTGGGTAACTTGCTTTTCAACCACACAATCTGCCTAGTATTACTATTCAATGTCGACGAATTTACGGACACCTATCCGTTAACAGACTAACGGATGGCGGAGCCATTGAAATAACACTGATAATGGTCTATTGAACAGTTTATTTTACCTTTGGGGAAATATATGCTTATGTATTTTATTGTATCATAATCGCCCCTTAACGAAAACGCGGTATGGCGATTTTCCCCCAACCTTTCGAATTAGTGTTATATATATATATAATATATATTTATATATGTATATTTATAATATATATGTATATAAATATATATATATATATATATATATATATAATGATTTTAACACGAACGTTAGATAGATTTATGTTTTCGCCATTTTAATTTGCCGACAAACTTGTTTCGAAAAGGTGTCTTCACGGCCTCCTCTCATCAGGGAATTATGTTACTCTGTAACGGTTTGAAAACATAATCCATGTGCGTAATTGTTTGCGCGCATTTTATGACTACGCGCGGTTGTCTAGGTTTATGGCGGGTAAAAGTATGTGAGTTTGAATTTGGACGCATGTCGGCACGTGCTGTTAGCAAACGGTGCAATCTGTATATGATGGAGAAGTTTTATATTATTTGCTATCCAGAGATGGCGTCTCTGAATCAAAGATCTGAGCTTGTCAGCACGTGCCGACATGCGTCCAAATGCAAACTCACAAATTTTACCGGCATTACCTAGACAACCGCGAGCAGTCATAAAATGCGCGCAAACATAATCTATCTAACGTTCGTGTAATCATTGTATATCGCTCCTTTACATAAGTAGAGCACTCTTTGAAGATAATCTGGCCTTAAAGCCGTATAAATATATATATATATATATATACATATACATATACATATACATATACCCACATTTAAACACAACCTTTAAACACAACCTTTGAACACAAACAAACACACACACACACACACACACACACATATATATATATATATATATATATATATATATATATATATATATACCTGGATCCCACCTTTGGTCGACATTCTTAGCTATAAAAATGTACATTAGGTCGACATTTACGATAGGTCGACATTTTCGTGTCAACCTAATATTTGTTCCACCATTTCAACCCCTTTTGCATACATTTTGAATACAATTAATGCATATCTAATAACTTCATGGCGCCCTCTTCATGGTGTCTTTATATAGGCGTAATAACGCAACGTATAGGGTATACATTTGCACGTGAAAAAAGGGATGTTATATCTTGCGTCATCTAAAAATGTACATTATGTTTACACGTAAGTATTGTGTATATATATATATATATATTAAGTATACCTTTAATATTTTGTTTATATACGTCGTGCGTATTAAAGATACCATACATATTGTTGTTGGCGCTGTTGATGTTTATGGCCATATTTTATTTTTAATTGTGCAGATACATTCAGATATGTGAAATATTTATATGTCGGCCTAAGGTCGTGTTTTAGACGATGTCGACCTAAGGTGGAATCCAGCGTTATATATATATATATATATTATATATATATAATATATATATATATAATATATATATATATATATATATATATATATATATATAGTATATTATATATATATATTATATATATATATATATATATATATATATATATATATATATATATATATATCAAATAAATATATATACGATATATATATATTATATATAAATATATACTATGTGTGTGTAGTGTGTGTGTGTTTAAAGGTAGTGAATAGTGCGTACTTTTTGTGAAAAGTCCACGACATTTCGGGTTTATAACCTTTATCAGGTGGCAAAAAGGGAACTGATTGTTGACACGGCCAAACGTAAAATTTAGAAAATACTGGGAAATGTTAAAGCGGCTAGGAACATGAGACTAGAATTCAACAGGAGAGTTTAGCCATCAGACGACATAAGACGTCTAGATTTTTCACCCGGGAAAACTGGCTTTTTTAAGGGGAACTTTGGCTAAACTAGCCTATTGAATTCTAGCGGCATGAAAACAGACTGTGTGAAGTGGTTAACACAGGTAACAGCCTTGCAAGTAGGGTTGATTTAAAGAAGTTCAAGTGTGACGTTCAGAACATGAGGAACAGGTCCCAAGTTTCACTATGAGACGGTTTTCGGCAGCCAGGCGACCATGTTCGGAACCTCGACACGAGATGGCCGCCGAAACCATTAAGTCACGGGTCGTGTATGCTGACGGGGGATTGAAGTGTGTGGCTACATGAAACCCTGGAAGGTATTGCTTAATTGACCTCAGGTGTTCAGTGACTCGGTCAGTAAGACGACGTTTTGTTTCTCCCACATACAGTATATTACAGAGTTTACGTACGAGAACGTAAACAACATTGGCTGAAATACAGATAAAGTGCTGGTGAATGTTAAACTGGATGTTGTTCGGACCTATACAATGGAGAGAATTTTGTTATGACTGACAACCGGGCAAGTATTTCATCTCCCTCCGTTGCAAGGAAAAGTTCCTGGGGGTAGACACTACGACGTGAGGTTGGGAGGCAGAGACCGAGTGTTTAGATATGTTCTTTTCAATTCTGAATTCTGTAATGGGGTCCAGGAAAATGGTCAGGTGTGGATAGGAAATGCTGTTTGATTCCCACTGGTCAGTTTGTTCGGATGTAGCTTAACGTGAGAAGAAGATTATTACAGGAGATGCTTTAAAGGACAGTTTGGTAACCATTTTTGAGCACGCTGGGCATTAAATTTCCTGAAAAATTTCAAAACAAAAATCGATATACCCTGCAGGTCTGAACGGTAACTTCCATTCCATTAATGAACGACATACAAGCTAAGAATCTCCAAAAAAGATTAAACAAAAGTAGCGGACAGGCCACCGAGGGGGACAATTGATCAATGTACATTGCAAAAGAGCCTTTTAGCAATTACTAACAGTGAAAGACGGCCTTCTTAACTGGGCCTGACATTTGGTAAGTGATTGTGTCTAAGCAATACTACGAATGTGCGACGTAACTTTTTTATTGCAGCCATTAGAGCTCTAACGTTTTTCTTTTTTTTTCGATTTCAAAAATGTTCCCAGTTATTTCCTTCTTCCATTACCCGCCGTGATCTCGAATAAGCCCATAACCATGCAATTTATTTTCACAGACTACGTTAAGCAACCTATGAAAGTTGTATGGAGACCTGTTCACATCAGGATTGTTAATCCCAAGTAACGCGATTGACTAATCCCAAGCAAATTGTTGTTCCGTGCTGAAGCCCAAGAAACTAATGATTGCCCTAAAGCAAGTGAAGTGGTTCTCCCCTGAATTTTATTCCTTGCTCCTAATTTTCATTTCATTTTTTTTCCTGCTGATACGGTACCCGACTTTCCTGTGGCAATCTGTCGCCCAATCACACTAGACGTGTACTGGCACTTTCAAGAACGTAGTCTAGATGCGACCCTATCTTTTCCCAGTATTCTCACCCTGAGATGACCCTGGTGTGATAAATGAAAGAAAAATAATCTTTCCCAGCATGATTGCATAGATTCTTTTCGACTCCGGCAAGGAACATGCCGCTAGCATTCAATAGGCTCGTTTAGCCAAAGTTCCCCAAGAAAAGGCAATTTTCCCGGGTGAAAAATATAGACGTCTTATGTAGTCTGATGGCTAAATCCTCCTATTGAATTCTAGCCTCATGAATAAAAAATGAGTCACTCTGGGTTGCAGTATTAATTTCTTTTATCCACTTTAGCTAAAATTGACAATGCTTTTGAGTTGAATAATGCTAGACTAGGGTAGTTTTTAAGAATTTTTGAGACAACCTTACTGATACTTACTCATAAAACGTCCCCTAATCTGTTAACAAAGGTTAACAGTGTATGCTCAAACCCTACTAAATGTGGAAGCACCCTTTACATGTCTCATTTCTACTGCACTTTTACCAGGAAATAAATATAAGGATGATGACGATGGGCTTTTGACTTTTTGTTGACAGTTGCTAACAGATTCACTTTATGTAAATTAATTAAATTACTAAGGTCAAAAAAGTGGTATTGAGGTTACAATCTCACATGCATTTACATGGACTGATCATTTGATTTTGTTGCTTTCATCATTCTTTATATAAGGTTTATGGCCAGCATACTGAAGCATAATCATAGAGACGAACATTTAAAGGAATTGTCGTTGCACAATGCAGTAATAAATGCAGACTGTATCAATGCATTACGGTAGTATTCTTGTAGTTTGTACTTCTTTAACAAATATGTATCATTTAATTCAACATATGATGTCAAGGGAATGCAAAATCTGAACAAATAAACCCTTTAATGACTTTCGAATATTATTTAATGGTAACCTACTTAGTGGCCTCATGTCAAATGTTCTCATTTGAATGTTAATTCCAAGTCAGGATACATAATCTGAGATAGCCGGCCTAACAGTAGCTGTTACAAAGACACCACACATATGACATGCAAACATCCCCATTTAATAATGCCCCCTTATCTTTGACTGATATTTTCTTTTGCAGATTCCTTGATGAAGGCCCCACATATTTATGTAAAAAACATTATGTAACAAATTTATCCAGAAAACAAACTACCCTGCTATCAATTAACATACACAGAAGGAGGCGACTACGTTTTGATTCAGTATATTGGCTAAACATTTTATATTTAGAGAAAGTGTTTCCATTTGTGTATGTGTTTAAAATGGTTGACGAAATCAGAACCCTTAAAGATCTAAAGCAAAATTTCAAACGACTACCACCATATTTAAGATGTGGGGTTTTCTGCATCTGACTTTTTGCAGTATTGAATAGTTTAGTTGTGTACAAGGTTGGGCATCACAAAAGCGCACACATACTTTGGTGCACACACGTAAATACTCACAAAAGCTGTAACTCCCATTTTAATTGATACAAACATTGCAATCCTCCTAAGTCTACTTCTAGCTCTTCATCTAATTTAAAAAATCATGTAACGGTTTTAAAGTCACGTTTTGTCCAGTACGCTACTCTGTGTCATTTAATGCAACTCCTTTAAGCTTTTAACTCCCTTAAGCTTTTAATGTTTAATGTTATTGCATTTTGCAGTTTTTAAGCATTTTATTATTTATTCTTTTGTACAGCGCAACAGATTATTTTTAGAGTTGTGGCGCTTTATAAATTTTGTTAATAATCATAATAATAATAATAATAATAATAATAATAATAATAATAATAATAATAATAATAATAATAATAATAA
>CM055973.1:11290000-11490000 GCA_029531755.1 Holothuria leucospilota
GCCACTGTCTACAGGGTCAGTAGATACAAGGGTAATTTAAATTCGGTTTTTGGTTTCGATGAAAGGAGAAACCTATGCAGTCATAATGGCGTGTGTGTATGTATGCACCCTCGGTGTGTAACGTGTGCTAGGGGCATGGGTGTGTGTGTGCGTGTGTGTGGGTGTGTATGTGTGTTTGTGACACTTTTCTTGTTTACACGATATCTCAAGAAGAGAAACTCTGACAGTTCTCAAAGTTGGTAGGAAGATGCCCCGTATTAAAAGAAAGAACCCTATTGTTTTTGGTGGCGGTCAAAGGTCATTTGGGGTCACCAGGGGTCAAACTCTGAAAACCTTGTTTACACGATATCTCAAGGGAGAAAGGTTGGATAGATTTCATACTTGGTGTGTAGATGTATTATGGTGAGGGCAACAACTCTATTGTTTTTTGGCGGAGGTCAAAGGTCATTTGGGGTCATCTCAGGTCAAACTCTAAAAACCTTGTTTACACGATTTCTCAAGTTAGGAAGCTTGGATAGATTTCATACTTAGTGTGTGAATGCATTATGGTAAGAGAAAAAAAATCTATTATTTTTGGTGGAGGTCAAAGGTCATTTGGGGTCACCAGGGGTCAAACTTTGAAAACCTTGTTCACACGATATCTCAAGGGAGGAAGGTTGAATAGATTTCAAACTTGGTGTGTAGATGTATTATGGTAAGAAAAACAACCCTGTTGTTTGTGGTGGAGGTCAAAGGTCATTTGGGGTCACCAGGAGTCAAACTCTGATAACCTTGTTTACACGATTTCTCAAGTTAGGAAGCTTGGATAGATTTGATACTTGGAGTGTAAATGCATTATGGTGGAAAAAAGAACCCTATTGTTTTTGGTGGAGATCAAAGGTCATTTGGGGTCACCAGGCGTCAAACTCTCATAACCTTGTTTACATGATATCTCAAGATAGTAAACTTGGATAGATTTCATACGTGGTGTGTGGATGCATTAAGGTGAAAGGAAGAACCCTATTGTTTCTGGTGTAGGTCAAAGGTCATTTGGGGTCACCAGGGGTCAAACTTTGAAAACATTGTTTACACGATATCTCAAGGTAGGAAGGTTGGATAAATTTTACACTTGGTGTGTTGATGCATTATGGTGAGGGGAACTTTATTGTTTTTAGGTGGAGTTCAAAGGTCATTTGGGGTCACCAGGGGTCAACCCCTGAAAACCTTTTTTACAAGATAGCTCAAGCTAGGAATGCCGGATACTTCCCATGGTGTTGCATTTAATCCATCAGAAAACCCCTGTGAGTTTTGTCAGAAATCAGAGGCCAGCTGAAATCACCAACGGCCATTAAGCAAAAATTCCCGAGAATTCCCAAGGTCAAATATGAACATGAAACTGTAACTGTCCAGCACTTTAAGACCACTTTCATCCAATGACTGAAAGAAGCAGGACATTTATTTGGAATTACACATTAAGTGCTATATTCATCGAAACCACAATGCATTTTTGCATTCCGGTGGAAAGAAGGCTACGTTCGAGCGTGAAATGCACGATTTCATGTATTTGTGACGACAGGGAGGTACCCACCAACGTGCGATACCCCAAGCGAGAGGAGGAAATTGAGGAATTTGAATGGTAGGTTTCGGCTTGTAGATGGTGTCATTTGGACAGCAGAGAAGACATGTTAAACCTGGATAAAGTTTCATTTTAACAGTAACCCAAAACTGCCATGGCGACCTCACTCTCATCCTCGCCGATTTACATCCCATTCGTTACACTTCTATCTCTAAACGTCGCGGCGGGAGTTTATATACTCTTTGGTAACGTTTGTTTTACTTTCTTCTAAATTACGAGCATGCCGTTATGGTAATCAATTGATTGGGAATATTAGCCGGTTGATTACTTCACTCGCAAGTGGTTACTCTGGCTGGCTATTTTACTTCCGAGTGGTTTATCCGGGCGGAGATTCTACTCGCGCGGCGGATTGACTCTGCTACACCGGTACCATGGTTTCGTCACAGGTTATATGTAGGCCCATGTGTCTCACCATTTATAAACAGTGATCTACTCGAGGTAGACAGTCACTATATTCAATCACTTGGGCTGTATTCTACTTGTGAATTAATAATTTGTTTTGGGTTTTTAGACAATCCTGCTCATTCTATCAATTTCCTCATTCTGCATGCCAAGAATTTCATTTTCTCTAGTAAGTTAAATAGCCGGATACCTGATCCTGTTGTTTTTGTGTACAAACTTAAATTCCTACTAGAGGTTGAATGTACTATCCTCAGAAAGTAATAAAAATGATATGATCCGGCTTTTCGAGGAAACGTTTAAGCTTTTGTAATAAGCTATGGTCCTTTCATGATAGATGTAAAGGTATCAAGGACTTATACTTTAATTGTTTTATTTTCCAATGCATTCGTCCAAAAATAATTTCGTAGTGTATTTTACAATGAATCTATTCCATTTCTTGTATTGAAAGTAGCTCAGTTGTAGACAGGAATTTTTCTTTGTCGATTAATTTTACCTCGCTTTAATTTTGATTTGTAATACTCTGAAGCTCTCTTTGATATAAAATTTTGTAGGTTTCTGTGTAAGAGGATTAGAGACAAGCATTGCTTTATGTGTTTAGTTTCTTTCACATTTTTAAGGAAAGTCTACACCTCTAATGTTCCTATAACGAATCTCAGATGCTTTATTATAAATTACCTTTTGAAAGACTGTTTATTGGTTTAACACTTTTGTTCATTGAGAAAGCTTTGAATGACTAAATATTAAAAAATACTGATATTTATATTTATCTATTTGAAATTCAATGCAAGTTATATCACATTTGTCTAACGCTAGTGTTTCCTATTGAAAATCACTTGTATACAGTAACGTATAAACTGTACTATCTAAAAATCCTGTATGTAATTTAATTAATCTAAATGTAAATATTGCTAAAAATCAAATAAAACCTTCCATAAAGACTAGGAGACAAAAAATATATACCTATGAACACTAAATGGTGTATGCAGGTTCTTCATCCGCATACTCACTTACCCATTGCGCCTAAACATACAGGTTTTTGTATATATATATATATATATATATATATATATATATATATATATATATATATATATATATATATATATATATATATATATATATATATATATATATATATATATATATATATATATATATATATGCCTATTTTTCACCTTGGGGGGAAAAATCGTGTGAAAAAAACATACATTAGGGGGAAAATGTACATTCGGGGAAAAAATCGTTTCCCCTTAACGTTTTCACACACTTTTTATATAGGAATACGTAAACGTATGGTATTTTGCTTTCAACCACACACAATCTACATACTATTACTTTAATGTAGACGAATTTATGGACACCTATCCGTTAACACTAACGGATGGCGAGCCATTGAGATAACGTTGATTGTGTCTTTGAACAGTTTTTTTTTTAGCTTAGGGGAAATATATGCTTATGTATTTTATTGTTTCATTTTCGCCTTAACGAAAACGCGGTATCGCGATTTCCCCCAACCTGTCGAATTAGTGTTATATATATATATATATATATATATATATATTATATATATATATATATATATATATATATATATATATATATATATATATATATATATATATATATATATATATATATATATATATATATAATATATATATATATATATATATATATATATATATATATATATATATATATATATATATAACGCTAATTCCTACTGTACGGGGAAATCGGTATATCGTGGTTTCGTTAAGGCGAAAAAGAAACAATAAAATACATTAAAATATATTTCCCCTTTTGGAAACCAGATATACAACAACGCTTTTTCAATGGCCCACCATCCGTACGTGTTAACAGGTACGGGTACGTAACTTGGTCAACATTGAAGTAATGGCATGTAAATTATGTGGTGAAACGGACGTTACCATCTGTTTACGTATTCCTATATAAAAAGCGTGTGATTTTGCAAAGTCGACCTGATTTTTTCCCCTTTTAGACAATTTCCCTTTTTAGGGTTTTTTTTTTCATACAATATTTCCCCCTAATCCCAAGTTAGCAATATATATATATATATATATATATATATATATATATATATATATATATATATATATATATATATATATATATATATATATATATATATATATATATATATGCACTATTTATACGTCTAGGTTTCGTGAACAACTAGGGATGCTGCCAGAGGTTATATCAAAAGCCTACCAAAAAATACACTGTGCACGAGATTGAAAAAATTTGAAGATGGCCTTGTTAGTGTTAGTTTATGTATGGAACAACGCGATAAGAAATGACAATTTAGATGTTATTAGACCCTTCTAAACAAGGAGCGATACGGCATGTGATATTTTCTGACCAAACTTGAGAAAGAATTACTGTTTTGTTGAATCACGTTGCTTATCACAAGGACGTAGCCTAGCAAAATCCCAAGGGACAGTTAATGACACTATCTATATAGATCCCCAATGGTGTACCAATAATTGGTACACTTGTGCACTTCATATGTTTCTCTTTTCTTAGCTGGGTTAAAGAAATGGTGTACTAGCTTAAAGGCAAGGGTGACAACCTCGTTTTTTGAGAAATCTTTGTTCATGTAAGTATATGTTTAGATGAAAAATCATGCTAAAGATCATTATGATCTTTGTTTAATCCTCCAACTAATAAAGTTTCATTACTGAGTGACGTTTCCCAATTTTTGTGTAGAATGCTTGTGCAAGGGTGTCACCAAAAGTGCCGATTTTGAGAAAGTTTGCAAATGGATGATGACTGAAATGAAAGACGTTACTACAATATCTAGCAAGAAAAAAAGTAAAGCTTTGAAGTTACCGTATAGTTACAAACTTCTATTATTTAGTAACTTTCTTTGGTCCATCCATTGCTTGGTCTCTAAGGTCACCGTATGTTTTCTCTTAGACTATGCCTATCAAGAAACAATTGTCAAAAAATTTCTCCCACATTGCGGGAAATTAAAACTTCGTGACAAAAGTATTTGTTTGGAAAGGTAAATAAGTAAAATCACCTTGTATGGGAAATAGGAAATGATGCTACTTGTAAATTAATTCATTTAAACATTAAACTGGTGTAAAGACCATGTGGGCAACTTCGTAAAACATGCTTTAAACTCCAAGGCTCGGATGTGTTCTATTTCATTGGTAGTGCAGCAACATTCACTACTCGGCATTGGTGAAACCAATATTCAGGAAAGGGCTCATTTGTCAGTAATTTTTAATTATATTTGCGCATCCATGGCGAGGTTCGAGGATATCCTTGGGAAAAATGGGCCAACAGAGAGCACTAGGGTGCCATGTTTATGTTCTAAGGGAATTGAAGTCATAACTGCAACAAAATTTCTGCACTTTCCGTATTTACATAAATAGGCCAGCTGTCATTTGGATTATGGAAATCTCAGCCGGGCGGCTTCCCCCCCCCCCCCTCTCCTGAGGAAGAACTGCTTGTATCGTGAAATGGGCAGCACTTTAATTTTTGAAGCTAAAGTAACAATACGTTCTCTCTAATATTTATATACTTCTTTATGTTCTGTAATTCTACAGACATTTTCAGTGTTTAGTTATCTTGAAATGGCAGTGGAAGCTCTGGTAAATTGGCCCGTGGGCTGTACAATGTTATCTAGTCAAGGCAAAAACTCACTTACCAAACAGCTAGAGGGATTTGACCAGTGTTACTACTAGAAAAAGGGCGTCTTGTCTCCACGACATGGACAAACACAGAAGTAACCACTACGATCAAAGGGCATAATTTTTGCCTGATTTACCTTGATTGTGACTGATGCATGACATTTTGGGAAATTTTAACTCCCCTTCAAGAAAGAAATGTTTATCAATCCTGTTGTCATCGCTTGATATATTGGCAGTCCGCTACATTTTGTCTTCCAAATTCTTTTGTGAAGGAAGGAACACTGCCCTTTATAACACTTTTTTGGCCACAAGAGAAACGATTCCCTTCAAACTTGCACTTAAATTACGCATATATCTCGTACTATCAAATCAGTAAAAGAGGGAAAAGACTGACCAATTTCCTTTGTAAAATATTATTACCAGCCTCGTGTTTCCGAGACACAACAGACTGATAAACTTCAAAATATTGTGACTCTCCAAATAGTACCTTTGTATAGTGCACGCTTTTTTCTATAAAGAGCAAGGTTGGTATCAATGCTCTCTTCGTGAGTGGTATTTACCATTCAATACTGCATCAGTATGTACTTTAAACTGTTGAATTTTCAAGTTGGGAATTTGGGAGGGGGTATGATATTTGTGAGGAACTGGTTTCCCCATCCTCCTTCCCCCGTATTCCATTTCGTTTAAGGTGCGATAGAAAGAATTGCACCTGCTTTCCTCCTCCAGCTGTCTTGTCCACTACTTTTCTGTGATATGTCTGCATTAAACTAGTCATGCATTAAACAAGTTGTTCAGTTTGTCATGATTTGCTTAAACTACCAAGAGCAAAAGGGTGCCCCTACATGCAAAAAGCGCCTCTGTATATTTGTTACATTACCCCAATTTAGTTCCCTCCATCCCATTGAACCTTGATCTATCCTCATCCACCTCTAATTATTGCCCAGAATGGTGATGCAAAGAATATAACATTTGCTAGCTTTAGAAATACCTACTTACACAAGTGATTATTGTATTTTGCCGAACTTCTCCTATGTCAAAGTTCTTTCTACAGGAACCACGCTGACTGACTGTTGAATCTAGCATCCATTCACAAACAAGACACATGTCTAGACTAGTTGCGGTGCTGTGTCGTATAACTGTGGTGGGGCATAGCTAGCTTGAGTTTTGAATATGACCATCTTCCAACCGTTCTTGTCAATTTTGGTTTTTTTATTCAAAAAAGGGAGCGTTCTACTACTAGTATATTTTCAAAGTTGTTCATAAACTATCAGGAGTCACTTTCAGTTTTCGAATATTTTCGTCACTTTCTCGTTCTCGTGGCAATGGAATTGAAAACTAGAGATATATACAACAGGTGTAGCTTAACGCGTTTCAGATCAAAGATCAAGTCAGTAATTCATCAATGAACCTATGTGGTATTTTATTGTATCATACTTCAAGGGTTGACCTTAAGGTTGAGTTTAGGCTATAACGAAATAACCAAGGGATTTCGATCAAATTTTTTGGAGAGGAAGCGAAAGCAAAATGATTGAAGATAATATAACTGAACTTAGTTAATTCATACATGAAGACTGGAAGAAATGCGAAATGAACGTATCGAAGAAGACTGAGTAATGGTAACATGCATATACATACAGTGGGCCGGTGATGATATTGTAAGAGTTAGAATCTGTTTCGTCTCGGGTATACTCGACGTTGCGGATGAGGTGTCTGGGTTGGTAGGTCCGCCGGGTGGGACTTGGTCGGTGACTGGCACTTGTTGTGAGACGGGAGTCGTAGGGCAATCGTCAACGTCGTCAATAGGGGCGTCTGTAGCAATATTTACTGGTTTGAAAAGTGACGAGTTTCTTCTCACAATTTGTTCTCCTTTTTTGCAGAGGTCATAGACCCTTTTACTTCAACTACAGTGTAAGGGTTGCAATTGAAGGGGGAGGAAACCTTGTTGCGTTTCTTTTCACGAAGTAATACCCTGTCACCAACTTTTATTTGAGCTGGTTTTGCGTGCATCTTACTGTCAGAATTTGACTTCCATTTTTAGTTGCGGTGCCTGCCACGCAGGCACACGCAACTTATGTCGTCGACACAAAATTGCGACTTTGGACTTTGGACCGTAACTCCTCCTAGTCGGCTGGTTGTATCGAAATACGACGTAGTCCAAGTTGTAGGGGTGGTTGGATTCTTTTAGGTAAGGCACTTTCGGGGACCTTGTGACCTTTTTAAGGGGGTGTAATTGGGATTTTTCTTTCTGTAAATGCGTGGGCGGTGTCTATTTTTAGACAATTTTCTACACACACTAGTCAGCTTATTTGAGCATGGTCGGTTAGGTTATTTTTGTAAACAGCGCCATCGAATTAAGTTGACACAGTGTAGATAAACAGATAAAGTGTTATGATTGTTTTTGCACTTCTGAGTGTTGTACAAAGGGAATTATTCGGTTGTTTGTGGTTATTTTATTAATTCATTTGGCATTGCTAGAGGTTTTTGTTATTGCTAGTAGTTTTGAAATTAGTTGGAAGTTGGTGAAAAACTGACCCTCACCTATTTCAATCATATATATGACAATGTTTTTGTTACTGAACTATGAAACTCGGAAAAAATTTCTCCTTGCTTTACATACTGCTTGTAAACAGTTATATTCAAAACATCTTCGTGAAGCCAGTCAAATCACCTTCTACGAACTTAAACTTTCCCCATAGCCGACGAAATCAGTTGAGCGCCACACTAAAGCGCCTTTGGGTGGGCAGTAGGGTTAGGGAGCTAAATTTAGATACAATTTAATACTTTTCAAGGCAAATTTTCCATAATTCACCCCCTCTTTTGACAATTTTACTCATAATTCACATGTTCATTCATCCCACCACCCATAACTCTCAGGACATGTTAAGTGAAATATCAACCTTATTCTAAAAATTTCCAGTGTCTCAGAATGGGTGAAGCAACAATTTTAAATCGTAACAAACTTCCGACTCAAATTTAAATAAAATGCGGAGAAACCGTCTCTACGATGCAGAGTTCTATGCAGTTATAATTTTTTCAAAGTCGTAACCCAATTAGGGGTGAAAATACACCCCGCCTATCATTTATGTCATAATTCATTTGTGACTAAGCAGTCATACACTAGTCTAAAAATAATTAACATGAAACACTAGGCCTAATAGTTGCTACTGTCAAGGCACCGCAACTAGTCTAGACATATGTCTTGTTTTGTTTTGCATTAACATCTGCATGTCGCTTGCAGGGACTGGTCATGCAGTTGGGGACTGCTGTCAATCAAACTGTACTTTGGTTCCAATGGCACGCCGGCCAAACAGAAGCTCTGCGGGCGATTTGTTTGTGGTACTATTGGGAGTTGCCCTGTAATTCCTTAGGAAGGAATACTGTATAGCTCTTGTTTCCAGGGTTTTGCTTCAATAATCGCAGTGCGAATGGCTTTTTTCCAGGGTTTTCATGGATCTTTCAGTTTCACCACTGGCTTTTGGCCATAGAGGTGTAATTTTATGATGGTAAATTCCTTGATGTTAAAATACGTAGCCGTAGTATTTCAGATTATGTTTGTTAAAATAACACTTATCCTTGTTGATATTCAGGTTGTTTTCGCTCAAACATTTGAATACTGCCTCCAGAGATCATGGTCGCTTTGTGTTGCGCCACTAAAAATGAGTATGGATCGTCGCTGAAATAGATAACTCCAGGAATATCATGCAACACTTGTTGGATAATATTTTGGAAAATTTCGTCTTTGTCAATGTCAATTATAGTTTTCACTAACCAAGTAACATTAACAGACTTCTACATGTAATATTTATAAAGAAAATCAGTACTTACCAATGCATAGAACATATTGCCAAACTCTGGCTTTATAGCAACTCCATGTCGTGCACTTGAAACAATACCGTACATTCCTAATCCTCTCGTACGCGTCCTCACGAGCAAAATCAAAGTTACACACTAATTTAGATAAGTTCAGGTTAACGCAATCATAAGTTCGATGGCGCTGTTTATATTTAGTAACCGACTCTTCACCATACTATATATAGCGAGTGTAGTATATACCCAAGATTGTTGTTAAAAATAGATTCCGCCTACGCATTTAAATGAAGAAAAATCCCGATTATACCCTCTTACAAAAGTCATATGTTCACCAAAATTACCGCACTGCAACGGCACAACCATCCCTATAACTTGGACGATGATATATTTCGATACCACCGTCCGTCTAGGAGGAGATCGTGTGACCAGCCAAAATTGGTATTTCGATGTCGACTGCATTAGTTGCGGCTGCCTGCGTGGCAGGCACCGCATCTAAAAATCAAAATACTAGTAAATTGACAGTGGCGTACCCAGGATTTCTCTCAAGGTGGGAGGGGGGGGGGGGTGAAAAATTAGGTGTCCTTATATGCAATCTGGTGCCACATGTGCCACCTTTTGAAGTAAAATTACGGGTGTCTGGAAACATAAGCCCTGGAAATCTACATTAAATTATAGCATCTTCAAAGATTTTATCATATAAAAATATTTTTTCACACAAAACCTCACTTAGAAACATTGGAAACATAGGCGTAGGAGGAGGTCTTTAGCTCCCTAGTCAAAAATGTGGAGGGCTGAAGTATGCTTTCGCCCCCAAGATCAAGGGAAAAAACCCCATCATTTGTCTCTTCTGTAAGAAATATCAAAAATTTGCAGGTCTTATTACCTTAAATTGCAGGAGCTCCCTGGGCTTCGCCCCCTGAATCCCCACCGGGGCTCTGTTCCTGGACCCCGACTGTAGTGATGCCTGGCCCTAGTAAGTGTGAAGACTTCATCAGGAGCACCATAAGGCAACTTTTCTTTGCTTGTATTTGTGCCAACAAAAATTGGTACTGTCTACATTGCTGGGCAGTTAAGGGATTAGTTCTATTTAAAACTTAGGGAACTTTGAAGCTTGCCCCAGCACAGAGAGCTATGTTGGGGATATGAATCGAGCAAATGACTAGCTAGCTGGAAGGCCCCACTGTTGGTAGCAACTGATAACGCTGTAAACACTTTGCTGTTGGATGGACATTGATGTACAGTAAGGTCGGGTCTATGTTGCACCAATGCCTTTTTTGCTTCTGTTTTGCAATCTGTGTTACATTGATGCAACAATGATAAAAGTGTCTGTCAAATGTGTAGACTTAAAGTTGACTGTTCAGTGTCCATTCAACTTCATGCCGACTTCAGTAGTGACTACATGTCAGAATTCTGACATATTAAGGTCGCGGATTAGTTGCTTCTGGAAGAAATGTCTGTTAGCATGACCTTCATTAGAACTTGGCCTGCTTAGAAATCAGAACACTCTGACCAGACTTCACAAAGGGGAGGTCGGGTGTAATAAAATCCTTCTTATGTGTTCATTTCTTTGTTGTAAGAAACCACTATCACTTCTCGAATAACACTTAATCCCTGACCAGTGAGGAACTTTCTTCCAGCTGATTACACAACAGATAAAGCAATTGACATGTCCACTCATTGCACAGTAAATTCTTTTGTGTAGGGCATGTACAGGAAGTCTTTATTTACTTAAAGGACTGAGATGTCACCAGAAATCAATCATCTCACTAAGCAGGGACCAAGTTCAATTGGATCAGGTAAGAGATACACGGTTTATGGTTGCACAAATGAGGTCTGGATTTCTAAGGAAAAGAGTGCCTAATGTTTGACCAATTTCCAAATATAACCCAACCCTAGTCTCACCAATTGGACCAAACCTGGAGTCATTTTGACAGCGAAATTTTTAACAAAAAGCACTCAGGAAAATGAAACAGTTGTTTGCTACTGTTCATACAGTAACAGAGCTGAAGGGTAGTTTCACATTAGACTGCTGGCAAAATTATTTGAGGAAAAGTTGAGTGTTAATGCATGTATAAATGTGTTATGTATTTATGTCTCTGTTACGGTTACTTTATGTAGGGGCTATAGGCCTATAAAGAAAGGTACAGTAGGATATGAAGAGGAACTGCAAGCTTTTTCAGACCAAAGGGAATGTGTGTTTTATAATCATAATACAGTATCTTTTCTCCAACTTAAGAGTGCTTTTAAGAGTTCAAAGTTTTTTAAACTCTAAAGGCATTTTGTAAAGATGTGTAAACATTGAGCATTGGTTCTTGGCATGCTCAGGTGTACATATATATCACATGCATGAAGCATGTATTCTACAATCAGTGTGGCACTTGAAATAGTATTTATGAAGTTTAGCTTTAAATTGACCTAGTAAAGTTTATGAGGCAGTTTTATGGTAATGCAAAATGAGTATGCAGGGAGTATAATAATGATCCATCCCCCACAGTGATGTGTGTGATGATATTTATTGTATTTGACAGTCAGTGAGTTTCCACACATGCTTAAAAGCAGCAAAAAAGCAACTCACTATGCTTGGGGGTGCTACATTGTGTTCACATTACACTACATGGAAGACAGCAGTGGTGTAGCTAGAGGGGGGCAGCTAGGGGTGGGGGCGGCCACCCCCCCCCCCCCCCCCCCATCCACACAAAGCATCCGAAGGCCTCTGTCGGAAATTTCTAGTCTCTGTTGGAAATAAATAAAAAAAAAATTCATTTGAAACACTCAAAACACTTCTTATGTTTTTTTAGTTTCACATCGCAATGGTTACTGACAAGGCCTGGAAGTGTCATTTAAGGCAATCTCGGAGATATTTTAATCTAATTTTTTCCACGTGCTACACACCAGATGATGGTGGTGCTATGCTTAGATAGTACATCATTACTTCAAGTTAATAACCTGTCGGAAATTTTTTGCTTTGCCCCCCCCCCCCCCAAAAAAAAATATCTAGCTATGCCATTGCAAAACAGACAAATTGTGTAAAATGGAGTTCCAGTACTTACAGTATTGTTGCAAGAGGTTGGCCTAACTTCTAGTATTATAAGCTGCTATAGTGTGTAAAATTTGCATAAATGCTTTTGGATATGATGACAAGAAACCAGACGCAGTATGTTGGTGTGTATGTGTGTGTTAGTTATGCATGTCGCTAGAGGACCCATTGGCCATAAGTTGCACCTCTGCAGCTCTTCTCCACCCAGAGTTGTTATACTTTAATTTCTTGAGCAAACAAGCTTCCAAGGCACTCATGCTGTGTTTCTCCCGAAGCTCAAATCCACTGAAATTACCGCCGATCGGCGGTGTTTGAAAACCACAATACTAGATAAGATTCCTTACTTCTGCTCTTGTGTAAACAAACACACTCAAGCGTAAATAGACTTCTCTGTGGAAATACAATGGCTAAGCAAACATCTACTGCAAGACCATTTCATGGCTGAGTGAACAGTTTGCTGACCAGACAGGATTAACTGACAGTTAGTTTATACTTGATTAAGCAGACATGTGGAGACAAACAAAAGGGTGCAAACTCAGTCCCCTTAGGCAGAAACACCTCATGCTATTGACCACAACTCTCTTATCAACCAGTAGAACTACAGGGACTATTGTTAGAGATAAGACATGCCATCATGCACTACTGCACAGCTATAGCCCTTTCATTGCAAAGAAGAGGGGAGGGGTAGGTGTGAGTGGATGACTCATGCTCTAATAAACTAAGTTAGAAAAAGCGCCCAGACAGGCACACCACGGTGTCAGTGATGTTTTTCATACTTAGAATGTTGATGTGTGAGTGGATGAAGCTTATCATTTTTGGTGGAGATCAAAAGTCATCTGAGGTCATCAGAGGCCCAATATGTACCCTTTAAAATATTGTCATGATATCTCAAGGTAGGAATCATGGGTACTGCATGGGTAGGTAGCATGGTATGTAGATGCTATAAAAAAGCTTTTGCTTTTGTTGGAGGTCAGAGGTCATCTGATGTCACCCAAAGTCAAGTATGTATAAAACCTTGAATACAAGATATTTTTCATTAGGAATACTGTAATTGATACTTTTCATTAAATACATTACGTGATTTGGCCCTTACAGGTAGGAATAAACCTTTTCCCTCTACCTGAGCAATTAAATCCTTTCAGCAAACAAACACTGTCACCCTCACTTCCTCCTTAATCCTCTTATCTGATCACAGGACAAGCTGCTTTTGAGCTGTCCATGCATGAAAGCTATTTCCTTGCAGGGAAGTAGTACCGGCAGTGTTACTATAGTTACAATATCCTCTTAGTGATTGCACCTACTGTTCAAATATTTATTTGCAGGTCTGTTGAAATAACTGTAGTCCTCAGTGTCAATGCTCATTTTTAAGAGTGAATTGTTGCTTCTTATTTCTTGAAAACTTTCTTCTTGAAGTATTTCTCCAAACACAAGAAAGGGAGTGTCATGCAATTGAAGCAGCTGTGTTAAAATTTATAGGAGTGTATTTCACAAACAAAACTATTTGTACCCAGTTAAGTTACATGCCTCTGCTTCCACTTTATTGAGATTGTATTTAAAACTATGACCAGCACTGAGAGATAGAGGGGCATTCTCCCCCCACCGCTCCACATTTAAGAGTAGGGGGACAGGCCCATGGCAAGGTACTAAATGGGATCATGGGGGTGAGGTTTAACTAACAGGGGTAAAATACATTTTGTGGATTGATATGACCTAAAATGCATTAAGGTAATGGTAATTTTTAATTTTCAGTGTCACCGGGACTATGGGTTATAATATTGTCTATCCAATCCCTTTTTCCAGAACCCAAATGAAACTAGTTGGCACATGCTTATGTTTGATTTAATGGTCCATAGCTTACTTAACAGCTGGCTGAAGGAAACTCCCCTCGAAAATGGATCAGTGGATTGAATTTGTGGGAAAAAGCAGTTGCAGAGTTTTTGGGGAAAAAAAGTGTGTGGGGGGAGGGGGTGTAGGGAAGCATCTATAGGCAGAAATCCCAGGGGATGGGGAAACCCCCCTCCCCACCTTTCAGAAATGCTCCCATTGACTTTGACATATTCACACACCACTAACTTTTGCCCCTATTGCCCTTTATCTGCACCCAAACCATGGCCACTTTTTCACACAAATCTCTGCTACTGTGGGGGAGTGGGCTGCAACCAGAGCTGCAGACCCAAATTACCAAGTAGGTTATAGCACTATTTTGTGTCTACATGTAAAAAAGCATGAAACCATACTTCCAAGACTGAATGTTCATCACTGCACATTATTGGTGCATAGAACTGCAGGGGCTTGTGTCAGCTTGCATATCAGAACAATTGCATAACTGGCTGACAGTTGAAGGACAAATTATTCCAATTTGTAATTACAACACCCTGTCAAAAAGGGGCTTAGGAGATAAATGGGAATGCCCATAATGAAGAGTCCTATTTTCATTTTGTCTTGTTCTGATATATTGGGGGAGGTTGTACTTTGAGAGCCTGAAAGTTTGTGAGATGAATCATAACATTTAGATCCTTAATTTTGCCATGCTAAATCACAGGCTAAATGTATGCTACAAATTCTATCTTTGTGTAGTTGATGAATAGAGAGATAATTTGTTGGAAACAAGGGAAACAAATGAGAAGTCTTGAATTTGTTTTTGTTTACTTTTACAATTACCTGGGGATCTTACAAGACTGTCATTAGAGCAGAATTTTGACCAGGATTACACTGATGATGATAAAAATAATGGATTTTTTCACACTTGTGTGTTTTGAATTGTAGTTAACAAAAGTGTTTTCAAATTCTAGAGACAGACATATAACATCAAGCAAATACCACGTCATAACATTTCAGCTTGTATTTATATAAAGTAACAACAGCTCCTATAACAAAACACATATAAACTTAACAGATACTTGCTGAACAACAACTAGAATTGAACAAATACTCAACAATGAGAGAATTGCCTGTTCCCCTCACCCTACCCCCACCACCCACAATCCTTGACAGACCGATTAACTTTGGAGATACTGGCAGCAGAACAACTACAGCTGAATGAGTACACAACAATGACAGTATTTTCTTCTCCCCTTCCCCTCATCAAACACCCCAGAAAGAGAGATTTACAGATACTGGCAGCAGATCAAATACAACTGTACAACTAAACAATAATCAAAGTACTCCCCCTCCCCCCAACTTCTCTCGCCCTTGAAAGAAGTGTTCAATGTAAGTGAAATAAGCAGCACTACTCACAATTACACAGTAATTGAAGGATTTTTCACTCCCCTCATTACCATCTAACCCACTACTGCCTGGTCAACAAGTTTCATATTGGCAGTAAAGGCGGAGGAGTTGGCAAGTCAATATGAAATAGTTTTAACAACATCAAACTTATTTAAAAGCAACATTTCAAACAAAATATAAATCTACAAAAAGTGACAAGGTGATATATACAAGTAATTAGGCACATACTCTTTCTTACCCTGAGACATTGCATAATAAATATTGCTGAAGTGTACAAATGGCAAAGCACACACACACCGTTAAGTACTGTTTTACTTATTATTTACAGTGAATGTGATGAAACTAGCGAATTGGTTAAAAAGTATAACATATACGGACGGAACTTCAATTTAAAACCATTGTCTTGGAAATACATGATTTTTAAATGCTCCTACTTAATCTGAAACATTGTGAATGCAAACACTAGCACACAACATCAGTACTGGCAAGTCTGTACAGGGACTGTGGAAGATAATAACAAGTGAACAAGTACTCAACAAAGAAATCCCCCTCACTCCCCCCCCCACCACCACCACCCTTAACAGACTAACTTTGAAGACGTAAGTCCTTAGTGTTAACGGATACATGCACGTAAGTTGGTGTGCAGCTACGTAATTGCATAAACATTGTGTGGTAAATCAGACTTGGGTATAGAGTTACGCATTCCTATACAAAACAGTGTGTAAAACGTTAAGGCGAAACAATTTTTTCGCCTACGGGTAGAGTTCTCCCAACAGCTGCGTTTTTTCATACGGTTTCTGGCCAAAATCCCAATTTTATATATATATATATATATACATACAAACATATACATACAGAGCAACCTCCTGTTGTCTGAGGTGGAATCAGGTCTTGGTGTCAAAGATGAATTGAAACGATAGCATAAAAAATAATAATAGGGCAGTGGGGTAGTGATTTTAATTTTATAACAGCCTATATTTTTTCACTGGAAAGATAAGGTGGTGGGGATATTTCCACCTTGTTTGTGAGAAGGCCTCCCCCCTCCTTTCCAGAAACCCATACAGTTCAGCTTAAATTAAAAAATGGAGTCATCTTTGTTTTCACCTTTTGGCAGCATGTCCACCACAATAATCTTTTTTTCCAAAGCCATTTCTGTAGCTGCCAAATGAGTTAAATGCCCCCCCCCATTTTGATCTAAGAAGGCTCAAAATTGGAAATAAATTGAAAGGGGAGGGGATACCCTTCCCCCCTTTAGACCCCTCCCCCAGGCTGCTGACATGTGGACTCAATTCAAAATTCTAAGGAAAGCTCTGGAGGAGTGTTTTGTAACTCCCAAGGTAGTCTCACCTTCTACAATGTATGGAGGACACATCCTGCACTGAACTTCGTTTCCTTCACATAGGAACCTTGATACGGACCACTGAAAAGTGCCTTGGAATAACTTGGCACAAAAAGTTACTTTCATGGGTGTTCTTGTTTGGTCTCCCCAACCTTGAAGTTCGTGTTTACTGTACACATTATTTCATTACCTCAGATGCATTGGGTACGGTAACAGCCATTTAAAAGCACTGTAATCAAACACAGCATAGTACTATCTTATACTGTTCTGCCCAGGTGTGAGACCTTTTCCTTAGAGGGGGGGGGGGGGGTCTAATCTTTCAGCATTCACTTGGCAGACAGGCAGAGTCAATCTTGAGAACAAAATGTAAAAACTCCTTCACATGAACTTGCATAGTACGTGAATGCAAACTGTCAAAAATGGGGCATAACACTGGTATTTTTTTTTTTTTTTTTGATTTTTATCATTTCAAAGATACTTCCTCAAACCAATAAATAAATCCCTTACTTCCCTTCTCCCACCACGAACTTTCCTCCATGTAATATGTGGAGGAAACAACACTAGTTTGGGAGGTAACAAACATGTCAAGAAAAACAATGGTACTGTACTGTATTAATTTACATAGAGATACGATCCAAATATACAGAACTGACTAAACCAAGCCTTGTTACATATCACTTCCTCACGCAGAGAAATTGAGAGCCTTGGGAAGGCTGCAGCTGTAAATCAAATTATACTGGGGCCAGATATTTATGGCACTTTGCAAACTTGTGCATGTTTGATCGAACAGCCTGTTCAAGAGCTCGCCATCCTATAGACCCTTTTCCAAATAGCAACTACAAAGAATTGTGGGATAGAGTTTTTGTATGCGTCCTTTTTCAACACACTAATATGCCACTGACAAAAACGATGCATACCAAACTCTATCCCACAATCCTTTGTAATTGCTATTTGGAAAAGGGTCTATTGCCAGAACATCCCCACTATTTAAAATATCCTGTGTTGATACACCCTACTGTGATGACACTCTGTAGTTTGTACTATATATTTGTAAGGTTGGAAAAATTAAATTCTGTAAGTTGAGGGGAAATGAAGCTTATTAAAAAAAGGTACATTTTCAAATTTTCTTTTTTTTTTTGGGGGGGGGGGGGGGGGCATCCTTTTTTTTTTGGAGGGAAGGTACAAATCACATTTTGTTGCTGAACTATTTGTGACAATCGCAACAAATACAGTTGAAAACATTCACAGCTGAATTTGGAATTTGTGTTACATCATCTAGCATAACTAAATTCAAGGGGATGAACTGGTAGGTACTTGATGGTGAAACGACTCCACTTTGGGGGAAACTGGCAAGTACCCCAAAATGACCAATTAACTCTAGCTCCACTGGCTACATCATGAAGTATATGTGACTCTGTAGCATCTGTGCCATGGATTTTTCATGACAGGATATTCTATAATTTCAAAGCAGGCTTTTTAGTTTGCCTGTACTAGGCAGAAAGATGCCTTTCTTCCTTGTAGGCTAAGCCTACAAGGTGGAATGTGTAAGTTTGGCAAACTGCAAAGGTACAAACACTCAACTTTAGACTATGATTTTACAAAATTTTAAAACCTTATCATTTTAAACATATACAGTATGCTTTTATATAGTACTTAGGCACACAGGATATTATCAATCACTTTGTCTGACATTACGTTTTAGCTCAGCCAAAGGCACTTGGTACTAGGAGCACAGGAGCTGGCCTGAACCTACTGTACAGTAGTGCCATACTGGAAAGTTCGTTTCTTGCCCACCAAAGATTCATGTCAAAGTTATTATGAAAAAAAAAATAATACGCCAGTATAACACTGGTTTTTGGCTGATAAAATACGCCATCAATCTGGCGTGACTTCACGTATGCCATGCCAATCTTCGGCCTATTAAACCTACATTTTCCCGACTGGCAGTAGTGTCATGCCGCCACAGCATTCCTCCGCTGGTTTTGAACCGTTCCGCCATGGCACTTTATTCATTATTAAAATAACCATAGGTCTAGGTGAATTAAAATGACCACTCATAAGCAATGGAGTAAGGAAAACAAGCCAGTGACCCACGACTGGAAAAAAGGTTATGGTTGCCACTAGATTAAACCACAAGGTTAGAAGTTGAGGCATAGGCCTTAAACTCCACCAAACTCAAACCCTAGGCCTTATGTTACTGCTAGGCTACTGGTATAATTTAGTTCAGACCAGTCTGTACAAACCAGTAACATCTGGGACAAGATCCATGTCCCATATACATAACGTAGCCTAGGCCTACATGATTTAGGCTACCATGACTCATGAGGATATTTTAGTAAAACGCTGGGACGTTTTAACTGGCTACTGCAATACCTGCATTGCGGCAGTAAGATGTAAAGTAAATTGATTTCATTTTCCTCTAAGAAACAGAAAATAGCCTAGGCCAAGTCTTGTAATGTTGAGTCAAAACGTTTAGAAATAGGCTAGGGCCTACGCCGCCTAGCCCAGGTTGAAAAAATTATCATAGGGCCTAGGCCTAAAACTTACGATTCTATCCGCGGTCGTTTTGGTACGTGGACGTTTTGACCAATAGCCGGGCATTTTGGTACGGGGACGTTTAATCCCTACTGCCTAGGCTAGGCCTTAGTATGTTAGGCTACGCTGAATTACAGTGTAACGTTAGGTCTAAACACTGGCAGTCCTAGGCCTTAAGGCCTAGTGTTATATTGTAAATATAAGCTTAGCCTACATGCCTATGGGCTTCCTGACCCTCAATCGTTAAACTAAACTTAACATGGGAGAATGTCCGTAGGCCTAGTTATTTTGTAAAAAAAAAAAATCAACCGATCTTTAAACTCACCTTGTTCGCCCACGAATGGTTCTATCGGTTCTCGCAGCTCATCTGATGATACATTTCGGTCGAATTCTGGACCCCAACCATCAAATGAAACCAAGTACGTCCCATTTTGCTCAACGGCTTTTACTTTTCCAGCTTCCCAACGTCCCAGCTCATCCACAGCTTGCACTTTCTTTCCCACACTGTATGCCATTTGCCTAAGATATCAGCAACTTAGTTCAAGCTTAAAACATTTTTTTTTTTTGATTTCTTCCCTTTGGTAAAAAGAAACGAAAAGTCACGGTATCATGCCGTCCAAGTGGGGAGCACAAGCTGAAGGAACAACAGCATTAACTGCATGCAGTGCAGACAGGACGCGGTCAGAAGTACTGTGTATACGTACATGTGCAACAGCGCATACAGTGTAGGTACCACAGGCACGCTAATCAGCTGTTTATTGTTTGGACCGCGCACTTTTCCAACCTAAATATTCATTCTCTACGCAATATTGTTCCACTTTTCGCGCAATTAACTAACTTGAATGAGATTTCTTGTTTGAACTTTTGCAAAAGATTCAAATCTTCTTGACCATTCTCTACCGGATCTTAATAAAGTAGAAGCTATAACAGAAATTTTGAACTTATTTTTTTGTGTCAGTCGTGCATTGCAGCGAGCGTATTAATATAGTATAGTATAGTCCATTGGTTCGTTCACGTCGACGTACACTGTATCGCTTAGTACAACCACGGTTCATACACGTTGAGTTGGCTTCCGGAAGGGCTTTCGTAATCAGCTGGTTGTTTGCACAGCTACCTAGCACGGAGGTAATAAAACCCGATCAGCATCGTAGCGGCAATAAACTGTAGGTGCGAACGCTTACGAATTTCCCGACTTTCCCCCCAGATATCGGGAAATTGGACTCATTAGTAGCTGTAAGGGCCATTTCACGTAATGTATGTACATAAGCTCATTGTTGTATTAGGTAAATGAGTCCTTTGCCTGGTTTTGTTGGTGTTCAACTTAATTCGGTCACAGAAGTCCAATATGAGCTTCCACAGTACCAATTATATATTTTTATATTTATATATATATATATATATATATATATATATATATATATATATATATATATATATATATATATATATATATATATATATATATATATATATATATATATATATATATATATATATATATATATATATTTATATATTTTTATATTTTTTTCACTGGAAAGATAAGGTGGTGGGGATATTTCCACCTTGTTTGTGAGAAGGCCTCCCCCCTCCTTTCCAGAAACCCATACAGTTCAGCTTAAATTAAAAAATGGAGTCATCTTTGTTTTCACCTTTTGGCAGCATGTCCACCACAATAATCTTTTTTTCCAAAGCCATTTCTGTAGCTGCCAAATGAGTTAAATGCCCCCCCCCCCCATTTTGATCTAAGAAGGCTCAAAATTGGAAATAAATTGAAAGGGGAGGGGATACCCTTCCCCCCTTTAGACCCCTCCCCCAGGCTGCTGACATGTGGACTCAATTCAAAATTCTAAGGAAAGCTCTGGAGGAGTGTTTTGTAACTCCCAAGGTAGTCTCACCTTCTACAATGTATGGAGGACACATCCTGCACTGAACTTCGTTTCCTTCACATAGGAACCTTGATACGGACCACTGAAAAGTGCCTTGGAATAACTTGGCACAAAAAGTTACTTTCATGGGTGTTCTTGTTTGGTCTCCCCAACCTTGAAGTTCGTGTTTACTGTACACATTATTTCATTACCTCAGATGCATTGGGTACGGTAACAGCCATTTAAAAGCACTGTAATCAAACACAGCATAGTACTATCTTATACTGTTCTGCCCAGGTGTGAGACCTTTTCCTTAGAGGGGGGGGGGGGTCTAATCTTTCAGCATTCACTTGGCAGACAGGCAGAGTCAATCTTGAGAACAAAATGTAAAAACTCCTTCACATGAACTTGCATAGTACGTGAATGCAAACTGTCAAAAATGGGGCATAACACTGGTATTTTTTTTTTTTTTTTTTTTGATTTTTATCATTTCAAAGATACTTCCTCAAACCAATAAATAAATCCCTTACTTCCCTTCTCCCACCACGAACTTTCCTCCATGTAATATGTGGAGGAAACAACACTAGTTTGGGAGGTAACAAACATGTCAAGAAAAACAATGGTACTGTACTTTATTAATTTACATAGAGATACGATCCAAATATACAGAACTGACTAAACCAAGCCTTGTTACATATCACTTCCTCACGCAGAGAAATTGAGAGCCTTGGGAAGGCTGCAGCTGTAAATCAAATTATACTGGGGCCAGATATTTATGGCACTTTGCAAACTTGTGCATGTTTGATCGAACAGCCTGTTCAAGAGCTCGCCATCCTATAGACCCTTTTCCAAATAGCAACTACAAAGAATTGTGGGATAGAGTTTTTGTATGCGTCCTTTTTCAACACACTAATATGCCACTGACAAAAACGATGCATACCAAACTCTATCCCACAATCCTTTGTAATTGCTATTTGGAAAAGGGTCTATTGCCAGAACATCCCCACTATTTAAAATATCCTGTGTTGATACACCCTACTGTGATGACACTCTGTAGTTTGTACTATATATTTGTAAGGTTGGAAAAATTAAATTCTGTAAGTTGAGGGGAATTGAAGCTTATTAAAAAAAGGTACATTTTCAAATTTTCTTTTTTTTTTTGGGGGGGGGGGGGAGCATCCTTTTTTTTTTTGGAGGGAAGGTACAAATCACATTTTGTTGCTGAACTATTTGTGACAATCGCAACAAATACAGTTGAAAACATTCACAGCTGAATTTGAAATTTGTGTTACATCATCTAGCATAACTAAATTCAAGGGGATGAACTGGTAGGTACTTGATGGTGAAACGACTCCACTTTGGGGGAAACTGGCAAGTACCCCAAAATGACCAATTAACTCTAGCTCCACTGGCTACATCATGAAGTATATGTGACTCTGTAGCATCTGTGCCATGGATTTTTCATGACAGGATATTCTATAATTTCAAAGCAGGCTTTTTAGTTTGCCTGTACTAGGCAGAAAGATGCCTTTCTTCCTTGTAGGCTAAGCCTACAAGGTGGAATGTGTAAGTTTGGCAAACTGCAAAGGTACAAACACTCAACTTTAGACTATGATTTTACAAAATTTTAAAACCTTATCATTTTAAACATATACAGTATGCTTTTATATAGTACTTAGGCACACAGGATATTATCAATCACTTTGTCTGACATTACGTTTTAGCTCAGCCAAAGGCACTTGGTACTAGGAGCACAGGAGCTGGCCTGAACCTACTGTACAGTAGTGCCATACTGGAAAGTTCGTTTCTTGCCCACCAAAGATTCATGTCAAAGTTATTATGAAAAAAAAAATAATACGCCAGTATAACACTGGTTTTTGGCTGATAAAATACGCCATCAATCTGGCGTGACTTCACGTATGCCATGCCAATCTTCGGCCTATTAAACCTACATTTTCCCGACTGGCAGTAGTGTCATGCCGCCACAGCATTCCTCCGCTGGTTTTGAACCGTTCCGCCATGGCACTTTATTCATTATTAAAATAACCATAGGTCTAGGTGAATTAAAATGACCACTCATAAGCAATGGAGTAAGGAAAACAAGCCAGTGACCCACGACTGGAAAAAAGGTTATGGTTGCCACTAGATTAAACCACAAGGTTAGAAGTTGAGGCATAGGCCTTAAACTCCACCAAACTCAAACCCTAGGCCTTATGTTACTGCTAGGCTACTGGTATAATTTAGTTCAGACCAGTCTGTACAAACCAGTAACATCTGGGACAAGATCCATGTCCCATATACATAACGTAGCCTAGGCCTACATGATTTAGGCTACCATGACTCATGAGGATATTTTAGTAAAACGCTGGGACGTTTTAACTGGCTACTGCAATACCTGCATTGCGGCAGTAAGATGTAAAGTAAATTGATTTCATTTTCCTCTAAGAAACAGAAAATAGCCTAGGCCAAGTCTTGTAATGTTGAGTCAAAACGTTTAGAAATAGGCTAGGGCCTACGCCGCCTAGCCCAGGTTGAAAAAATTATCATAGGGCCTAGGCCTAAAACTTACGATTCTATCCGCGGTCGTTTTGGTACAGTACGTGGACGTTTTGACCAATAGCCGGGCATTTTGGTACGGGGACGTTTAATCCCTACTGCCTAGGCTAGGCCTTAGTATGTTAGGCTACGCTGAATTACAGTGTAACGTTAGGTCTAAACACTGGCAGTCCTAGGCCTTAAGGCCTAGTGTTATATTGTAAATATAAGCTTAGCCTACATGCCTATGGGCTTCCTGACCCTCAATCGTTAAACTAAACTTAACATGGGAGAATGTCCGTAGGCCTAGTTATTTTGTAAAAAAAAAAAATCAACCGATCTTTAAACTCACCTTGTTCGCCCACGAATGGTTCTATCGGTTCTCGCAGCTCATCTGATGATACATTTCGGTCGAATTCTGGACCCCAACCATCAAATGAAACCAAGTACGTCCCATTTTGCTCAACGGCTTTTACTTTTCCAGCTTCCCAACGTCCCAGCTCATCCACAGCTTGCACTTTCTTTCCCACACTGTATGCCATTTGCCTAAGATATCAGCAACTTAGTTCAAGCTTAAAACATTTTTTTTTTTTGATTTCTTCCCTTTGGTAAAAAGAAATGAAAAGTCACGGTATCATGCCGTCCAAGTGGGGAGCACAAGCTGAAGGAACAACAGCATTAACTGCATGCAGTGCAGACAGGACGCGGTCAGAAGTACTGTGTATACGTACATGTGCAACAGCGCATACAGTGTAGGTACCACAGGCACGCTAATCAGCTGTTTATTGTTTGGACCGCGCACTTTTCCAACCTAAATATTCATTCTCTACGCAATATTGTTCCACTTTTCGCGCAATTAACTAACTTGAATGAGATTTCTTGTTTGAACTTTTGCAAAAGATTCAAATCTTCTTGACCATTCTCTACCGGATCTTAATAAAGTAGAAGCTATAACAGAAATTTTGAACTTATTTTTTTGTGTCAGTCGTGCATTGCAGCGAGCGTATTAATATAGTATAGTATAGTCCATTGGTTCGTTCACGTCGACGTACACTGTATCGCTTAGTACAACCACGGTTCATACACGTTGAGTTGGCTTCCGGAAGGGCTTTCGTAATCAGCTGGTTGTTTGCACAGCTACCTAGCACGGAGGTAATAAAACCCGATCAGCATCGTAGCGGCAATAAACTGTAGGTGCGAACGCTTACGAATTTCCCGACTTTCCCCCCAGATATCGGGAAATTGGATTAGTAGCTGTAAGGGCCATTTCACGTAATGTATGTACATAAGCTCATTGTTGTATTAGGTAAATGAGTCCTTTGCCTGGTTTTGTTGGTGTTCAACTTAATTCGGTCACAGAAGTCCAATATGAGCTTGCACAGTACCAGCTGCTGTTTTAGTGAAAAGCTGAAATCTGGTGTAATAAATTCATCAAACTCTCAATTCACATTCTCATTTGTGATTTTATGGAAAAGTATAATAAACTAATTTTGCATAAGGAAGGGTTTAGTGTTTTAGGCTCAACAGGTTTAACGTTCGACTTTTAGCATTTTATAATGTGTACATTTAATGTAAGGGATTGAAACTGATTTTTTTTTTTGACTTGCAGGATGGGGCAGGGGGCACCTCACATGGATTTGTTTGCTACTTAGTTCTCTATGAGAAACTGATTTTAGTAAAACAAACGTGCAGTTTGTGATGTGTAGAATTGAAAATGACATACATTGTAGTGACTATCAGACCTTACTGGTTTCATGTGTTGATACTCTTAGACTAAACTATTTGGGATGCTGGGGCCTGTCTGGCCTGGGTGACAGTTTGCAGTATATGCTTTACAAAGTAATTCTGATTATTTATAATGGAAAATTATTTTTAATTATCCAACCATACAGGATAAGTGGATATAGAAGGGTCTGACTTCATATGAAAATATAAACTTAAAAATACCTTTAAGGAGGTAAACCAGATTTGACTTTTGGGCATGCTTTAAAACTTGACAAAGTTGGATGTACACATAGGTCTCAAGGCAGGCCTAGGTTTTTGGCATAAATGTTCAATGTGGGGTTAGACCTACACGTTTGTGTTTCCACATACAGCACATGATTATTTACAACTAGTGCACAATACGGTAGCTTAGTATAAAGTACAACTGGCAATACATACATGCTCATTTTCATTTGAATACAGTAGTTTCTTTATCCACAATGCCTTCTATAATCAGCCCATATAGTAAAGTTTGTTTTCAGCATTATTACTTTCTTACAGCATGGCATAAACTCTTCAGATGTTTGGCATGTACTGTGTGTGTTACACTTACAGTACTGTACATAAAATTTTCTTCTGTCATAACATTGTGTGATGTGCACTGAATAGGACAGTAACTCTACTGTGCATACTCTTTGATTTCAATGCCCCCTGTTGGCTGGGGGTTATTGAATATGCCCGCCTTTTGTAAGAGGCGATCTACTAAAGGGGAGGACTTGAACTGTATTTGAAAGCCTGAGCAAACTTGAACCGTATTTGAACTTTACCTTTTTACCAAGGTTGACACTATATAACACATTTGTGTTGGTGATGTGTCATTACTGTAAATCCCATCTAACTAACCAACCAAATCTTTGATTTCAACAGATAGACGTGAAAGGTATAAAGGAAAATGTAGCTAAATTGGGACTTGGGGATAATGCAAGAGAAAGAAGGAAATCAAAGAAGCAAGTACTACCTTATGTCCTCAGACCAGAGGCATGTTCCTCACTCACAGACCCCACAGATCCACCCTTGACTGAAAAAGATCCTGAGTTGAGAGCTGTTTGGCCTTATGGAAGGTTGGAACCAATGCAAGAGAAGTCACAGCTGTATGGTCAAGTTGAAGAATCAGGTAAGTTTCGTGTAGTAAATTTTCAGTGCAATTTTGCCAACCCCCATCTCGATCATCCTGTTCTGTACTTAATTGTACAAAGATGTAAAACGTTGCAATTTATTAACTTCATTAAAAATCTATGTAGGTTGTGCAATAATTTGTGATGTTATTTCTTTACTTCTCACATCACAGTGTAGCTTTTGTTTTCTTTCACTGGGTTGAAATTCAGAATTTGTGATGATTAATTCTTGAAAATATTGAACTGAGTGATTACTGGAAAAATTACACTAAGTTATTATTTCGAAATGCAGAAATTGCTCATTAGAATTTTTTTGTGCAACATTGTGTTTTAATTATATGCAACAAAAGTTGCACAAATATGGGTTGGCTAAATCACTAGTACTACAGTATATTTCTTGAAACACTGGAGCATTAAACATATGTAAGAATAAAGTATCCTGTTATTAAAGGATAAATAATGAAGCTCAATGAAATCTCAGTGTATTTTTGTGTGTTGGTGTTAATCTTATTTTTTCAATTTCAGTTCCAAATTTATTTTCTGGGCGGGTTTTTCCAGTTGACTAGCTCAGCAAACAGTTCACATCCTCTCACACCTCAGTTAGGCTGCTGAGCTGCTGTTCTGTTTACCTGTTGTGTAACTAATAATACAGTTGACTCAGCAAGGTAGAACCTCCTTTGTGTTAGTAAATAAACTCTCTCAGTTCAATGGGCTTGGTGTATTTGCAGAAGAGATAAACCACTGCGCTCAGTGTGTCCGCATGGGAGGCAGGAGAGATAAAGTTACAGTAAGATGAGGACAAGGAGAGCTAAAATTTGCTACCTAAATGTAATGGCGGAAAGTTTCTCATGAGTGTAGGTTTTTGACGGACTGAAAGATAAAGATGTCGAATGATACATCATAACATGAGTAGTCTGTAATTATGTGTGCTTGCTATCAGTACTGTGACAATGCTTGTTCATTAAATACTTTTTGTAGGCAGATTTTACCTACTGCACTTGCTGGCCAGGTAGTATAGTGGTAGAGACCCTTCATTCATGAACTTAAATGAAGCTGCATGCTGGAAGGTGCTAAGGCAGTTATTTAAAGTGAAGGAGAGGCTTAAAACAAACTTTGAGGGAATGTGGGTCATTTGGGGAGAGGAAATTGGCCCTTTAAGGGATACCATGCGTCGTATAAAGGTTACAGTACGTGCATTAGAGATGGGATTAGTCAGTTGCTTTGAGTGCATTTTAGTTGACCCACAGATGATGGATAAACAAGCAAATTTACCCTTCATATTGAAAATCAAAACTTTAAATTGAAATGCAGATAACCAATTAGACATTTCAATTTCACTTTAAATTTTTGTTCATGTAGTTGTTATTTTGCCTGGAAAATGAGCAATGTATTAGGGATGTATGTAAGTCTATACAGCCTGTTCTGAAGAAATATCATTAATTGCTAGAAATTAGAAGTTATTCAGTATAGGCATGCAGGGACAGTTTAATTAGGGAAAGCTGGGGGAGGGGGATGGGGCTGAGTACTTTTGCCCAGTATTCTAAGCATGTAATGCATGAACAAAAGTGTATATTTTGCCTGAAAATAGAAAATTTTCTTTGCATATGGGATGGTGGAGGGGGAGGGGAAATGCCAACCCATAGGCTCCTGCCTTGTGTGCCTATGGCTATAAGCACTATTGACCTGGTCAGATGTTGTGATTATTGCCACAGATTGGAATTGCCTCACACAGCTCCTCAAAGTGTTGTGATGGGGATTAAATTCTTAATGTATTTCAGATGAGAGTGAAAGAGCAGTCTTCATGGTCCTGGCGATGTGATACTTGTATGGCTTCCAACCCACTGAAAGAAGGTTAGTGTAAAGATTGTTACTCTTTCAAACCACAAACAATAATTTTATTCCATGGTTTTAAATATTCTGCCTCTGTGGCTAGAATGAGCGATAACACTACCTGTGCTCTTTGGAAGGTTCTTTGCCCCTTGTCCCTGTAAACTATGTCTGTCAGAAGGGAGTAGCCATGGATAGCATGATGGGTATAGTGTTAATCTGCACCACATGCAATTACCATCCCAGTTAACATTTTGGGTGGACATGAGGTGTAATTTTCCTTTGCTGAAATCAGTCATAGCTACCACAGTATTTAGGGGAAAACTGGGGTTTCCAACTAAAGTACCCTACCAATGGTTCATTGCACAAATTATCTTCTCAAATAAGCAGCTGCAGCTCTGCTAAAAGCTTTGATCATGCCATTGTGGCACAGTGGTAGCTCAACAAAAAGGGGGTTTAGATTACTATAAATAATTAAGAACTTCTACCCTGAAATTAGAACTGGCAAAAAAAAAAAAGCTACAGAATTACCCATAATTGTTTAAAGTTAGCTCACCTTTCAGTTTAATGTGAGACAAACTGCAATCAAATGTCAATTCTGATGCTCCTTAAGGGCTATTGACACACGTTTGAATGAGTACCTTCTTGGTATTGCATGATAAAACTGTTGACTAGTTCTGGCATAGGAAGATTCTGCGAAATGGTATAGGTCCGGTGGAACTTGGAAGTTGGCCCAAGGATAGACTGATGTCTCTTCATGGAACATCTTGTATGCAGATTAAGTTATCTTGTCAAAATAGTGAAGCTGCAGCTACCCCAGCTAAGGTGCAGCAGCTGCAGCCATACTTAATTCCTGTATGCATTACAATAGATCTTATGGGTATGACGTCACAGGACAGAAAGTGTGCCGGACCTCCAATGGAGGCAAGTGCATATATTGCAACCTACACCAACAAATGCAGGCAGCTAATTTGTGTACCTGGGGGATACAGGCGTAAGTCTACTACGTGTGTGTGCAAAATCTACATCATGCATACAGCGTGCTTAATTGTTTACTTCCAATATGACCTTGTGTGACGTTAGTGCACAAGGTCTATAGCAAGATAAGTTTGTCATGCTGTCTTATTTATTCAAATATATCTTGCTATTGTAATGCATATCTAATTATAAATTACAATGTCTGATGGATGTTTTTGCCATTGCCCAACTGATCTACAAACAAATGTGATGGATATCAGTCCAAAGTAGAACTGTGAAATGGATAACAATCCTACAACAAATTGTTCATTGGAAGTAGGCTCCATCAGGTCCATGCATGGATCACATCAATTAAGGTAGCCTCTCTGCCAGGTTCATATAGGTCGTGCAAGTCGATGAGGCTGACTGATTAAGAGGTTTCCATGACAACTAGGTCAGAATACAGTGAAACCCCAATACTGCATTTATTTAGGTAGTAGTATGTATGAGTTGAAAAATGGATGAAATACAGTATACAACCACCAACATGTCGTTCTTGCTTTAGGCACAGCCCCCTGACTGGCTTTATCTCTGTACAGTCTATATCAGTGCTGCTTTAAATAGCTAGAGCCATTCATGTTCACAAACAGATGACATCATTGCTGTTTGGCAAAAGATTGATAGGACTTGGTAAGTTTGTCTTCACATTGTTCTTCTCCATTGAACCAATATTGCTGTACAGTATATATTTTGTAATGAGAAGGAAGGAGATAAACTGAAACTGATCTGGAACTGAATTTTGAACTAAAAAGGAAGGTACTAATTTGTCAATTTTCCGTGTAAATGACAAAAGCTTACATGCAATGCTCGTGCATGTCTATGCAACTCTGTTTGATTGGTTTTTGGAGAGGGAAACATAGGAACTGTTTTTCTAGTAAATTTTCGAATCCAGATAGTAGCCAACTAGTAAGGTATCAGTGAATCAGGTTGTTAGCTCTCTATACATCATGAAGTAGTTACCTCACAGTACAGTCTGCAGCTGAGAAAACTTACATACATGAGCTTTGTCACCCCACAGCTTTGCTGGCTAAGACAGATCAGTAAGCACATAACAGTTAAGTGAATGTAAAAACTATTTGAATCTGAAAGATGCTGGTCGTGTACCTGATGCTTGCCTTTAACAGACATGATACACCATTGGTGTAGTAACTTCAAGTAACTTTATATTAAAGAACAACAACTCAGACTATGGCCATGCATCATTATCAAAGACCCTATAGGTGGAAAGCTATGGAAGCAGTGTTTCTGCTAAGCCCCTATTATGCAATTTTGACACAGTGACTTTTCCATTTGATGCACCGATAATCATGGCAAAAAACTAAAAAGTAGTTTTCATTCATTCCTTAAAGTCGATACTGTGTGAATGCATGGCTTTGAAATTTCTAGTGAGTCAAATTTTCTCAGATTGTGTATATTGACCCAATGGATAATTTCTTAGAGGAAACATGTATAAACATGTTTTCCTAATATATATTGATAAAGTAAAACTTTTGTCATAAGTTAATATAAAATGTACCACTTTTGATGGAAGAAGGTATTAGCAATTGAAGTAAAGTGTGTAGTACTTTTGCAGCTATTGTGAGTTTCATGAAATTTGTCCTTCTTTTCAGCTTGTTCTCAGAAATTTACCTGTTCCAGTGCTGGTGCTCTTATCACTGGCCCTCCTGGTTCTGTAGAAGGGAAGAGTGGTGTGGTTCAATCGAATGACCCTCATGATGAACCAAGTACATCCCTGCTTGAGAGTTTGGACCTGACAACTGGGGATGAGGGGGAGGAAATGATCTTTAAAGCAAGAGGCAAGCTGTTCCGTTACAATAGCAACATCAAAGCATGGCAGGAGGGTTGTGTTGGAGAAGTGAAAATTTTAAAGAATCTTGAGATAGGAAGAGCAAGATTATTGATGAAAACAGAGAAAGTACATCAGGTATTTAGTTTATCTTACTTAGTGTGTTCATGGGTTAATCTATTGTCAAATGTATGGTTAAATAGTAAAAAGAGTGACTACATCAATTTAGCCGTAAACAGAGATGCCAACAGTTACGATTCTGGCGTAATGATTACGATTTTTACACTGGTATTACGCCATTACGATGATGTGCCAAAATCTTCCGATTTGCGTAACAAAAGGTGTGTTAATATCCTTGCAGGCCTTCATTAATAATCCTTGTTCATGTATTTACGTTTTGCAAGTAAAACAACTTGAGTGTTTAAAATGTCTGTTTGAAAACCCGGTTGGAGATCAAAAAAGAAAGATTAAAAAGACAGAAATCCACTCGTTGATTTGCGTTATGTGATGGTAGGAGCTGCCGTACGGACATGTTTTCGAATCGCATGCGTACAATGTGTCATTCATGTGCGTAAAAGTTAGTAAAACGAAACACGTGTGCAGCATAGGCTGTAGAATACATACACAACATACGTTAGGATATGTAGTGCAACTGTGCAATGTCCGTTTCCGTGTACTGCAGTTTGGAGTCTTTGACTGGCGTACGTAAAATCGCCGTTCTACTGTACAATCATTTTTCATGCACTATACTGTACAGTGTGTGCTATATTATGCCATATCATATCATACATGGACAGTGTATAGGGTGAGCTCTGTCGGAACAAGATGAGTAGCTTGGGTGTAGGTATCGTAAATTTTTAATGTTATAGACACAGAAAAGCATTCTGTGTGTATTATGGATATTTTTCAAAAGAGTTACGGTATATGAAAGAAATTAAGGGAGACTGAAACACATCATTGCAGTATTTTTGCGCAAGGCCGTGGTAACGATCGGCGGGGAAAATTGTCAAGACTCAGAAAGAGTTACGTACAGCCCAGACAATCGTTGCAAGTAAGGGATGTTACGTTATAGTTTGTAAAGGACTGGATTACCATACCGCGTGGCGGCACAGAACTTGAGCCAGGATGGAAGTTCAGGCTGACTTATTTCTTCCCTATTTTAACGATGGTTTTGTTTGACATTTTTAATGGGAACAATAGTCTTAAAATCACATTTGTATCAAAATATGTCTGTGTAACCGTAAATGAATTTTTAATACGTACTACAGACTTCTGAATTTGCATTTTAGGATGAAAGCTGTGGGACTAGTATTGTCACGGCGTTAGGCTGCTAAACGTTACACAGACTGATTGCGCAATTCTGGGGAATTCCCGTACGGGACAAAAGTGCTAACACATCTGTGTGAGCAACTGTATTACAAAGGACACTTTGGGCAACACATCCATATACCCATAACCAACGTACGAGGCCGGGGGAGGGGCCTGCAGGGGATTTCCCTTTAAGAATTTTGAAGCACCATAAATAGGGCAAGCCTGTCCAAATAATCTGCCCAAATTTTGGCTAAAATGATTGCCAAACTTAACTTGAAAATGGAAATTCTTCAACACAAAATAAGTGCAAAATCTGCAAAAGATTGCACCATTTTGCATCTAAGCCCCCTTCATATAAGCAAAATTTTCCAAGGGGATTGGGTGTAAACCACCTCCCCTTAGACCCCATTCCAAGGACGTCAATCATTAATGGCATACGTCATTTAAAAACATTACTATTTCTCTTTGACAAATGTTGGCATCTCTGAATTTATCACATTACATGCATCAGCTCTTCAATAGGTGTGCCACTCATCGATAGTGTGTTTGCATCAGTGATGGTGTGAGTGTGTATGTGTGCATGTAAAGGAGTCCTCATACTTGGTATATGGATGCCCCATATTAAGAGGACTATATTACTGTTTTTGTTGGAGGTCAAAGGTCATCTGTGGTGGCAAGAGGTTGAACTCTGAAATCCTTCTATACGTGACATCTCTAGGTAGGGAGCATGAATAGTTTTCATACTTGGCATATACATCCATGCATGAAATGAAGACGAAACTTAAGTTGGCTTTCCATATATTCGTCATGTGTCTTACGTCATCCGTCATTTAACATATGTCAAATTCTTTGGATAAATATGGCACGATGAATATAAATTAACTCTCTTTTTTGTTGTGGGACATTGAGGTACTACAGCCAGCATAAAGAAAAGTAATAGAAAGGCATGTACACTTATGCTATGTGCATTATAATATTTGTTAACATGTTATCCCCTCTGGTCCTTCTGTTGGCTATATTGGCCCAGACGTTAGCATCCTTGATGTCATTTTTACATTCTTTACTTCTGACATCATACAGACAATTAAAAGTCGTGTGACATGAGAATAACATAGTTGGATATTTGATGTAAAAAGCATTAAAAATCCAGAAAATAGCCGCAATTTCCATTAAAATGCATCAAATATTGACCATTTTTCAGGGAAATTTCTATTTCACACTTGTATCATGAATAAACATGAGCTAAATGTAAATATTTGACAATGAAAGAGGGACATACCATATATGGCACATGTCAGCTTTTGTTTTTTCAACCTTAATTTCAAAGACACTGGTAGCATTGTTATTCTCTGAGGGGTTTATTATAAAAGTTAAATTTTTTTCCTTGAAAAATATTGATATCACTCACCAGACTGTTATAAATATGATCAGTAATTAAGAGATAATTTATATAGGGTTAACAAAAGAAATCATAACACTGTGCAACACTCCACATCATTATTTTTGCAATTTTTGCAATTAGTTTCTTTAGAAGCCATCAAACTTTGAAGATGTATATTTTGTGAACGGTAAAAGATATTGAAATAATTCCAACGGATCTTTGATTGGAGGACTTTATTCTTTAACTGACAAGTGAAAGAGCTTTTTTTTTGGTGGCATGTCACACGACCTTTGAGGTTTTCTGGAACTAAAATAATCAACTTCTTGAGACATATGTCTGTTATCTTCATTTTGTGATGACAAGCATGCATGCTTTGGGGAATCCTCAGAAAATACGTCATACTTTGGAATTTGAGCTAGCTAGTCAATCCGCAAAATATGGATCGAGTAGCGATGGAAGACGCATGGTGGATGACAGATAATGGACATCCAAGTGTAATATATAGTTTTATTTTAGTATAGAGGTGAATTTTGCAGGTGATGGATGGATGACATATCAAAAAAGTGGATGTGTGGAAAGCCAGCTTTAGACTGTTGTTTTTGGAAGAGATGAAAAGTCAACTGAGGTCATAAACTTTGAAACCTTGCTTAAATGTTACATTAAAGTAAGAAATATGGATACTCTCCATACTTTGCATGAAGATGTGTTATTTTAAGAGGAACTATTCTAGTGGAGGTCAAAGTTTTTCTTGGATAATGGGAAGTCAAACTCTGAAAACTTTGTGAAAATTAACCTCAAGGTAGGAAGGATGCTTGTTTTTTATACTTAGTATGTGGGAGCATGATATGAAGAGAAAATGAACACCCTGTAATCTTTGGTGGGGGCAAGAGGTCATCTGAGGTCATCAGAGGTCTAACTGAAAAGCTTGTAAACAATTAAATCCCATGATAATAAGGATGCATACTTTCCACACTTATCACATTCATGCAGTTATATTGAGTAGAGTTATCCTTCTGTATTTGCTGGAGGTCAAAGGTCATCTAAAGGTTACTAAATGCCAACATATGAAATACTTCTGTAAGAGGATATTTCTTGGAAGTTTGGGAAGCTTGTGTATAAACATAATATATATATTTCCCACATTTCATACAAGATTCTTGTAGTTTGGAAGTTGTTTTGTGTGTGGTAAAGGTCATGTATGGTTACTGATCACACTATGAAAACCATTTCCATTTGTAGATTTACTGTCGTTTTGGTGCTAAAGTCTGGTGGAATGAATTAATTGAAACCTCAATGCATTTGCATTCTGCCTGGATCTTCAGTTTGTATAATTACTGATGAAGTCATGACATATTCTTTATTGGAGAAAAATAGAGGGCTTGGGAAAAGGGCAAAAGTTAAATCATGATTGATTACATTTTGTGGATGTAATGCCATTTAAAATTGATGCACAAATTTTCTTCATTAGGCAGACAAGTCCTTTGGGGAAGTTTTGAAATCACTTGTCTAGCCCAAAAGCACAATTCAAACAACCGTCCACTGGCGTCTGCAGAAAAAAAATTCAAGGAGGCAAAATTTTTTAGAGGGCCCAACTTTTTTCATGTGAAATATTTTACTCCCAGAAAAGTTTAGATGCTACTTCCACACAGTGTTGACAAAGGCATAGCCAGGAATTTGTCAAGGGGGGGGGGGCATTTGTCAAGGGGGGGGGGCAAAGCCCACAGACAGGCTCTCAGCGCTCTGCGCCACTAATAGGGTGGCACAGAGCGCAAGAAAATTTTGGCCCAAAATGCTTCCCAGATCTCTGGAAATGGCACTTGGCCTATTTACCACATATAAAAAGGGGAAACACTAGCAATATCGTAAATATAAACTTTAAACCAGAAAGCCAAAAGGCTTAGTGATTCCTTGCCATATTGATATATTGTAACAAACATGAATCACCCACATGACAACCTGAGATCCCTCACAGGTATCCTACTTGAGATATCATGTTAATACGGTCAAACGCTTTTGAAATCTTGCGACCCAAAATGACCTACATGCTAAATATTAACAATCCACAGGCTAAGTATGTGATCCCTCATAGTTATCCTCCTTGAAATATGTTTACTAGCTCTTGACCTTTTGTGACCTTAAGTAACCTTTGACCTGCATGAAAAATAGTAGGGATCATCTACTCAATATGAACAATCCACATATCAAGTGTGAGATCCCTCACAGTTATCCTTCTTGAGATATCGTGTTTACAAGGTTTTGACTTTTTGGCCTCTGGTGACCCAAAGGAGCTTTGACCTGCACAGAAAATAATAGAGATGATCTACTCAATATGGGCAATACACAAGCTAAGTATGAGATCCCTAACAGTTACCCTTCTTGAGATATCGTGTTAACGATGTTTTGACCTTTTGACCTCTGGTGACCCCACATGACCTTTGACCTCTGCCAGAAATAATAGGGATCATCTACTCAATATGGGCAATCCACGTGCTAACTATGAGATCCCTCAGTTACCCTTCTGAGGATATCGTGTTTACAATGTCTTGACCTTTTGACCTCTGGTGACCCCACATGACCTTTTCCCTCCACCAAAAACAATAGGGATCATCTACTCAATATGGGAAATCTAAATGCTAAGTATGAGATCCCTCACAGTTGCCCTTCTTGAGATACAGTGTTTAAAACATTTTGACTTTTTGACCTCTGGTAACCCCAAATGACCATTGACCTCCACCAAAAAAGGGGTTATCTACTCAATATGGGCAATGCACATGCTAAGTAAGAGATCCCTCACAGTTACCCTTCTTGAAATATTATGTTTACAAGGTTTTGACCTTTTGACCACTAGTGATCCCAAATGACCTTTGACCTCCACCAAAAACAATAGGGAACATCTACTCAATACAGACAGTCCACATGGTAAGTATGAGATCCCTCACAGTTATCCTTCTAAAGATATCGTTTTTACAAGGTTTTTTGAAGTTTTGACCTCTGATGACCCCAAATGACCTTTGACCTCCACCAGAAATAATAGGAATTATCTACTGAATATGGGTAATCCACGTGCTAACTATGAGATCCCTCAGTTACCCTTCTGAGGATACCGTGTTTACAATGTCTTGACCTTTTGACCACTTGTGACCCCAAATGACCTTTGACCTCCACCAAAAACAATAGGGATCATCTACTCAATATGGACAATCCACATGCTAAGTATGAGATCCCTCACAGTTACCCTTCTTGAGATATCCCGTTTTCAAGGCTTTGACATTTTGACCTCTGATGACCCCAAATGACCTTTGACCTCCACCAAAAATAATAGGAGTCATCTAATCAGTATGGGTAATCCACATGCTACTTATGAGATCCCTCACAGTTATCCTTCTTGAGATATAGTGTTTACAATGTTTTGACCTTTTGACCACTGGTGACCCCAAATGACCTTTGACCTCCACCAAAAACAATAGGGATCATCTACTCAATATAGACAATCCACATGCTAAGTATGAGATCCCTCACAGCTACCCTTCTTGAGATAACATGTTTACAAGGTTTTGACGTTTTGACCTCTGATGACCCCAAGTGACCTTTGACCTCCACCAAAAATAATAGGAGTCATCTTATCAGTATGAGTAATCCACATGCTACTTATGAGATCCCTCACAGTTATCCTTCTTGAGATATAGTGTTTACAATGTTTTGACCTTTTTGACCACTTGTGACCCCAAATGACTTTTGACCTCCACCAAAAACAATAGGGATCATCTACTCAATATAGACAATCCACATGCTAAGTATGAGATCCCTCACAGCTACCCTTCTTGAGATAACATGTTTACAAGGTTTTGACGTTTTGACCTCTGATGACCCCAAATGACCTTTGACCTCCACCAAAAATACTAGCAGTCATTTAATCAGTATGGGTAATCCACATGCAACATATGAGATCCCTCACAGTTATCCTTCTTGAGATATAGTGTTTACAATGTTTGACCTTTTTGACCACTTGTGACCCCAAATGACCTTTGACCTCCACCAAAAACAATAGGGATCATCTACTCAATATGGGCAATGAACATGGTAAGTATGAGATCCCTCACATTTATCCTTCTGGAGATACCGTGTTTACAAGCAATTTCCAGGATATTTACTATTTGACCTCTTGTGACCCCAAATGACCTTTGACCTCCACCAAAAAGAATAGGGATCATCTACTTAACATGGGCAACCTACCTGCCAAGTATGAGATCCCTCGGAGTTACCCATCTTGAGATATCGTGTTTACAAGGTTTTGACCTTTCGACCTCCTGTGACCCCAAATGACCTTTGACCTCCATCAAAAACAATAGGGATCATCTACTCAATATGACCAACCCACACACCAAGTGTGAGCTCAGTCACAGTTACCCTTCTTGAGATATCGTGTTTACAAGCAAAGCGTCACACACACATACACACACACATACACACACACACATACAGTCCCTGCAAGTCTCTTCGAGGACCTCCATTTTGTGAAAAAACTAAGTCCGAAATGTGTGTTACACACGTCCTCGGAAGGTGGTTGTAAGTCCTCGCAAGTACGGTAGCATGTCCTCGGAAAAATGGTAACACTTGACATCCCCTTTCTTCCAGAAAAACAAACTTAACAGTATTAAAGAGGACATGCTTGTGACGTCCTCCTAGGTATAGTAGGGGGTATGTAGTATCATTTTAATGCAGTTTCTTCCGAGGACCTCATTTGAGGTCCTCGGACGACAAAAAGTCCTCGTGATGCAGGTGTGTTATCAAGTTGTGGTCCTCGGAAGTATAATGAAGTCAACGCACACATACACACACACACACGACATCACCATCGCATAGATTCCTTCTGCCTTTGGCAAGGAATCAAAAATACCAAAAATATGCTCGGGGGGCTGCTGGGGCCTGAGTGTTGATATTTTATTCAATTCCCTGTTTTGAGAGTAGAAATTTACACTGATTGAACTGTTAAGAAATGTTGATGTTATATTTTCTTTTGTTTATTTTTTGTTTATTTTTTCTTCGTTTTTTCAAGTTTTTGATTTTCCAGGGGGGAAGTGCCCGGCCCCCTTGTCCCCCCCCCTCCAGATGCCCATGCCTGTAATCCCCTACTTTCTCCCATCAGTGAGCTGGAAGATTGCTTGCTCTAGCTAGCAAAGCAATTATTTGTGTAAAGTGTGATATCTTTGTTTATCTTTGGGGAACTTGTTGCAGCAGGTGGTAATTGATCCTGTTCCAGGGTACCTGTCAAAATCCTGGACTAGGCAGGCATGTGGTTATCAGAGTCTTAAAGGAACTGTTGTCCTCATGTCTTTTCAGTCAACCATGAAATGGCTATTGACTTGAGCTTACTCTTTGTAATAGCAGTAGTTGACTGTGTTGTCTAACATTTCCATGTACAAATGTCCTAGAGGTCTGCATTGGCATTTGTGCAATATTAAAATTGTTGTGTGCAGTGCATTGTTGTTGTATAATTTTGCAAACTGAGCACTGCATAGTGCCACTTTTTGTTCCCTGTTATTATTGTAGACTGCAAAAAGCTGAAGTTAGCATTTACTATTAACTAGAAATTTATTTTGTTTACTTTGATCCTATCTTGTGAAATTGACTGCTTTCTCTCAAAATTAATCTTTTCTACTTTCTTTCAGTCCAGTCTGGCAGGTTCAGCCTTTGAGATACCAACAGAAAAACCAAGTTCTCACGTAATTAAATCACCAACTCCTGCATCTCAGTCCTCAGCCTCCCATCTGGCATCCACTAAACCCAGGGTGACTCAGCCTTCAGTGATGGGTAACCAACCCGGAAGCAACTTGTTGACTGTTCCCAGACCCATTGTTACTTCTGTTTCAACAGCAAAACCAAGCTCTCACTTAATTAAATCACCAACCCCTGCATCTCAGTCTCTAGCCTCCCATCTGGCATCCACTAAACCTACAGTGACTACTCAGTCATTATCTGCATCTCAGTCCCTAGCCTCACATCTGGCATCCACTAAACCCACGGCGACTACTCAGTCACCATTTGCTGGCTTCTCATTAAACAAAGTTCCTGGCACCTCATCAAGCTTTGCTTCAAGTCAGATCTTGCAAATTCCGAAATCAACTGCACCAGTAACCACAATTAGTGCCTCATCCCCATTTGCTGGATTCTCTTCCCAAACTACACCATCAAAGAAAGATACCCCTGCATTGTTTGGGTCTAATACTTCATCACAGTCATCCAAAGATAGCAGTGCTGCCCAGCAGTACCCAGTACAGTTGACAGCACTACTGGTTGGTGGTCCCAACGAAGAGGAAGAAGGAACTGCTGAGTCTCCAAGACCTGGGTTCTGTGCCCCCTCCCAGTCATCTGAGACCTCTCAGAGGAAACTAGGACAGAGTCCAATGGCAGTGAAATCCTCTCTCTCACAAAAGAAGGAAGACAAGCCAAATACTACTACCCTCAAAGGTGAGACTATCAATCATGACAATAATGGTATCCTTTTGCCCCTTTTTAAAGGGGGTGGAGACTGAAGGGGCATGAGGGGTTGTGACTGATAATCTCTTTCATGTCTGTCAAGTAGAGAAGACAACATGTGTCTTAAAATAACAAGAAAAATTGCGACTAGAATTTTTCCAGAGTGATGTAGTTATTAGTAATTATATTCTCTGTTGGTCATTGTTCAAAGTTGATAATTCAAAACTGTCTAGATAAGTAAGATCACTTACTCTGGTCAGTCAGATTTTAAGGTTTCAGTGTGAATATTTGTCTAAAAGTGTCATGGTGCATGAGATAACTAGCTTGGTATGATTTCACAAGAGATTAAACTAGAGTAGAAATGAAGCAAAACAGTATTTCTTCAAACAAAACTATTGTTAGTAAATTATTTTATATTGAATGTGGTAAAAGTCTGTCTCATAAAAGGATCACATTTGCTTTCTGGTAAGGTATTCAGGGAATATTCAAAATAGAATTTGTCAAATATTTTGGGAAATTTGTTTTTCTTACTTTTACTTCAGGTAAAAATGATAACTATGATGATGATGTCATTTTTATGGGTGAGGTCAAAGCCACACCAGAACAGGTGGCCAAAGCTGAGAAGCTAATGCTGCCCGCTAATTTTTATTTGTATGAACAACGTCCACCTTGTCCAGGTTGCAGAGGTTGTGATGAAGAAGACTTGAAAGCTAAAAAAGATATCAACAAACCTATTGTGGTTGATCAGAAGTCATCAGCCCTCTTCCCAGAAAAGCCTAAGGGTGAGGGGCAGCAAATCGTAAAAGCCTTTGGTTGTGTGTTTCTATCAGGCATGAGCTTTTTCCGCGAATTCGCGGATTTCCGTGATTTTTTTCTAACTTCCGCTATTTCGTATTTTCATTTCCGCGAAAAAATGTGAAGTTGAAAATGGGAACAGCACATGATTTATCATAAGATGTCAGTGAAATAGCATAGCGTCTTCAGTAAAATGTGTATTTCCACATATTTTGTTTAAACTTCACTGCAGCTAGAAATGCATAGTCGACATGTTTAATTATGATACCCTTTTTCCTTGTCATATCATAGCTCGTAGGTCATACTGTATATGATGCTTGAAAGTGGAAAGTAAAAGTGGAAGCAGTCATGTCCACTCCATATAGTACATGCAGTAATGCTCTGATTTAGTACATGTTTTGTATACATGTACGTACGTCCATTGGCACAGGCTGTGTCTGTATGCAAGTGTGTGTAGATGTGCACACTGCAGCTATCTATATACATGCTTGCTACTAAATTTAAACTACAACGTAACTTGGTGGGCACTGAACAGAACGATCGTCTGCAAAGGTGATCAAAGCTTTTATGCACAGGGCATGTGGAAAATACTCAACTACACCCTTTCCTACATCTTTGTAAGGTTGAAGCCGGGTTGCATATTCTGTTCATAGGCTCATCTGTCACTAACTTAGAGGCATGGCACTTCTTACACTATCCTAACATAGGCCTAGGTTATGTATGTGCACTGCTATTGAGCCTAACGTTAGGCTAGGCCTAGCCCATACTCTCATAGGCCTAGGCCTCTAAGTCTGAAGAAGGCAGCCATTCCGGGATTTGGCTTGAAGTTTATAACAAACTGGTACCAATTTTCACCAAAAGAGCTAGGAATTGGTGCCTTAAATTAGGCCTTACCTAACAAGGCCTAACATATGGCCTTTGAAGTTTTAGCCTAGGCCTAGCCTAGGCAAGGCATGGCTCTTGTGCTTTACATTACAGAGCACAGCCAAGGCACTTTCCTTAGCTATATGTTCTGATGTACAAAAAGGGCTACTATTTACCAGTAGGTAGGCTCTATACACTTTTAGTAGGCCTAGGCAAAAAACCTCTAAAATGTGCTGCAAGTTGAATGGTGCTAAAACTTAAAAGTGAGCCATAAAATAATATTGGACATTGGATCGAATAATGTTGGGCAATGGATCAAAGAAATCAAGAAGCCAGTTGGTATGAACTAGGTTTTGGGAAAGACAAGGTATTAATGTTGATCCAACTTAGTGAACCTTAACACATAGGCTATAATACAGTAGGCTACGTTAAGCTTAGGGTGTTTTTGTAATTTGTCTGTTTCATCAAAATATGATAAACAATTAGCCCATTTGGGCCTTACGAAATGTTAAAAATCCAGGAGCTTCCGGGGGCGCTGCCCCCTGGACCCCCGCCAGGGCGTTGCCCCTGGACCCCACCAGGGGCCCTAAGGCGGGCCCCTGGACCCCACCCGTAAGAGTTCGCGCTCAGGCTGATGCCTTCGGCGTCAGTATGCTACATACCCGCTTAAAAGTTCAGTGATTTTTTTTGTATGTCAGGCTCATCTCTGTTCTATCTTTTTTATGTGATCTTTGTAATTTTACATAATTCCATTTTTTAAACTTATTTCTGTAGGTAATAAAGGAATAAACTGATCACATGCCACATGGAACTGAAGAAGACTTCCTGATTTTTTCCAGAGTGCATTGAACAAGGAAAGGGAAGGAGGGGATATGTACCTCACATGGTTTTCAAAATGAAATTAGTACCACCATGATAGGGAAAAAGTTGTTTAAGCTCATGGTTGCTTTAGTCAGGTATGAAAATGTCGTAAGTAGCATTCATGAATGAAATTGAAAAAGGGATGAGAACCAGTGCAATGTTTTAAAGTTAATTTGTTGGAGGGGCCCATTGGCTGGCCCATTCACCCCAAGTGCAGTGCAGTGAGTGCAGTGTACTGTTAATATGATGCATTTCACAATTTTCTTGTTTCAAACATACAAGGTTGTATTTACACATGTATAAAAAGAGCAGGAAATTGTGTAATATTTTGTAGAAGATAGTCTTTTTCAGGTTAACAGAAGAAACAGAATATTTTGGAGGGGACAGAGAGATAGTTCCTGGTATTGAAAAATATTGTCTGCACAGTGGTTTTTACATAACATAAGTACATTCTTGTTACACCATGCTAGAGAAAAGGCTGTAATATTTCAACCTTATTATTTTTAAAAAGCCTAGTTGTCAGAGCAATCAAAGCCTGGATGAATGCATTTCATGACTGGTCATATTTGCAAAGTTTAATATGTTATGACAGCTTACATGAGTAAACTCCCTACTCTGTCAATATTGCCAGCATGAACAAAGAAAATCATTCTTTTTATCGACTTCAGTTTCAGAAGCAGCATCACAGCCTCCTTCGTTCTTTGGAAATGCAGCCATTTCAAGTCTGAGCTTTGCTTCTCTGTCTGCTGATGGTGATGCAAGTTTTGCTAAAAAAGGTACTGTAAGCAATGCTTTAACAATGAGTTTGGAATCAAAATAGAGTCAGAAAATGTTTTAATATTTATAAAAGCTAGGAGAGCTTCACTTTAAGGGAGGGTCTATGCAGAGAGTTACGTTTGGTATGTGAAGGAGGAATGAATTCTTTCATTTGTATTCTGGTGAAATTTCTATTGTTTTAAGATAGTTGGTTTACAAGATGTTAGCAGATGTAGTTACTACATTTGCAACCGGAAGAGTGGTGTTATCTTTTCACCGTGAGGAGCAGTGATTGTTTTTTTTTTTTCCTTTGTTTATCAATTTGTTAGTTTTACCTTGAAATAGAAACAGAAATGAGTTTATCTGTGTGGAATGTAAAGTTGCAAAATCCCCATGCCTCTCATACATTTCACATTACAAAAGGATGAGATTGTGGAGTAGAAAATGGTTACAAAGTTTAAAAAAAAAGAAAAGTTTATTTATGATCTTATTTGTGCTTGCATCAAGTTGATTTTGTGGGTCAAAAATGTGATAACTTCATCTGCTAATGTGTTGAGAACCACAAATAAGAACTGGATACAGATTGCAGCAGAAGGCCTAGATTGAGAACCCGGCCAAAATATCAAAACTAAATTAAAGCTTACAGTCTGCTTTTTAATATGTAGGCATGCAACCTGAAAGGGTATTTTAGCTTTCCCGAAGAGCTACAGTTTACGGTTTTGTAAAGACTGAGCTGTTGGAATCACTTCACCACTTTTGCCTTTTACCATTCCCAAGATTTTTTAAAGCTTGACCATTTTGAAAAAAAAAAGGCTCTTCAAATGATATCAGTTTCACAATCCTCCTTGAAATCAAAGTTGAACAAACAGTAGCAATGGAAACGTGGTGTGTCAATCCTTGCACTAAACACATTAGTAAATTATGTTATGTTTATTCATATTGTAAGTGTATAATCAAATTTGCCCATTACATGGTCAATTCTTGATGGGATCTGTTGAAATTTGATGTTTTCATGAGATGAGATTTGATGTTTTCATGTTCACTGACCTTGGTAAGGGAAATAATCTGGAGCAGATATTTTCTAAGTTGCAAAAAGAGGTACCTTCCATTGGTGCTTACTTTAATATTCAAGACTACTAGTGACATATTGGTGTTAGCAGTTAAAAGGGATTTATGTGCAGGTAGAAGTAATAATGGAAACTTTGCAGGCACATCATGTAATACAGCACTATTTTAAATGTTATCCTCTGTCAGGCTAGTATGTTAACATGATATTCTGCAGTTGACTTATTATTTTATGTACACACTGGACATCCTAAATGCTTGCGACAAGTCTATTCTTTTTATCTTGAAATGTTTCATGCTCTACTTTGTCTTTAAGATACTTCTACCAAGCCTTTCCAATTTGCTGGTGCTGGAGCTCCTGTGTTCGGATCAACGCAGCAGGACGATGACAATGTGGCAGAGGATCAAGAGTATGACCCTCACTATGACCCCATCATATCCCTGCCAGAGAATATAGACCTGGCAACTGCGGATGAGGGACAGGAGGTGGTCTTTAAGGAGAGAGCCAAGCTGTATCGGTATGACAGTGACACTCAGGCATGGAAGGAACGTGGTGTGGGAGACATGAAAATTTTGGTGAACCCAGAAACAGGAAAGGCAAGAATTTTGATGAGAAGAGAGCAAGTTTTAAAGGTAAATAAAATATGTAATTTTTATCTTGTAGAAGGTATTGAGTGTGTTGGTGTTATGCTTCCAACAGACACAAATTTCAGGAATATCTGCATATTAAGTGATGCATCATGGCAGAATTGGTATTACTGAATGTCCTCCTTTAATCCATTGAGCTATGGTCAGGCAATTTAAATAAGGTTTTCTTCCCATGCAAATTCTTTAAATTTGTGCCAAATAAAGCTTACTTCATTGGTACAGTAGTTAATACTTACTGTGGTCTATGGCCTCCATAATACCTGATCTCACATGCAGCTGCCTCACATAATTTGAACCAGTGGCATAGCCAGGAATGTAGTTCAGAATGCATGAGACCATCTCTTAACTGATTTTAAGTAACAGGGACACACATAGACATTTCGGATGCTTGGAAGATCTCAGGTGGCAGCAACTGATATTTGAGGGTGCTCTCCATCTGCACATGTCACAGTAGAAAAGAATAGGTATTGTGGGGTTCTATTGTGAGAAGTCCCTGTGGAAAGTACTGTGTAAGCAACAATTGAAACATTCATAAGTGGATGGCATGCACTATGCTCTTGTTGCAACCATTTATTGTAGGCAAGTGAGGCAAGGATACCATGTGAAAGGTTATTTTCATTTCATGATTCATGAAGATAACTTTTGTATTAGGGCATTATTCCTTCCTAAAGCTATGATCTGGAAACATTTGTGGAGAGGAAAATGAATGTTTTAGTACGGAAGCTGAGAACATTGCGGTGGTGTGAAATCTGACATGCCAGTTTTTCCACCCCTTTCTTTGCTAAATATGGGAAGGAGAAACCAAGATATGATTTCTCCGTACCATTTTCCACACTGTCTATTTTCGAACATTTGTCCATAAATGGACTGTGTCCATCGATCCACTTTCCAATTTAAGTAACATAGCTAGCTCGCTCGTCGACGATTTCTCCGTATCACAGTGGGATCATCCCACGTTGGTAATAACATAACCAAAGTTATATAGCCCCAATCGGTGTCATATGCTGGGGCATCCATTTATGGACAGGGTGTTTGGAAATAGACACTGTGTAATGGTCCTTTCTTGAAGTACCTCCTCACTAACTTTGGTTTTCTCCACTCCACATAATTGGTGGATACTGGTAAGGAAAAATTGTTTCTTGATTTCTCCTTCCCATATGTTTACCAAAGAAAGGGGTGGGAAAACTGGCATGTCAGATTTCACACCAATGCGATGTTCTCGGCTTCCATAGATAACGTATGTTTTTGGGGTGGGGGGGGGGGGAGGCAATGGATTCTGTAGTTGATACTTGGGTGCAGCCATCTAAAGCTTTCCCAGACCATTGTTCTATTATGGACTACCCTGCTTGCACTGTACTTGACATCACAAAGGTGGTTGGCAGCAAGAAAGAAAAAAAATGTATGCAACAAGCACAAGTTTGTTTGAGTAACAGTTTTTATATTTAATGATTTTCCTTGGTTATGTCAAAGGTGGTCAATATTCACCCAAAAGTTTCTTTCCAGGTTTTCTCCCAACAAGATAATGGACCTGCGGCCTTTTGAGACTTGCCTTTCTTCTTAGGAGTTAACCGATAATCGGATTGGATATCGCATCGGACCGATGTTTAGGACTATCGGTAAAACATCGGATTGGCGAAGTATAGCAAATTGCACTTGCCGATGTTTGCCGATGTTTGCTGATGTTCCGTGAGTCCAAAATACTTCTAAGAAGAACAACAGGGCTTAGACGCGGCCACATCATTAATAAAAAACATCATGATTGGATCAGTGTTTAACCAGCCAATCACAACTTGCGACACCTTCAATGCAAGTTTTGTGTGTAAAAAATCTCGCAAGCATGTAGTTCAGTAAATGGAATTTCCCCATTGAGTTTGTGTAATTGTGTCACACTGTACAGTTCTGAGTGAAAATTAATGTGCCATCCTTGTGGTAATTATCTATGCAAGAATTTACTGCAAAGACGTGTACTACATATAACATACCGTACAGCCGGTGCACATAACATATACAAAGCACAAGGTCGATGTCATTTTGAATGACTGTAAGTGAACATTAGCATACTTCGTATTTTACAGTAAAAATCCCGTACGTACGTATGGCTAGATTAAACAGGACAGTGTCGGTGTTGTGTCATATTTTGAACTTCATCGGAATTATGGATTACTGGAACTATACGCAATGACTGAGCGCCCTTTGCAAGTTTGCATCTTTTTTCAGAGAGTTGTCTATGAGTTGCAGTGGTATTTTGTGTGATGTAATTGTAAACATAATGTAATTGTAAACATTATGGCCTCATAGCCTACCGTAGCAAACGTGTCAAGTAAATATAATATGTAATGCATTAACGGTTTTAGGAAATATAATATATGGGTCTGGGAGGGAAACACAAGTATGCCTTGCTTAATTTTTTGGGGAGTAGTTCCTCTTTTCCCAGCTCAATGATTGTGGTCATTAGGATCGGACATCGGCCGATGTTCCAAATTCCATAAAGCCGATGTGCATGCATAGGCATGCTCATGAGGTATAAGGAATGTTGGATCGCACTGTGAAACGATGTGAAAATATTGATAGCGAAAATATCGGACATCGGATCGGCAGCGAAAAACCACATGGGTTGAGCCCTACTTCTCTCAAATGCAGAAAGTGTTGCCTGTGAAATGGTAGTTATTCAAGTTAAAATTCTTCTTTGTATTGTTAAACTATCTTCCATCTTTAGGTTTGTGCCAGCCACTGGCTGAAACCTGACATGCAATTATTGCCAATGAGCTCTTCAGACCGTGCTTTTGTCTGGAATGCCATAGACTTTGCTGAGGGGGAGGAATGCCATCGACAGTTTGCTCTCAAATTTAAAACACCCAAACTGGCAGCTGAATTCAAGAAAACCTTTGACGAGATGAAGGAGGGGGTTAAACCAAGCCTTACAAAACCGGTAGAGCCACTCAAAGAGAAACCAACAGAACCAGTTGAGGAAATGAAGCCTGCTGCATTAATGGGAGAGGGTGACTCAGGACATAGATCCCATCAGGCTGACCCAGTGGTAACTCATCCAGAGGAGGAAGAAGCAGAGGATGATTATGATAAATATGATGGTGAATATGAAGGAGAGGAGGATGGTTATGAAGAAGATTATTATGAAGATGAAGATGAAGATGACGATGATGAGTATGAAGACTACGATGATGAAGAGGAGGATGAGGAATGTGTTGAAGAGGGGTACCCTGAAGAGGTATCGTAAACCTTTTTGTTTCATGTTTCTTCTTTTGGTTTATTTTGTTTTTATATTTTTTCCTTTTTTTTGGTTCCTTGCATTAGCAAAAGGAACCTATGTAGTCAGCTTGGCGTGTGTGGGTGTGTATGTGTGTGTGTGTGCGTGTGGGTGTGTGTGTGACACTTGCTTCGGTACCCTGTATCTCAACAAGGGAAAGTTGGACTAAACTGAAACTTGGTATATGGATCTGTCATAGTGAGAAGGTGTGCCCTATTGTTTTTGGTGGAGGTCAAAGGTCATGTGGGGTCACCAGGGGTCAAAGACCAAAAACCTTGTTTGCACGATATCTCAAGGTAGGAAGCTTGGATAAATTTCATACATGGTATGTGGATGCATTATGGTGAGAAGATGAATGCTGTAGCTTTTGGTGGAGGTCAAAGGTCATTTGGGGTCACTGAGAGTCAAATACTGAAAACCTTGTAACACAATATCTCAAAGAAAGAATATTGGATAGATTTCATACTTGGTTTATAGATCCACCATAGTGAGAAGCTGTGCCATACAGTTTTTGGTGGAGGTCAAAGGTCATCTGGGGTCACCAAGGGTCAAAAACTGATAACCTTGTTGTTAGCACAATATCTCAAGGTAGGAAGCTTGGATTAATTTCATACTTAGTGTGTGGATGCCTTATGGTGGGGAAAATATTTTTTTGGTGGAGACCAAAGGTCATCTGGGGTCACTGGAGGTCAAACTCTGCAAACCTTTCAACTCTATATCTCAGTGTAGGAAGCTTGAATAGATATATGCTTTGAGGTGTTGCATTAAATCCAGCAGAAAACCCATATGAGTTTTATCGGATGTCAGAGGTGAAATCACCAGATGCCAAAAAGCAAATTGCCAAGAATTCCTAAAGTCAAATATAAGCACAGAACTGTATCATTCCAGCACATTAAGATCACATTCACCCAGTGACTGAAAGATGTGGGACATCTTTCAGAGATGCCAAGTATCTCAATTTTAGTTGAAATTATAGTACTACGATTTTAATCCATAATTCTGCCATTATGAAAACCTGCATCAAATACCGCTTTTTAATATTGCAGAAGATTCTCTGCCCGCAAAGCAGAGGACTTGTGAAAGTTCACTAGACAGACATTTGTCCTTAGGTTAGGACATGTGAGCTTGCAGAAATTGGAAATTGGAATTAATTAAATGCTACTATGGGTTGTTACAGTAGTTTTATAAAGAGAACTAATTAGTTACTGACCATTTGGATCAGATACCATTGAGCGTGCATGAATTGTGATTGCTTAATTGAATAAAACAAATTGTAACTGTATACTGTCTGTGTTGATATCCCTTGAAGTGCCTGTATTTCTTCAGAGCAATTTATTTATGCTTGAATGTGTTAACATAAAGACGTGCATTGTCTACAGAGCAGATTTTGTGCAGCTACAGAAATACTGGTTCATTCAGTAGTTGGTTCAGTTTCATTACATTCAGCAAGGAACCACAGTGCCCATTGGGCTCTTGTTTTTTTTTACCAAACTGCTCCTGTTTAGTATATTGCGTCTAGAATTCTGTGCATCTGTGTATGTAGGTAGACATACAAGATGGGTCCTCAATAACTTTGTTGGAAGTAGAACTGATAGCTGGTTACAGCTGATGTATTTCCCACTGTCCCAACATTACCATGCATTTCACCATGCATGGAACCTATAGATACGAATTACTTTCCAAACAAAATAATAGTGATTTTTCATCTGCAAATGTACTGTATGTAGGATTGCCTCAGTTATGGTTACCATTCCATCATTAAAATGAACTTACAGGGTTTTCACTCATCTCTTTTTTCAGGAGTCACTGACTCTTCAGAATAACTTTACAAGAGTCAAAACTAAAACAGAAGGGGTCAAAATAAATTTGAGTTTAATGCAACAAACTTTATTCCTGTTTTATTGATTCCTTGCCGAAGGCAGGCAAGGAATCTATGCAATGGTGATGTCGTGTGTGTGTGTGTGTGTGTATGGGATGCACCCGGGCTGTGTGAGCGATCCTGTGGCTATGGGTGCACTCAGCAACATGTCCTTAACAGGACACGGTACAGCCGGCGAGAGCTAAGCTCTCGCACGTCTTTCCTGGCTCACGCGCGGATCGAAACTGGCGTAGCTGCCCCAGAATTCCAACACTGGAATGAGAAGTCTCGCGCGGCTGCACGTGCCTGCCTTGCAAGCAGCCCGCCCTCCAAACATGTACGTCTACCGGGTGAGTTGGAGGTCAGCCAAGCTCATGGGAAAATCCCGTGAATTCCTTACGGGGTCCTGTGTACGTGTACCGGTAAGGCAGCGAGGGTGAGTATGGGTGTGTGTGTGTATGTGATGCCTAGCTTGTAAACACGATATCTCAAGAAAGCAATGACCGACACTTTTCATATGTGGTATATAGATTCGTCATGTCAAGAGGAAGAACTCTATTGTTTTTGGTAGAGGTCAAAGGTCATCCGAGGTCACTGGAGGTAAAACTGCGAAAACCTCCTAAACAGCTTGTAAGCACAATATCTCAAGATAGCAATGACAGACACTTTTCATGTTTGGTATATAGACTCTTCATGTTGAGAGGAAGAACCCTATTGTTTTTGGTGAAGGTCAAAGCTCATTTGAGGTCAACGGAGGTAAAAAGCTGAAAAGCTCGTAATGAGCATATCTCAAGATAGGAATGACAGACACTTTTCATATTTGGTATATACATTTGTCATGTTGAGAGGAAGAACCTTATTGTTTTTGGTGAAGGTCAAAGGTCATTTGAGGTCACTGGAGGTAAAAAGCTGAAAAGCTCGTAATCATGATATCTCAAGATAGGAATGACCGACACTTTTCATATTTGGTATATAGATTTGTCATGTCAAGAGGAAGAACCCTATTGTTTTTGATAGAGGTCAAACGTCATCCAAGGTCACTGGAGGTTAAACTGTGAAAACCTCCTAAACAGCTTGTAAACACGATATCTCAAGGTAGCAGTGACCGACACTTTTCATATTTGGTATATAGATTCGTCATGTTGAAAGGAAGAAACCATTTGAGGTCACCAGAGGTCAAAGACCGAAAACCTTGAAATCGCGATATGTCAAGGTGGGAATGGCTGATATGGATTTGTCATGTTGAGAGGAAGAATGCTATTGTTTTTGGTAGAGGTCGAAGGTCATCTGAGGTCACCAGAGGTTAAACTGGGAAAATAATGTAAATGGCTTGTATAATCACTATATCTCAAGACAGCAATGACAGACACTTTTCATATTTGGTACATAGATTTGCCATGTTGAGAGAAAGAACCCTATTGTTGTTGGTGAAGGTTGAAGGTCATTTGGGGTCACAGGAGCTAAAAAACTGAAAAGCGTGTAATAACAACATCTCAAGATAGGAATGAAGGACACTTTTGATATTTAGTGTATAGATTTTTCATGATGTAAGGAAGAACCCAGTTGTTGAGGTCTGCATTGGCATTTGTGCAATATTGAAATTGTTGTGTGCAGTGCATTGTTGTTGTATAATTTTGCAAACTGCTGCATAGTGCCACTATTTGTTCCCTGTTATTATTGTAGACTGCAAAAAGCTGAAGTTAGCATTTACTATTAACTAGAAATTCATTTTGTTTACTTTGATCCTATCTTGTGAAATTGACTGCTTTGTCTCAAAATTAATCTTTTCTACTTTCTTTCAGTCCAGTCTGGCAGGTTCAGCCTTTGAGATACCAACAGAAAAACCAAGTTCTCACGTAATTAAATCACCAACACCTGCATCTCAGTCCTCAGCCTCCCATGTGGCATCCACTAAACCCAGGGTGACTCAGCCTTCAGTGATGGGTAACCAACCCGGAAGCAACTTGTTGACTGTTCCCAGACCCATTCTTACTTCTGTTTCAACAGCAAAACCATGCTCTCACTTAATTAAATCACCAACCCCTGCATCTCAGTCTCTAGCCTCACATCTGTTTAGGAGGCCTAGATTGAGAACCCGGCCAAAATATCAAAACTAAATTAAAGCTTACAGTCTGCTTTTTAATATGTAGGCATGCAACCTGAAAGGGTATTTTAGCTTTCCTGAAGAGCTACAGTTTACGGTTTTGTCAAGACTGAGCTGTTGGAATCACTTCACCACTTTTGCCTTTTACCATTCCCAAGATTTTTTAAAGCTTGACCATTTTGAAAAAAAGGCTCTTCAAATAATATCAGTTTCACAATCCTCCTTGAAATCAAAGTTGAACAAGCAGTAGCAATGGAAACGTGGTGTGTCAATCCTTGCACTAAACACATTAGTAAATTATGTTATGCTTATTCATATTGTAAGTGTATAATCAAATTTGCCCATAACATGGTCAGTTCTTGATGGGATCTGTTGAAATATTTGAATGTTTTTTAACATTCTTTATATCAGATTTGATGTTTTCATGTTCACTGACCTTGGTAAGGGAAATAATCTGGAGCAGATATTTTGTAAGTTGCAAGAAGAGGGTACCTGCCATTGGTGCTTACTTTGATATTCAAGACTATAATGTGACATATTGGTGTTAGCAATTAAAAGGGATTTATAATGGAAACTTTGCAGGCACATCTTGTAATACATCACTATTTTAAATGTTTTCCTCTGTCGGGCTAGTATGTTAACATGATATTCTGCAGTTGACTTATTGATTCCTTGCCGTAGGCAGGCAAGGAATCTATGCGATGGTGATGTCGTGTGTGTGTATGGGTGTGTGTGTGTGTGTGTATGTGTGTTTGTGACACTCATTGTAATCGCGATATCTCAAGATAGGAATGACCGATACTTTTCATATTTGGTATGTAGGTTTGTCATGTTGAGAGGAAGAACCCTATTGTTTTTGGCAGAGGTCAAAGGTCATTCGAGGTCACCAGAGGTCAAAGTCCGAAAACCTTGTAATCGCAATATCTCGAGCTAGGAATGACCGATACTTTTCATATTTGATATGAAGGTTTGTCATGTTGAGAGAAAGAACCCTATTGTTTTTGGTAGAGGTCATAGGTTATTCGAGGTCACCAGAGGTCGACGTCCAAAAACATTGTAATCGCAATATCTCGAGTTGGAATGACCGATACTTTTCATAGTTGGTATGTAGACATGTCATGTCGAGAGGAAGAACCATATTGTTTTAGGCAGAGGTCAAAGGTCATTCGAGGTCACCAGAGGTCAAAGCCTAAAAACCTTGTAATCGCAATATCTCGAGGTAGGAATGACCGATACTTTTCATAGTTGGTATGTAGACATGTCATGTCGAGAGGAAGAACCCTATTGTTTTTGGCAGAGGTCAAAGGTCATTCGAGGTCACCAGAGGTCAAAGTCCAAAAACCTTGTAATCGCGATATCTCAAGATAGGAATGACCGATACTTTTCATAGTTGGTATGTGGACATGTCATGTTGAGAGGAAGAACCCTATTGTTTTGGGCAGAGGTCAAAGGTCATTCGAGGTCACCAGAGGTGGAAGTCCTAAAACCTTGTAATCGCCATATCTCAATATACGAATGACCGATACTTTTCATAGTTGGTATGTAGATTTGTCATGTCAAGAGGAAGAACCCTATTGTTTTTGGCAGAGGTCAAAGGTCATTCGAGGTCACCAGAGGTCGACGTCCAAAAACATTGTAATCGCAATATCTCGAGTTGGAATGACCGATACTTTTCATAGTTGGTATGTAGACATGTCATGTCGAGAGGAAGAACCATATTGTTTTAGGCAGAGGTCAAAGGTCATTCGAGGTCACCAGAGGTCAAAGCCTAAAAACCTTGTAATCGCAATATCTCGAGGTAGGAATGACCGATACTTTTCATAGTTGGTATGTAGACATGTCATGTCGAGAGGAAGAACCCTATTGTTTTTGGCAGAGGTCAAAGGTCATTCGAGGTCACCAGAGGTCAAAGTCCAAAAACCTTGTAATCGCGATATCTTGAGATAGGAATGACAGACGGTTTTCATAGTTGGTATGTAGATTTGTCATGTCAAGGGGGAGAACGCAATTGTTTTGGGCAGAGGTCAAAGGTCATTCGAGGTCACCAGAGGTGGAAGTCCTAAAACCTTGTAATCGCCATATCTCAATATAGGAATGACCGATACTTTTCATAGTTGGTATGTGGACATGTCATGTTAAGAGGAAGAACCCTATTGTTTTGGGCAGAGGTCAAAGGTCATTCGAGGTCACCAGAGGTGGAAGTCCTAAAACCTTGTAATCGCCATATCTCAATATAGGAATGACCGATACTTTTCATAGTTGGTATGTAGATTTGTCATGTCAAGAGGAAGAACCCTATTGTTTTTGGCAGAGGTCAAAGGTCATTCGAGGTCACCAGGGGTCAAAGTCCAAAAACCTTGTAATCACGATATTTCAAGATAGGAATGACCGATACTTTTCCTAGTTTGTATGTAGACATGTCATGTTGAGAGGAAGAACCCTATTGTTTTTGGCAGAGGTCAAAGGTCATTCGAGGTCACCAGAGGTCGACGTCCAAAAACCTTGTAATCGCGATATCTCAAGATAGGAATGACCGATACTTTTCATAGTTGGTATGTGGACATGTCATGTTGAGAGGAAGAACCCTATTGTTTTGGGCAGAGGTCAAAGGTCATTCGAGGTCACCAGAGGTGGAAGTCCTAAAACCTTGTAATCGTCATATCTCAATATAGGAATGACCGATACTTTTCATAGTTGGTATGTAGATTTGTCATGTCAAGAGGAAGAACCCTATTGTTTTTGGCAGAGGTCAAAGGTCATTCGAGGTCACCAGGGGTCAAAGTCCAAAAACCTTGTAATCACGATATTTCAAGATAGGAATGACCGATACTTTTTTCATAGTTTGTATGTAGACATGTCATGTTGAGAGGAAGAACCCTATTGTTTTTGGCAGAGGTCAAAGGTCATTCGAGGTCACCAGAGGTCGATGTCCAAAAACCTTGTAATCGCCATATCTCGAGATAGGAATGACCGATACTTTTCATAGTTGGTATGTAGACATGTCATGTTGAGAGGAAGAACCCCATTGTTTTTGGCAGAGGTCAAAGGTCATTCGAGGTCACCAGAGGTCGACGTCCAAAAACCTTGTAATCGCCATATCTCGAGATAGGAATGACCGATACTTTTCATAGTTGGTATGTAGACATGTCATGTTGAGAGGAAGACACCAAATGTTTGTGGCAGAGGTCAAAGGTCATTCGAGGTCACCAGAGGTCGACGTCCAAAAACCTTGTAATCGCCATATCTCGAGATAGGAATGACCGATACTTTTCATAGTTGGTATGTAGACATGTCATGTTGAGAGGAAGAACCCCATTGTTTTTGGCAGAGGTCAAAGGTCATTCGAGGTCACCAGAGGTCGACGTCCAAAAACCTTGTAATCGCCATATCTCGAGATAGGAATGACCAATACTTTTCATAATTAGTATGTAGACATGTCATGTTGAGAGGAAGAACCCCATTGTTTTTGGCAGAGGTCAAAGGTCATTCGAGGTCACCAGAGGTCGACGTCCAAAAACCTTGTAATCGCCATATCTCGAGATAGGAATGACAGATACTTTTCATAGTTAGTATGTAGACATGTCATGTTGAGAGGAAGAACCCTATTGTTTTTGGCAGAGGTCAAAGGTCATTTGAGGTCACCAGAGGTCAAAGTCTAGTAACCTTGTAATCGCTATATCTCAAGATAGGAATGACCGATACTTTTCATAGTTGGTATGAAGATTAGTCATGTCGAGAGGAAGAACCCTATTGTTTGTGGCAGAGGTCAAAGGTCATTCGAGGTCACCAGAGGTCATAGTCCAAAAACCTTGTAATCTTGGTATCTCGAGGTAGGAATGGCCGACACTTCTCATAGTTGGTATGTAGATTTGTCATGTCAAGGGGGAGAACCCTATTGTTTGTGGCAGAGGTCAAAGGTCATTCAAGGTCACCAGAGGTGGAAGTCCAAAAACCTTGTAATCGTGATATCTTGAGATAGGAATGACAGACGGTTTTCATAGTTGGTATGTAGATTTGTCATGTCAAGGGGGAGAACGCTATTGTTTTTGGCAGAGGTCAAAGGTCATTCAAGGTCACCAGAGGTGGAAGTCCGAAAACCATTTTTGTTTTTTTTTTTTTCCTTTTTTTTTATTATTCAAGTTTTGGTTCAAAGGTCATGTGGCATGAGCTGATGTGAGCAGGGGTGAAATTGTGACCACATCATAAAAAATGATGAAGTAGAGAAGTGTAAATTTCATGGATGAACCTCAGTGTAACAAAGCACCCCCCCTTTCGGCAAGGAATCACGAAGCCTTTTTACTTTCTGGTTATTTTATGTACACACTGGACATCCTAAATGCTTGCGACAAGTCTATTCTCTGTATATTGAAATGTTTCATGCTCTACTTTGTCTTTAAGATACTTCTACCAAGCCTTTCCAATTTGCTGGTGCTGGAGTTCCTGTGTTCGGATCAACGCAGCAGGACAATGTTAATGTGGCAGAGGATCAAGAGTATGACCCTCACTATGACCCCATCATATCCCTGCCAGAGAATATAGACCTGACAACTGGGGATGAGGGACAGGAGGTGGTCTTTAAAGAGAGAGCCAAGCTGTATCGGTATGACAGTGACACTCAGGCATGGAAGGAACGTGGTGTGGGAGACATGAAAATTTTGGTGAACCCAGAAACAGGAAAGGCAAGAATTTTGATGCGAAGAGAGCAAGTTTTAAAGGTAAATAAAATATGTAATTTTTATCTTGTAGAAGGTATTGAGTGTGTTGGTGTTATGCTTCCAACAGACACAAATTTCAGGAATATCTGCATAAGTCATGCATCATGGCAGAATTGGTATTACTGAATGTCCTCCTTTAATCCATCAGGCAATTTAAATAAGGTTTTCTTCCCATGCAAATTCTTTAAATTTGTGCCAAATAAAGCTTACTTCATTGGTACAGTAGTTAATACTTACTGTGGTCTATGGCCTCCATAATACCTGATCTGACGTGCTGCCTCACCTAATTTGAAGCAGTGGCATAGCCAGGAATGTAGTTCAGAATGCATGAGACCATCTCTTAATTGATTATAAGTCATAGGGACACAAGTGGACATTTTGAATGCTTGGAAGATAACAAGTGGCAGTAACTGATATTTGAGGGTGCCCTCCCTCTGCACATGTCACAGTAGAAAAGAATAGGTATTGTGGGGTTCTATTGTGAGAAGTCCCTGTGGAAAGTGCTGTGTAAGCAACAACTGAAACATTCATAAGTGGATGGCACTATGCTCTTGTTGTAACCATTTAGTGTAGGCAAGTGAGGCAAGGATACCATGTGAAAGGTTACTTTCATTTCATGATTCATGAAGATACTGTTGTATTTATAGGGCATTATTCCATCCTAAAGCTATGATCTGGAAACATTTGTGGAGAGAATAATTGTATGTTTTAATATGGAAGCTGAGAACGTTGCGGTGGTGTGAAATCCGACATACCAGTTTTCCCACCCCTTTCTTTGCTAAATATGGGAAGGAGAAATCAAGATATGATTTCTCCGTACCATATTCCACAGTGTCTATTTTCGAACACTTGTTCATAAATGGACTGTGTCTATCGATCCACTTTCCAGTTTAAGTAACACAGCTAGCTCGCTCGTCGACGATTTCTCAATATCACAGTGGGATCATCCCACGTTGGTAATGACATTACCAAAGTTATATAGCCCCAATTGGTGTCATGTGCGGGGGCATCCATTTATGGACAGGGTGTTTGGAAATAGACACTCTGTAATGGTCCTTTCTTGAAGTACCTCCTCACTAACTTTGGTTTTCTCCACTCCACATAATTGGTGGATACTGGTAAGGAGAAATTGTTTCTTGATTTCTCCTTCCCATGTTTACCAAAGAAAGGGGTGGGAAAACTGGCATGTCAGATTTCACACCACAGCGATGTTCTCGGCTTCCGTAGATAACATATGTTTTAGGGGTGTGGGGGAGGGGGGAGGGAGGCAATGGATTCTGTAGTTGATACTTGGGTGCAGCCATCTAAAGCTTTCCCAGACCATTGTTCTATTATGGACTACCCTGCTTGCACTGTACTTGACATCACAAAGGTGGTTGGCAGCAAGAAAGAAAAAAATGTATGCAACAAGCACAAGTTTGTTTGAGTAACAGTTTTTTTATTTAATGATTTTCCTTGGTTATGTCAAAGGTGGTCAATCTTCACCCAAAAGTTTCTTTCCAGGTTTTCTCCCAACAAGATAATGGACCTGTGGCCTTTTGAGACTTGCCTTTCTTCTTAGGGGTTAACCGATAATCGGATCGGACCGATGTTTAGGACTATCGGTAAAACATCGGATTGGCGAAATATAGCAAATTGCACTTGCCGATGTTTGCCGATGTTTGCCGATGTTTGCCGATGTTTGCTGATGCTCCGTGAGTCCAAAATACTTCTAAGAAGAACAACAGGGCTTAGACGCGGCCACATCATTAATAAAAAACATCATGATTGGATCAATGTTTAACCAGCCAATCACAACTTGCGACACGTTCAATGCAAGTTTTGTGTGTAAAAAATCTCGCAAGCATGTAGTTCATTAAATGGAATTTCCCCATTGAGTTTGTGTAATTGTGTCACACTGTACAGTTCTGAGTGAAAGTTAATGTTCCATCTTTGTGGTAATTATCTATGCAAGAATTTACTGCAAAGATGTGTACTACATATAACATACCGTACAGCCGGTGCACATAACATATACAAAGCACAAGGTCAATGTCATTTTGAATGACTGTAAGTGAACACTAGCATACTTCGTATTTCACAGTAAAAATCCCGTACGTACGTATGGCTAGATTAAACAGGACAGTGTCGTTGTTGTGTCATATTTTGAACTTCATCGGAATTATGGATTACTGGAATTATACGCAATGACTGAGCACCCTTTGCAAGTTTGCATCTTTTTTCAGAGAGTTGTCTATGAGTTGCAATGGTATTTTGTGTGATGTAATTGTAAACATATGGCCTCATAGCCTACCGTAGCAAACGTGTCAAGAAAATATAATATATATAATGCATTAACGGTTTGAGGAAATATAATATATGGGTCTGGGAGGGAAACACAAGTAAGCCTTGCTTAATTTTTTGGGGTGTAGTTCCTCTTTTCCCAGCTCAATGATTGTGGTCATTAGGATCGGACATCGGCCGATGTTCCAAATTCCATAAAGCCGATGTGGATGCGTAGGCATGCTCACGAGGTATAAGGAATGTTGGATCGCACTGTGAAACAATGTAAAAATATTGATAGTGAAAATATCTGGCATCGGATCGGCAGCGAAAAACCACATGGGTTGAGCCCTACTTCTCTCAATGCAGAAAGTGTTACCTGTGAAATGGTAGTTATTCAAGTTAAAATTCTTCTTTGTATTGTTAAACTATCTTCCATCTTTAGGTTTGTGCCAGCCACTGGCTGAAACCTGACATGCAATTATTGCCAATGAGCTCTTCAGACCATGCTTTTGTCTGGAATGCCATAGACTTTGCTGAGGGGGAGGAATGCCATCAACAGTTTGCTCTCAGATTTAAAGCACCCGAACTGGCAGCTGAATTCAAGAAAACCTTTGACGAGATGAAGGAGGGAATTAAACCAAGCCTTACAAAACCGGTAGAGCCAGTCAAAGAGAAACCAGCAGAACCAGTTGAGGAAGTAAAGCCTGCTGCATCAAAGGGAGAGGATGGTTCAGGACACAGATTCCATCAGGCTGACCCAGTGGTAAGTCATCCAGAGGAGGAAGAAGCAGAGGATGATTATGATAAATATGATGGTGAATATGAAGGAGAGGAGGATGGTTATGAAGAAGATTATTATGAAGATGACGATGATGAGTATGAAGACTACCCTGAAGAGGTATCGTAAACCTTTTTGTTTCATGTTCCTTCTTTGGGTTATTTTGTTTTTATATTTTTTCCGTTTTTTGCGAAACCTCTCCTGTTTAGTACATTGTGTCTAGAATTCTGTGCATCTGTGTATGTAAGTAGACATACAAGATGGGTCCTTAATAACTTTGTTGGAAGCTAGTAGAACTGATAGCTGGTTATAGGTGATGTATTTCCCACTGTCCCAACATTACCATGCATTTCACCATGCATGGAACCTATAGATACGAATTACTTTCGAAAAGAAATAATAGTGATTTTTCATCTGCAAATGTACTGTATGTAGGATTGCCTCAGTTATGGTTACCATTCCGTCATTAAAATGAACTTACAGGGTTTTCACTCATCTCTTTTTTCAGGAGTCACTGACTCTTGAGAATAACTTTACAAGAGTCAAAACTAAAACAGAAGGGGTCAAAATAAATTTGAGTTTAATGCAAGAAACTTTATTCCTGTTTTATTGATTCCTTGACGAAGGTAGGCAAGGAATCTATGCAATGGTGATGTCGTGTGGGTGTGTGTGTGTGTGCGTATGGGATGTGTGTATGTGACGCCTAGCTTGTAAACACGATATCTCAAGATAGCAATGACCGACACTTTTCATATTTGGTATATAGATTCGTCATGTCAAGAGGAAGAACCCTTTTGTTTTTGGTAGAGGTCAAAGGTCATCCGAGGTCACTGGAGGTAAAACTGCGAAAACCTCCTAAACAACTTTAACACGATATCTCAAGATAGCAATGACTTACACTTTTCATGTTTGGTATATAGACTCTACATGTTGAGAGGAAGAATCCTATCGTTTTTGGTGAAGGTCAAAGCTCATTTGAGGTCACCGGAGGTAAAAAGCTGAAAAGCTCGTAATGAGCATATCTCAAGATAGGAATGACAGACTCTTTTCATATTCGGTATATAGATTTTTCATGTTGAGCGGAAGAACCTTATTGTTTTTGGTGAAGGTCAAAGGTCATTTGAGGTCACTTCAGGTAAAAAGCTGAAAAGCTCGTAATCATGATATCTCAAGATAGGAATGACCGACACTTTTCATATTTGGTATATAGATTTGTCATGTCAAGAGGAAGAACCCTATTGTTTTTGATAGAGGTCAAAGGTCATCCGAGGTCACTGGAGGTTAAACTATGAAAACCTCCTTAACAGCTTGTAAACACGATATCTCAAGGTAGCAGTGACCGACACTTTTCATATTTGGTATATAGATTCGTCATGTTGAAAGGAAGAAACCATTTGCGGTCACCAGAGGTCAAAGACCGAAAACCTTGAAATCGCAATATGTCAAGGTGGGAATGGCTGATATGGATTTGTCATGTTGAGAGGAAGAATGCTATTGTTTTTGGTAGAGGTCGAAGGTCGTCTGAGGTCACCAGAGGTTAAACTGGGAAAATAATGTAAATGGCTTGTAATCACTATATCTCAAGACAGCAATGACAGACACTTTTCATATTTGGTATATAGATTTGCCATGTTGAGAGAAAGAACCCTATTGTTGTTGGTGAAGGTTGAAGGTCATTTGGGGTCACAGGAGCTAAAAAAACTGAAAAGCGTGTAATAACAACATCTCAAGACAGGAATGAAGGACACTTTTGATATTTAGTGTATAGATTTTTCATGATGTAAGGAAGAACCGAATTGTTTTTGGTGGAGGTCAAAGGTAATCTGGGGTTACCAGAGGTCAAAAAGCAAAATTTTCCAACAATTCCCAAGATTGTTATTTGAGGTCACCAGAGGTCAGAGAGCAAAATTTCCAAAGAATTCCCAAGATCAACGTCTGGGGTCACCAGAGGTCAAAAAAGCAAAATTTCCCAAGTATTCCCAAGATCGTCATCTCGGTTAACCAGAGGTCAAAAAGCAAAATTTGCCAAGAATTTACAAGATCCAAGATTGATTGGAGTTGAATCCCTTTCAAAACACTTCCTTCCTTTTTCCTTTTTTGTTATATTTGGTGGTGTTCAAAGGTCTTGTGAGGTCAGCAGAGGTCAAATTGTTAAAACAGCATAAAATGATGTAGTCAAGAAAGATGAATTTGAGGGGTAAGGCTCGGTACAACAAATCATCCCCATTCGGCAAGGAATCATTACCCCCTGTATCTATATCATTACATATTGGTGGGGTGAAAAGCTGTGCGTCAGTTTGACCCTGCAGATTTTTTGCCTGTGCGTCAAAATCAAAGGTTGTGCATCGTTGACCCTGGCGCCTGAGGCAGTGAAATCACTGACTTACCATTCATTTATCGGAAGTAATGTTATCTTATGAAGAGAACACCTGGAAATATGGGGTTGTATCAATGTAGACAAGTGAAATGGATATCTTGTATGGTATGAGAAAATTTCATGCTCTGCAAAAATAGGTTTCATCGGCTAGAAATAAGTGGTTTTTATCAATAAAGTATTTTGAGAGATTTGATATATACTTGGAAAATTCACCTTTCTGATTATTTGCAAGTTCTTTTTTGTAGTAGTTTAGATGCAGTGTTGGCTGCTGTAGTTTTCAACTGAAGGTAGTACAAAGTATATGTTGCAGTGTTGGAGACACATATCACCAGTACTGGCTGAAATCTCAGTCAGGTGTTACAGGTCTTAATATAAATCTTTCAAAGATTGGTGCCTAAGGGGTGAAATACCGAGAAATGTCATAAATTTACATACATGAGGTAAAAACAAAAGGGAGTTTATAAAATCTGGCTTTAGAAGTAACCTTTGTTTGAAATTGAAATATATACATAAGGTAATGTCAGCATGACAGCCTTTCTAATTTTTTTTTATTTCCTTTTTTTTCCAGCCTTGTTTAGCTGATCAGTTCAAGCCTACCCCAGGCTCCTGGGATTGTGATACCTGCATGGTTAATAACCCAGCAGACAAGAATCAGTGTCTTGCTTGTTCCACTACTAAACCAGGAGCAGCATCACAACCAAGTAAGGGGTCATCTGAAACTCAGGTGAGGGCAGCAGACATAAATGATTTAGTATTCAGACAACTAACATCTTATTTACCAAACCAGTTTCACACAGACAGTGTTTCCAGTAAACATTTATGATGACATGGTGTGACTCTGGTATCAGGGCAAGGTATGGACTAGAATATTAAAGAATTAGTTTAAGTCTTAGAGGTCTTCTGGGCCAAGGATAATACTCTTCCCAGAATTACCTCTCCTCACATTGGCAACATTCTTTTTCCCCAAGCCTGCCATTAATTGTTCCATTAAAGTTTTGATCTATTATGATAAAATTAAGTTCCAGCCAGCTCTTTGAGCTTATTTGTTCTCTACAGTTGCTTTGATAATTACCCTATGATTGTCCCTTGTTTATTCATTTAATTGTTACTCTCCATTCTCCTTGAAGTCCTAGCTTCAAGTTTGAAAGAAGAGTTCTAAAGCTTCTTGACTTGATGGATAACACTGCTCAAATAAACTGGAGTCTGAGACCATACACAATTTGGGTCATATTGTTGCAGTCAGTGGTGTCAAAGGATGCTCACATTTTTAATAGTACAATTGAAACCTCTTTACCAGTACCTTTAGTTTAAAACACCATTTTTGACCATGGCAGGACAAAGTTGTGAAGCATTTTCCAGGGAAATTTTGGTATTTGGAAGGAGATTTTGGCCAGTGCTAGGAAGTTTGGCTTTTTTGTTTATGACAGTGTGTAAAAATTGGGGAAGAACTGTTACTCCCTTTTGGGGAATGAACTTTTTCTTGTTTAGATGTATTGTTCGACATGTTCAAGGTTAGGTCTTTTATTGTTTGATGGCTTGTAGGCAAATTGAAAAATCCCAGTGAGACATCCAGATTTTAAAGTGGACATGAAGTCTTGACATATAGCAGGGTATTTAAGAGATACAGATAGCAGTTTTGGAGTACATTGGCCTTTATACTGGGCTTCCTTGTAATAATGGGTATAATAATGGATTCAGGAGTGTTGAGTTGGCTCTTAAAGCAAAAGTAATTGCATGAAAAAGTGACATTAGGCACTCATTTGCTTCAAGATCCAGACCCTACTTTTGGAACCATAAAACTGTGTATCTATGACCTAATCTAATTAAACTTGGCCCCTGTCAGTATAGTTGAGTGATTTGTGGTGACATCTCAGCCCTCTTTTAAGACTTTCAAGTCCACGTTCATACCCTACACAAGAGATTTAACTGCACAGAATGTCAATAGCTTATCTGTTGTGTAATCAACTGGACAAAGTTCCTCACTGGCCAGGGATTAAGTGTTACTCTAGAAGTGATAGTGGTTTCTTACAATAAAGAAATGAACAGGTAAGTAGTATTTTATTACACCTAACCTCCCCTTTGTGAGGCCTGGTCTGAGCGTTCTGATTTCTAAGTAGGCCAAGTTCTAATGGAGTCAATAGGAGCATTGCCAGAAAGTGTGTGTGTCGAGAGGGGGTGGGCAGTGGTATGTTCCCCAGGCTATCCTTCCTTAGATTTTTACCCATAAAAGTGATGAAAGCAGGAGATGTCAGTCCTGTATTCTCAAATTTTTCTTAGCCACAGACTCCCATGGACAAGGAAGAAATGCTGATTAACCACTAGAGATATAGAATATCACCAATGATATCAGCCTTATCCTGGTTGGAAAATTGTATTTATCTTTTCCCAAGTTGGTCAGAAAGAGCAGTCTGAGACTTGCAGTCACTGTCATGACCAGGCTTCTTGCTATGCAGGCAGACACCAGTTGTGGGCAACCAGATCTCTCATTGCCTTGTACTTGTTCTGACTGATTTGCAGTTTGCAGACCAGCAGAGAATTGAATGAAACCCATGATATGGAAATGCATTAGTATGTTTAAAGTGTTAGAACTACCAACTTCTCCATCAGTATACAATACCAAGGCCAACAAGGTTAAGGAGCTTCATAGTGGTGTTCACCTTGGTCCCAGCCAGGCCAGACCCTCCCTGTATGACAGTCAGCTTTCTACATAAGGCACAGGACCAGTTGGATACTAAATAAGCTGGCACTATAAACTGGCCTTTCTAGAACCCTGGTCATGACATTGTGTAAAAATATTCTCATTTATTATTTTGGCTGAGACATTTGCAGGCAAGGACTTTGTGGATGCCACATTAATAACACTGGTGTAAATAATGGCTGCTGTATAAAGAAGTTCATAGATAAGATATGGTATGTTATCAGGGTCTTTGCTGGAGTGCTGGCAGCTTTTTCCTGGGTCGACTGTAACAGTTGGGTCCAAATATAAGCTGTGTTGCTGGTTGTTCTTCACACCAATCAGGTTGGGGAGATACCTTTCCAAAGATGACAAACAATCGTCCAAATTAAGAAAAGAATATATACCAGACTTTTACCTTACCATGCAGTTACTCCGGTGAACATGTTTGTGCCCTCAATCAAAGCAAGCTGATTATTAGTGTCATGATGGAAGATGCATGGAGATAGGAAAGATACAGGACTGCAAAATTTACATATCTTACTATTCTGTGAACCTGTTATCTTAAATTGTTGCTGGTCAGAAATATCAATTTGTAAGGGTAGCATTGGTCAGTATTTCTTTGTTCTGGTCAGGCCTGACAGTGCCGACCAGCAGGGGCAGAACACTGTGTCAAGATTTCAGATCAGGGGTAAGATTTCACAAGCCCTGATTTTGAAGTAATTGTTCAGACAGGTTATTTTAAACAGAAATATCATTTGTTGTTATGCACAGTGTTAGAGTCAGATGATCATAATCAGCTGGCTGTATTTTCTCTCTCTTCCCAGCCAAGTTTGTCAGAAATGTTTAAACCTGCTTCAGCATTCTGGGATTGTAATTCCTGCATGATAAACAACCCTGCTGATAAAGTTCAATGTATGGCCTGTTCCACCCCTAAACCAGGGTCATCTCAGCCATCGCAGGGAACTTCTCGTGACAGCCGAGGAACACCTGGGGGGATGGGAATGGTATGGCATCATATGTAATAGAAATTTGGTATTAACATTATTGATGTGTTGTTGGTATGAGCAGTTAACTGAGCAAGATATGACTCTTACAGTATACAGTTCATTAGTAGTTATCAGTAGCTCTGTACTTACAGTTACCGGTAGGTACATTGGAGAACGGTTTACAGCTGAGCAAATTTTTAAGACCTTCTCTGGACGATTCTTTCGTGGTTGGTGGATACTGTTCTGATCCCTTGCCCCACCCCGGCACCCCTTTAAACAACAGTCATAGCTTTTTGATAACAAATTAATCAAAACTATTTTTTGTTAGCTATTTGGGTTAAATTTGTATTAATCTACCACTTCAAATTAAAAAACCAAGGCATGACGTTACTTTATTTTGATTAGCAAAAAAGACTTGTCTTTTGAGCCAGGCGATATTGTAGGTGATGACTACAGAGAAGTGATCTGCTGTGTAACTGGGTTCATGAAAAGGAATAGAACTGTATCCTTTTATTGTACACACCTGTATCACTTTTGCATGGGTATGTGCCCAGGATATTCTGAGTGGGAACTCATCATATACTAATGGAGGGGGCTAAGGGGAAGGGGACCCTGCATCCTGCATGTGGATTTTTGGAGTGTTTACCTGTAATATATATATATAGACGTCTTGTTGGATTAGAAAATATGGAACTGCTTTTGTGCTCAGTTGTGTCACCTGGCTGAGCTCATTCCTGAGGTCCCCTCCAATTTCTTCTTATTTTTGCATCTCTTGGACTCTGGGACGTTAAATCTCATTTAACCTAACCTAACCCTTTTGGAGGTTCTGGACCCAGGGGAAGAGACATTTATGCATAACAGCCCACTTCAGTGGCATAATTACAAAGATGTATTTACCTGCGACTTGTTAGTCTCAACAGTGTTACATGTTTAAACTCATTACTATTTGAAGGGTGGCAAATGTATTAGAGTTGCCATTTTTTCATTACCTGCTATTCCCATTGAAATATGTTTTCTTTCTGTTGTCTTGTGATTGGCTATTTCATTTTTCTCTCCGAGTAGTACATCGTTACTAGAATACAACATTGAAATGCAGTAACCATCTTTTATTAGCTCAAAGCTATTGTGATCCGTCACCGTCACTCCATCCGTCTTGTCTGTCCATCGATCATGTCTATATATCATGTTTATCCACAATTGTTAAAAGTGCTCTCAAACGCTCAGTGTTCGATGGATTTTTGTGAAACGTGGAGACATTGGTCCTTGGTGGTTGGGCTACTTGTGACCACCAGGAAGTCAAGGTCAAAGGTCATTTGGCTGAGCTTAAAATATTGGTGAGGCAATATCAGCATGACAGCCTTCCTATAATTTATTCCTTTTTTTCCAGCCTAGTTTAGCTGATCAGTTCAAGCCTGCCCCAGGCTCCTGGAATTGTGATACCTGCATGGTTAATAACCCACCAAACAAGAATCAGTGTCTTGGTTGTTCCACTGCTAAACCAGGAGCAACAGCACAATCAAAAAAGGGGTCATCTGAAACTCGCGTGAGGGCAGCAGACATAAATGATCTAGCATTCAGACAACTAACATCTTGTTCACCAAACTTGTTTCACACAGATGGTGTCGATCTCCAGTAAAAAAGTATGATTGCTTAGTGTGAATCTTATTTAGTATCAGGGCAAGGTATTGACTAGAGTTAAAGAATTAGTTTAAGTCCAAGGGGTCTTCTGGGACAAGGATAATACTCTTCCCAGAATATAAATGTTATTACCGCTCCTCACATTGGCAACTATTTTTTCCCCAAGCGTGCATGCCATTTATTCTTCCATTACAGTTTTTATCTTTTATGATAAAATTTAAGTTCCAGCCAGCTTCCATTTTTTCCCACAGTTGTTGTAGAACCTCCCTTGTTTCATCATTCAGTTGTTACTCTCTGTTCTCCTAGAAGTCCTCTAAATTCAGAAGGAGCAGCTCTAAAGCTTCTTGACTGATAATAAGCACTATTCAACTCAACCAAAGTCTGAGACCATACTCAATTTGGGTCATATATTGTTGCAATTTGTGGTGGCAAAGGATGCTCACATTTGTAATTGTATAATTAAAACCACATTGCCAATACCAGTTCATTTTAAAACATCATTTTTAATGATGGTAGGACAAACTTGGGAAGCATTATCTTGCAAAACTTTGGTATTTGGAAGGAAGAAAATTTTGGCTGCTGAAGGGAAGTTGTGAAAATTAGGGAAGTTTTTTCTACTTCCTTGAAAAATACCAGTGAGACATCCAGATATTAAAGTGTCTGTTAATTCTTGACATAGCAGGGTATTTAAGAGAAACAGGCAGTAAATTTGGAGCACATTGGACTTAAGACTGGGCTTTGTAATGATGAGTGTAATAAGGGCATTCTGAAGTGATCAGTAGGGAAAATGTTAGTAGGAGTGAGGGGGGGGGGGGGTTAGAAATTGGCTCTTGAAGTAAAATCAGTTGTGTGAAAATGTGAGTCAATAGGAACATGACTAAAAAGTGTGTCTTTGGGAGGGGGGGGGGGAGGGGTTGGATAATATGTTTCTCAGGTCATCCTTCCTAGGATTTCTGACCATGAAAGTGATGATGTGAAACAACCAGTACTGAGAGAAACTATCAGAGATGTTGATGATTGGCATTCACTATGCGTAAATGTACATAATGTGAAAAAAGCATGAGGAATTGCTAAACAGGTGATGAAAGCAGGAGATGTCAGTCCTAGATTTCAAAGTTTTCTTAGCCACAGACTCTCATGGACAAAGAAGAATGCTAATTACCTCCCTAGAGATATAGAATATTACCACTGATATCAGCCCTATGCTGGTTGGTAAAGTGTATCTTTGCCCAAGTTGGCCAGAAAGAGCAGACTGAGACTTGCAGTCACTGTCTTGAACAGGATTCTTGCTGTGCTGGTAGGCACCAGCTGTGAGCATTCAGATCTTTCATCACCCATTCATTCATTCATTCATCGCGCATACATGATGAATTTGCAGTTTGCAGACCGGCAGAGAATTGAATGAAAGACCCTGTTATGGAAATGCATTAGTATGTTAAATAGTGGTAGAACTACATACTTCTCCAACAGTATACAATACCAGAAGGCCAGTGAGGTTTAGGAGCTCAATTAGTTGGTATTCACCTTGGTCCCCAGACCCTTACTGTTAGACATTCAGCTTTCTACATAAGGCACAGGACTAGTTATAAAATAGCTTCCACTAAACGGCCTTTCTAGAATCTTGATCATGACATTGTGTGCAAACATTCGTATTTATTATTTTGGCTGACACATTTGCCAGCAAGGACTTTGTGGATGCCACATTAATAACATTGGTGTAAATAATAGCTGTTGTATGAAGAAGTACATATTAGACAAATAAATGTTATGTTATCAGGGTTTTTGCTGGAGTGTGGGCAGCTTTTTCCTAGATTTGTAACAAGGGTCCAAATACTGTACAAGCTGTGGTACAGGTTGTCCACACCAATCAGGTTGGGGAGATACCTTTCCAAAGATGACAAACTATCGTCCAAATAAAGAAAATATATACCAGACTTTTACCTTACCAGTTACTCCGGTGAACATGTTTGTGCCCTCAATCAAAGCAAGCTGATTATTAGTGTCATGATGGAAGTTTATGGAGATAAGAAACATACAGGACTGCAAAAATTTATATATCTTACTATTCTGTGAATCTGTTATCTTAAATCGTTGCTGGTCAGAAATATCAATTTGTAAGGGTAGCATTGGTCAGTATTTCTTTGTTCTGGTCAGGCCTGACAGTGCCGACCAGCAGGGGCAGATCACTGTGTCAAGATTTCAGATCAGGGGTAAGATTTCACAAGCCCTGATTTTGAAGTGATTATTCAGACAGGTTATTTTAAACAGAAATATCATTTGTTGTTATGCACAGTGTTAGAGTTCCATGATTGTAATCAGCTGGCTGTATTTTCTCTTTCTTCCCAGCCAAGTTTGTCAGAAATGTTTAAACCTGCTTCAGGATCCTGGGTGTGTGATTCCTGCATGATAAGCAACCCTGCTGATAAAGTTCAATGTATGGCCTGTTCCACCCCTAATCCAGGGTCATCTCAACCATCTCAGGGAACTTCTTGTGACAGCCAGGGAACACCTGGGAGGATGGGAATGGTATGGCATCATATGTAATGAAAATTTGGTATTAACATTATTGATGTGTTGTTGGTATGAGCAGTTAACTGAGCAGGATATAACTCTTACAGCATGCAATTCATGAGTAGTTATCAGTAGCTCTGTACTTACAGTTACTGGTAGGTACATTGGAGGAGCGTTTAGAACTAAGCAATTTTTTTAAGACGTTCTCTGGATGATTCTTTCGTGGTTGGTGGACACTTTTCTGATCCCTTGCCCCACCCGGGCACCCCTTTAAACAACAGTCGTAGCTTTTTGATAACAAATTAATCAAAACTACTTTTTGTTAGCTGTTTGGGCCAAATTGGTATTAATCTACCACTTCAAATTAAAAATCCAAGGCATGACATTACTTTATTTTGATTAGCAAAGTAGACTGGTCTTTTGAGCCAGGCGATATTGTAGGTGATGACTACAGAGAAGAGATCTGCTGTGTAACTGGGTTCATGAAAAGGAATAGTTAAAGAAAATTATATCCTTTTATTGTACACACCTATATCACTTTTGGGTATGTGCCCAGGATATTCTGAGTGGGAACTCATCATATACTAATGGAGGGGGCTAAGGGGAAGGGGTCTCTGCATCCTGCATGTGGATTTTTGGAGTGTTTACCTGTAACATATATAGAGATCTTGTTGGATTAGAATAAATGAAACTGTTTTTGTGCTCAGTTGTGTCACCTGGCTGAGCTCATTCCTGAGATCCTCTCCAATTTCTTCTGATTTTTGCATCTCTTGGACTCTGTTTCTCCCTTTTGGAGGTTCTGGACCCAGGGGAAGAGACATTTATGCATAACAGCCCACTTCAGTGGCATAATTACAAAGATGTAGTTACCTGCAACTTGTTAGGCTCAACATTGTTACATGTTTGCACTCATTACTATTTTGAAGGGTATCAAATGTTTTAGATTTGCCATTATTTTGTTACCTGCTATTTGCATTGGACTATATTTTCTTTTTGCTGTCTTGTGATTGGCTAATTCATTTTTTATTCCTTGGGGAAGGCTCAAGGAATCTATGCAATGGCGATGTCATGTGGGTGTATGTGTGAGTGTGTATGAGATGCTTTGCTTGTAAACACAATAACTCAAGATAGCATTGATAGGTACTTTTCATGTTTGGTATGTAGATTGGTGATGTTGAGAGGAAGAACCCTATTGTTTTAAGTTGAGGTCAAAGGTCACCAGAGGTAAAATCTGAAAACCCTGTAAACACGATATCTCAAGACAGGGATGACCGTTACTTTTCATATGTGGTAAATAGATTTTTCATGTTGAGAGGAAAGAGCCATATTGTTTTTGGTGGAGGCCAAAGATCTGAGGTCACGAGAGGTATAAAGTGCAAAAACCTTGTAAATGGCTTGTAAACACAGTATCTCAAGATACCAGTGACTGGCACTTTGTATATATTGGTATGTAGATTTGTCATGTTGAGAGGAAGGACCTTATTGTTTTTGGTGGAGGTCAAAGGTCATTTGAGGTCACCTGAGGTCAAAAACCTTGTAAACAAGATATGTCAAGAAGGGTAACTGTGAGTTATCTCATACTTAGCATGTATATTGTCCATATTAAATAGATAATCTCTGTAATTTTTGGTGTAGGTCAAATTCAGACCTGCCAACCGTTCCGATTTAATTGGAACTGTTCCGATTTTTGAGTCCGTACATAGCAAAAAATCGGAACGTTCCGATTTCTAGCACCCACCCCAAAATAGTACAAGAAATATCCTTGCAACATAATTATTTAAAACGCATGTCACACACCTCATTAATGATTCGTGGATCGAACTTGTATGGGCTTTACGTGAACATATGTAAACACTATGACCAAGACTTCAGCATTATGTATGCGACATCCGGCGTGCATGCTAAAATGACTCAGGATATGTGCACACTGACAGTACATATCCGTAACGATCGTTGTAGTTAATGCTTTACAAAGCACCACAGCTGCGCCTACGAACCGACCGCGAAGTCTGTGTGGCACCTGCCTACCAATCATCCAAATTTTTAAAATACAGCCTTAAAAATTTGTAATTTTTTAAAAATTTGATACATATTCCTTAAATATGCCGTTTTGAATCTAAGAGTATTTAAACTTCAAAAAAATTTCCAAAGGGGAGGGGGACCCCTTCCCTTAGACCCCACCCCCAGGCCGGCGGATTCTCCAAAATTGCGCTGCTGTGTTCCTATTTCCAGTTTTCAAATGTTGGCAGGTCTGCAAATTGTGGATTGTCCATATTGAGTAGAGGGTCCCTATAATGTTTGGTGGGAAGTCAAAGGTCATTGTGGGTCCCCAAAGGTCAAATGGTTGAAACCTTTAAAACACTATCTCAAGAAGGTAACTGTGAATGATCTTATAGCTTGTTGAATGTCCATATGGAGTAGATGATCCCTATTGTTTTTGATGGAGGTCAAAGGTCATTTGGGTCACCAGAGGCCAAAAGGTCAAAACCTTGTAAGCACGATACCTCCAGAAGGGCAACTGTGAGGGATCTCTTACTTAGCCTTTTGGATTGCCCATGTTGAGTTGATGAACCCTATTGTTTTTGGTGGAGGTCAAAGGCCATTTGGGGTCACCAGAGATTAGATGGTCAGAACCTTGTAAACACTATATATCTCAAGAAGGATAACTGTGAGGGATGTCATACTTAGCATGTGGATTGAGTAGATTGAGGAGATGACCTCTGTTGTTTCTGGTGCTGGCCAAGTGTCATTTGGGGTCACCATAGGCCAAAAGGTCAAAACCTTGTGAACACTATATCTTAAGAAACATAACTGTGAGGGATCTCACACTTGGTGTGTGGATTGTTCATGTTGAGGAGATGCTTCCTTTTGGTTTTGGTGGAGGTCAAAGGTCAGTTAGCGTTGCAAGAGGTCAAAATGTCAAAACCTTGTTAACAGAGTATCTCAAGAAGGAACTGTGAGGGATCTTACGCTTAGCATGTGGATTGTATGCTAATATTGAGTAGGTGATCCCTATCATTTTTCGTGGGGGTCAAAGGTCATTTGGGGTCACAAAAAGTTAAACCTACTAAACATGCTATTTTAAGGAGGATAACTGAGGGATCTCATACTTGGCCTTTGGATTGGTGAAAGGTCATTTTGTGTCACAAGATTTTAAAAGGTTTTGACCTTATCAACATATCTCAGGTAGGATGACTGTGAGGGATCTCATGTTTGCCGTGTGGGTGATTCATGTTTGTTACAGTATATCCATATGGCAAGGAATCTCTAAGCCTTTTGGCTTTCTTATTCTCTCCTTCTGTGCAGTACATCGTTTCTAGAATACGACATTGAAGTTGCAGTTTACTCTTTACGAAAAAGTCGACGTATTGTGTAACCGTTGACATATTGTGTAACGGCCGTTGTATTTTAATTTCTTTTTTTTTTTATTCTCTTTACAGTCAGGGGGAGCCTTCTCTCTTGGCAATTTCAAGTTCTCTGGTTTCTCCTCTAACCCATCAGCATTCAGTGCTGGGAGTGGTTTTGGAAGTAGTGGGTTTAATAAAGCTACACTGGGTACCTTCTTGTTTGGCCAGACACTGTCTCAATCATCAAACACAACCCCCTCTAGCAGTGCTGGATTTTCTTTCCCTCCTAGGGGCTTCTCATTTACTCAACCCAAACCAGAAACCTCCAAGCCATCAGACTCTGGTGGTTCCAAGATGCCTACAACATCATCCTTCCCTTTTACTGCTCCAACACCACCTAACTCAGAGTCTACCAAGTCGGCAGCAGACTCACCCACCAAAGAACAACCTCTTTCTAAGCAAACAGAGGCAGCTTCTGGTCAACAAACAATAACACCTAAATGTAGCTTTGGTTCAGGAGTACCACAGTTTACAATTGGTGGTACCAACCAACAGAAACCTAGTTCTGGGATCTTGTTTGTTAGCAATTCTAAAAGAAGCAGTCCAATAGAATTAACTTTGGATCAACCAGTAAAGGCAGTTGACAAGGAGAAGGGGACAAAGAAGGTAAATAAACTGGTCACAGGTATGAGCATAATTGGTGAACAAGATATTACTTTCACTGGCAGCTAGTGCACATTTACTAAGAAATATTAGGAAGATTTGTGGCTACAGATGAGTCAGTTTCTTTTATATAGGTTTGGGCTGAGCAAACTGCCGATTAGGGGTCTTGTCTGGCTTATTCTTTCCCTGCCCTTATAATAGACTTTTGGAATCCTCATCTCCACACATTTACCACTTAACCAACCTGCCACCTGTTTGATAAGAAGTCTTGGGTATCATTATTGTAGCTAGTTGAGCTAAGAGATGAGTGTTTTAGGTTAATTAAAACATTCATGACCTAATTTACTTGGTTGCAGGTCAAAATCAGGTCTGATTGATCCTTTGAGCTAGAGGATTGTGTAACCCTTGACAATATAGGAGTAATTTGCTGTATAGGTGTGGTCTGGAAGGTGGCATAAAATTGAAAAATCATTTAATATCTCTTTATATAATACTTCTTGAGTAACTTCTCCCCATTTCCACTCTTCTCTTTTTCCCAACCTCTGATCTAATTTCTTATTTGGGAGCCACTTGGATTTAGGTGATAAACAGTCCAAATTAGAGACATTTTTCAAGTTTTCGTACTTTTCTCTCTTTTTAGTCTTCACATTGTTACATTTGTGGACTCAAGTTTTATTATGTATAAAAAAAAATTGTAAACAATTCCCACAATGATATTTTGTGTGCACTTCATTTCATCACCCATCATTCCTGTTGAATCATATATCCATTCTGTTCTCATGTTATTGCCAGCAAAACCCATTCTCCACTTTCTAATGCAGCTTAAAGCCCCTTAGGCTGGATACAAGAGGGTGAAACCAAACATTAATTACAACTGAAGGATCTCTGCTCTCTGCAGGAGCTATGTTCTTTAATGTGACATTATTTCTTTATGCATGTGACTGTCCTCTCGGCCATCAGATTCTTAAATCATATAGGTCTTCTTTGCATGGTCCCCTCCTGGACTGGCTGAAAAGAACAGATGCAGTGCATGATCAAACAATCTTGTTCACTGTAAGCAAGAACTGTCCTGATTAGCTTCAAGAAAGATTATAACTGAAAGTGAACATTGCATTTGCTGTTATCTCTGAACCACAAAGTTTGTATGTGTATTAATCCCTCACACATTATTTCATTGTTTTCTTCTTACTACAGTCAGGTGGAGCCTTTCTTGGCAATTTCAAGTTTTCTGGTTTCTCCTCTAACCCATCAGCATTCAGTGCTGGGAGTGGTTCTGGAAGTAGTGGGTTTAATAAATCTACACCAGGTACCTTCTTGTTTGGCAAAACACTGCCTCAATCATCAAACACAACCCACTCTAGCAGTGCCGGATTTTCTCTTCCTCCTGCAGGCTTCTCATTTACTCAACCCAAACCAGAAACCTCCCAGCCATCAGACTCTGGTGGTTTCAAGGTGCCTGTAGCATCATCTTTCTCTTTTACTGCTCCAACACCACATGACCCAGAGTATACCAAGTCTGCTTCACCCTCAACCACTAGAGAACAACCTCTGTCTAAGCCAACAGAGGGAGTTCCTGGTCAACAAATGATAACAGCACCTAAATTTAACTTTGGTTCATTAATGCCACAGTTTACATTTGGTGTTATCAATCAAGAAGAACCTAGTTCAAGGATCTTGTTTGTTAGCACTTCTGGAAGTAGTGCTCCAACCTCACAGGTTGCAGGCACACCATCCTATTCAACAACCAATCAGCCAGGGTGTGTGTTTGGAGAAACACAGACCACTCCAGTTTTTGGTGCCGCCTCAGAGAAAGGTTCTACATCTGCTTTCAAAGGATTTGAGTTTGGTACTAAACAATCAGAACCAAAAACTGAACAGAAAGAAGCCATCTTATTTTCTGATTTCGTGAAAAATCAAGGAGAATTTAGTTTCAGCGTAAATGTTGACAATGCCACCTCATCTCCACTAAAATCAGGAGCAAAATCGCTTGTCAAGTCGCTAAGGTTGAATAAAACAGGAGAGTATGATCAAGAAGAACAAAGGGATGATATCTACTTTGAACCAGTGGTAACATTACCAGAGAACTACAAGTTAGAGACAGGGGAAGAAAATGAAGAAGTTAAATTTAGTCAGAGAGCTAAGTTGTATCGCTTTGATGTAGAGGGTTCCCAGTGGAAGGAGAGAGGTGTAGGTGATATCAAAGTGTTGTACAACCCAGAGACAAAAAAGTACAGAATTGTTATGAGAAGGGAGCAGGTATGTACAGTTTTTCCTCTAGTAGCTATCAGAAAAGTGCCATATACAGACTGCAATGGCCTCCTTGTTAGATGAAATCTTAAAATTTAATATGGTAGCGCATGGGAGGCTCTAAGAAATTTTGTTGGGGGGGGGGGGGGGGGGCAAACTCAAGTCCATATTCAGGGAGCTTCGGAAGACCTCCCCCCACCCACGCCCACTAACAGCCAACCCACCCCCACCCCCTGCAATATTAATGATCAGCTCTGGATAGTACAATAGGAGTATGGTTATTATGTATTCGATGCCCAATGTAGTTTTCAAAAAGTCTTCAAAAACCATTTCAGGCAGTTAGTCATGAGTTCACTGCTTTTAAAAATAAATACAACCATATCAGCCAAGCGCTACTTCATAGGGGTGGAGTAAGAAGCAGGTGAAATGGGCAAAGCGGCTTGATCCATTTGTATAAAATGAGCCCCACCTTTAAATATTTTGTTGTTTCTTTCATTGTGTCACAATATGTTTCAGCTTTGCCAAGAAGCCATAAAATGTTGGTTTTCTAGATTGCTTTCTTAAACTAATGAAAATTACGAGCATGAAAACACTTGAAAATGCTGAAATGGTAGTACCATTTTGGATATCAGTACCTTTCAGAAAGGAATTTTTTTAAAGGGGGAGGGGAATTCCCCTAACTCAGAACGACATCTCATCCTATATACAAATAGCTAGGCCACTGTTCAGAAGTCTCATTACAATGAGCTTAGACTGACTGTTTGGTGTGTTTATTTTAAATCAATTGAAATGGTATTCTTTTTGGTTTTGATGATAAGAGAAACCAATGAATGCATTCATGATGGCATATGTGTGTGTGTGTATGGGTGTGTGTGTGTGTGTTTGTGACACTTTTCTTGTTTACACGATATCTCAAGAAGGGAAACTCTGACAGTTCTCAAAGTTGATAGGTAGATGCCCCATATTGAGAGGAAGAACCCTATCGTTTTTGGTGGAGGTCAAAGGTCATTTGGGGTCACCAGGGGTCAAACTCTGAAAACCTTGTTTACACGATATCTCAAGGTAGGAAGCTTGGATAGATTTCATACTTGGTGTGTGGATACATTATGGTAAGAGGAAGAACCCTATCGTTTTTGGTGGAGGTCAAAGGTCATTTGGGGTCACCAGGAGTCAAACCCTGAAAACCTTGTTTACACGATATCTCAAGTTAGAAAGCTTGGATAGATTTCATACTTGGTGTGTGGATGCATTATGGTAAGAGGAAGAACCCTATTGTTTATTGTGGATGTCAAAGGTCATTTGGGGTCACCAGGGGTCAAACCTTGAAAACCTTGTTTACACGATATCTCAAGGTAGGAAGCTTGGATAGATTTCATACTTGGTATGTGGATGCATTATGGTGAGAGGAAAAACCTTATTGTTTTTAGTAGAGGTCAAAGGTCATTTGGGGTCACCAGGGGTCAAACACTGAAAACCTTGTTTACACGATATCTCAAGTTAGAAAGCTTAGATAGATTTCATACTTGGTGTGTGGATACATTATGGTAAGAGACAGAACCCTATCGTTTTTGGTGGAGGTCAAAGGTCATTTGGGGTTACCAGGGGTCAAACACTGAAAACCTTGTTTACACGATATCCCAAGGTAGGAAGCTTGGATAGATTTCATACTTGGTGTACGGATGCATTATGGTGAGAGAAAGAATCCAATTGTTTTTGGTGGAGGTCAAAGGTCGTTTAGGGTCACCAGTGGCCAAATTCTGAAAACTTTATTTAAATGATATCTCAAGTTAGGAAGCTTGGATAGATTTCATATTTGGTATGTATATGCATTATGGTAAGAGGAAGATTGCTATCATTTTTGGTGGAGGTCGAAGGTCGTCTGGGGTCACCAGGGGTCAAAGTCTGTAAACCTTGTTTACATAATATTTCAAAGTAGGAAGCTTGGATAGATTTCATACGTGGCATGTGGATGCATAATCTTCAGAGGTACAAAGCATATCATTTTTGGTGGAGGTCAAAGGTCATCTGGGGTTACCATGGGTCACAGTCTGAAAACCTTGTTAAACACGACATCTTGAGGTAGGAAGTTTGGATAGATTTCATACATAGTATGTGGATGACTTTTGGTGAGAAGAAGTACCCTACTATTTATGGTGGAGGTCAAAGGTCATCTGGGGTTAAATTCTGGAATCCTTGTTTACAAGATAGCTCAAGTTAGGAAGGTTGGATACTTCACATGGTGTTGCATTTAATCCATCAGAAAACCCCTACCAGTTTTGTCAGGAATCAGAGGCCAGCTGAAATCACCAGAGGCAAAAAGCAAAAAATTCCCAAGAATTCCCAAGGTCAAATATGAACATGAAACTGTAATTTTCCAGCACTTGAACATCACATTGAACCAATGACTGAAAGAAACAGGACATCTTGGCATTATTTGGAATACACATTAAGTGCTAGATTCATCGAAACCACAATGCATTTTTGCATTCTGGTTTCTTTCATTGTTGGGCCTTGCTGATAGCAGTTTAAGCACAATTGTCTTTAACCATTGGGTTCCTGTGGCCATGGAAATCAGAAAAAAGTTGTTAAATTCCTAGATTGCAATATCTAGGCAGGAGAAAATCATAGCATTTCATAAACATTACATAGTTATAAAAGAGAACAAATTTTGAATAAAAGCAAATGTCTTGTCCTTGAGAGTTGATATGCTTTCCATTTTCAGTGGAACAATAACTTGTGTCATAGCAATTAGCATTGAATGCCTTGTGCTGATGATTTTATAGTTATAATATGATAATACAAGTTCCTAGTTGTACAGTTTATGTAGTGGTTTCAATTTAAAGCATACTAACAGGTAAGTTAAACTGAGAAATGGTTTTCAGCCTGAAGGTACCTTACATAGAAACCCTACCCTGACAGTCAAAATATCCAATTTGCTTATCATATGCTTTTCAAATTTGCTTAACCATGCAGTTACAGTAGGCCTTTGCCAGCCTGAGTGAAGGTTGCTGATGTGTCTCTGCAGACCTTAGTGTGGAGAAGACTTGTGGATGCCTATTGCCTAGCCTGTGTGCTTCTGTAAATTATCCAATTACAGTAAATTGTCCAAAAAGCAATTTCAAAACATGCCTGCCTGCTGTATTTGTGTATTTGTGTAGGAAATAATTTCAGTTTATTGCATTGATCATAAAGTTGCTCCTCCATTTATGTGCATGATCATAATGTTAATATGGTTTCCAAGCTTTGTCTTTGGAGAGGTAACATGAAGAAATGGAGAGATCTTTACAAAATTTTGCCAAGGGGAGGTTAGAAATGTGTAATATTGCTTTTGTATTGTGATATACTTTAATAATTAGTTAATTGTGTATATGTGTGACACCATGGCAGATCAGGTATATATGTGTTAGCCATACTGCTCATAGAGTTTACAGTACTAGTGGAGAGAAAACATGAAAGCATTCTTTTGATATCACATGGATGATAAAAGATTCTCTTAAATATTTCAAATGGTGCTTAAAATGGCCTTTATATTCTAATTAATTAGCATGTCAAAGTACTTTCTAAAATTAACTGTAGCTCATTTGCTTACAGGTGAACTTTCAGGAATATGTGTCTGCGATGGTACATCACATTTGCTCTGAACAAAAGAACTTGAGTTAATATGTAAGTCGACTTTGTTTTCAAAGGAACTTTGCCTGGAGGACTATGATGCTAACAGGCGCACACATGACACCACAGGGACTGGCATTCATGGTATGGAGGTGTCCCAGTCAAATTACCAGACTACTGGACTATTTGGTCAGACATTGACCACTGCTACCCAACAAAGCAAACCACTGTTTTGTGGAGCCAGAGGTACGTGCCATGTGATTATTTGCTCATTGCTGTTTCATTAACGGTTTCAGTGGAAGGAAAAACTCATGCAGTCATGATGATACATGTTTGCACAATATGTCTGTGAGAACTAACATTGCTGGCATGATGCTTCAAGAGGGTAAAGTTTGAAAACCACTTGATACTCAAATCTTACAAGGTTGGCAATATACATCAGTATATCTTTTTGTAGGAAGGTATCACAGTTTTACTTTACAAGAAAGTTGCCTTTAAATTTTAAAATGCTTTCTGAATAGTTTGTTGTGATATCGCCATGGCATATTAGTTGCACACAAAGAGATAAATGTGATTTGTATGAATAAAGTCTCGTGTGTTTGTTTTTACATGGACCAGCTGATGAAGAGACAGCTGAAGAGAAGAAAGAGGAAAATAGCAGCTTGGAGGTCAAGTTTTCAGCTCCAGCAGATTTATCATATGCAGATGAAAATAAGGACTGGCACCTGAGGGGGAAGGGACAGTTTCAGATTCTATTTGATAAAGAAAACAAAATTACTTAGTAGAGATGAGAAGAGATGAAGATAATTCATTGTGTGCCAAACATCCCATTACTAAAGCTATACAGCTGATGCCAATGAGGGGACAGGACAGATCGTACGCTTGGTCTGCCATGGATTCTTCAGATAAGGAGGGTTCTCCAGTGTCTATGACAATTGCAGTGAGGTTTAAGAATAGAGAAACTGCCGATAAGTTCCAAGAGGAGTTTCAGAGATGTCAGAGGCTGGTGTTAAGGCCTCTCCAATCAGAAAGTTGAAAGATTAGAGAGGAAATTACATTAAAGAATCAGAGAGAACTTTGGAAAACCTGAGAATGGACTTATCAAACTGTGAGTCAGAATCATGGTGTGTGGTTGTTCTGAGGTTTAGAAGCAAGAAAGTGACAGGTAAAATTCAGGAGTTCTAGAATAAATAGTCTAGAAAAGGAGAAATAAGAAAGAACTGAAAAAGTTAGAGAACGGAAAAGGAAAAATAAGGAAAACTATATGAGATTGTATCTTTTATGTAGCCCATTTGGAAATGAGTAAAAGTTCAGGGAGGTTGGCTGGATAAAAGCAGGGTATAATGTGAAGTTGGTTCATCTTCCATGCAACCAGGCAACAACAGTTCTCACCTTTTGCATATTTAGTCAGATCCAATTGTTTTAGAAGATCATCACGTAAATCACGTAAAAAAGCAAGATCCCAGGGTAGACCTTTTTGATCTGTACGAGCCGTTACTTCATGCCCCATCTCTTGATAAAGTTCATCAGATACTTGAGGAAGGCTTGCAGCCATAGTGGTTATATAAAGCCTGGCTGAAAAGTAAAGATAGCTTGTAGGCACTCTTCCAGGTCTGAGTGAAGGCAGTAATAATTTTTTTTTTTTTTACTGACAAACCATAAGGCCAGACGAATTTTAAAACTATCATTACAGGTCATGTAGATCGTAAGCTGTGGGGTCTAGGAGAACAGTAAGTCATGCAAGACGATTGTTTGGAAATACATAAAAGAGATGGGATTTTGAGCTGTCAAGATTTTTCACAAAAATAAACTGTCATGGTTAAGTCGTGAAATTACTTTCACAAAAAATTTAAAGTTGGTGAACATACAGAGAGAGAAAAGTCAAAATTCAGGTAGATTTCTTCGTGTCTGGGAATAAATATTAAAAGCTGAATAGGGTAATTTGACCTTGTGAATATTTAGACTTCACATGAATTATAATACATATTGCATAAGACACTCAGGGTCTCTCAAATGTTACCACTGGAGGGTGAGTTGCTGTTATATTTCTCACTCATTGACAAGTTTCCTTAATACATTTATCAAATGAATGAACAAAAGAATGAAAAAAAATTAACCCCTGATTAGAGAAAGGCAGTTGCCACAAAGCATCTTGCACAAGATCATAGTGAAATGAACCATTTAGGAATTGAAGCAGCAATCTTTGGATCACAAGTCTAATGTCTCAGCCAAGACTGTATGCATAAACGTCATGTTTCATATTTTGCAACTTTTTAAAGTATACATTATATTATGCCAGTAATCTTTCCCATGCATATTGTCTTCTAAGAAGACTTTAAAATGATCATTATCAGTACTAAGAATGATGTATGCATGAGATTTTATTTACTTAGAAATGTTACAGACCATTATATTACATTCCATAATTTGCAAAAGTAGACACTGAAATTATGAGATATGTCAGTTGAAGTTGATAAGTCTTGATTTACAAAAGGGATTAATAAGCCCTTGATTCACATTTTTGCCATAATGGAGTCTTTTTTTTTATAGTAATGAAAATTTTAAAATAGATGAATTAATTTGCTAGAAAATACATGTAAAATGTTACTGTAGTTATGTGAACTACGGCATTTTCTGATAACCAGTGAAGGTCTTAAAACAAGTCTATGATCTCATAACATATACCACAATAGGGAACTGCTTTAAGCGGTTCTCTTTCTTTTCTCTGAACATTCATTAAATTGACAGGAATGAAAGTATGAGAATTGGCTCAAAATATTTCAAAATGTACAACTTGCACAACAAGTCCTGTAACAAGACAATTCACAAATTTTATTGTATCATATGTACATATGATACAGACTCTGAAAAAGTACATAGAAAGTGCCTAAATTATGTGGCTCTGTGACATCTGGACAGACTTACTGTTTGTCAATAGTATCTCTTGGGAAAAGCCAAAGGGGGGGGGGGGGGCTGTCTCAATGACAAACCAGGGTATGATGATGCTACTTCGCTAAACTATATAATTTTGTACTTTGTTACATGCATGTTTTTTCAAAATAAGGTTTGCTTCTTCAATTAAGTCACAGTAGTAGTAATAGATTTGGTGCAGATGCATTTTATTAGTACTCTGTTTATAAAATCTAGTCACAAATCAGTACTATATGCCGTAAATTTTACATTGAGCAAGAAGTTTTTGGTCCCCATTTTGTTGATTTTGAAGGAAGAGAGTTCATAGCGCAAAATCTCGCCCTAGGATTGTGGGGCATACATCCAACCCGACCAGATATACCTGCACGATCGGGTTAGAGCACATTTCATACACCCACTCACGATTTTCCGCAACACCTGGCCTGCTCACACTTGATCCGCTCGTTATCCCAGCGATTTCACGCTTGGTCTGGCTGCAGTAATTCTATAAGACTGTAATGTGTTCAAACAAGGAGAGCTGTGCAATGTACAGGCTTTACAATTTATTTACACTTCATTGCATCCACATAATAGACAGAAACAGTTGTGGCTGCACTGCAGATCTTTTGGTCAGTGGGGAGGAAAATCAACTTATTAACTGTTTGAGTCATGAGCTAAAGTGGGAGTTAGGAGGGCTATCAATGTCATCTAGCTTGACTAACTTTTGCCCCTTATTTCCAAGGCCCCCGATTTCGCTATGTTGAAGAGCTTTATAGGAGAACAGTTCATTTCATTTAATGTGTCAAAGAGTTGTAAAGGTTACTTTGATTAAACAGCTTAGAACCTATATGAAGTTTGATTTCGTTTGTGTTGCAATTCACTGTAACTTGAAATTGTGCAACGTAAAGCATTTGTGGGCAAAATTATTTGACAACCGATCCTCGACATGACTTCACTTCCCATTTTCCTTCCCTGGCAAAACACGACATGTGTTTTAATTCTTACGTTTAGCCTCAATTTGCTTAAAAAGCAAGATTGAAGAGGATGTGGGTGTGTGGGGGCAGAAGGGGGTATGCATAATTCTGTCAAAGATTGAATCTGGACAAAATTATCGAACAACCGTTGGTGTACGAGTAACTTTCAAAATGTCTCCAGTTGCATTAAACCACTCCATCATGTTTCAGCAAACACTGCATGGAAACTTTTCTTTAGCTATTAAGATTGCTTTCAAAGCAATACTAAGGACGGAAGCGGAAATTTGCCCCCGTAATACTATCCAGGCAGTGCATAATTAAGAATTAGAGTTACTGGGTAGTTGTAGAACTGATGAACTTTTAAATGAAGGATAGATGTCGTTGTTGTAAACCTCTAGAATGCCTTGCTCTTGAGAATTTTGTGTGCGTAAAAGGGATTAAACAATGACAACAGTTCTTGTCGTCTGCTAGGTCCCTTAGAGATTTTGGAATGATGTCATCCATAGCGGTAACATTGCCAGTCGTAATGAAAGACAAAGATTGTTTTATTTTCTTTTGGAATAGTTACTCTTTGATAAGGTTTAGTACAGCTTTAAATAATTTTTTGAACATTGATATATGTTTCTCTATTTCAGGAAGAATCCATAAAAAATTGCCAATTTTGTAGTAAAACCTGCTTTGTTACAAGGAGGTATTATTATCTTATGGAGGAAACTAAAATAATAAAGGTTTTGGATCACGTAGAAGTGCATCTAAAAGTCGTTTAATTTAGAGTGGAGACTAAGGTCTCAGCTTCGTCGGCGATGCAGATAACTTTACAGTATCAGCACTATCAAATCTTTGAGGTGTACGGTAGTATGAAAGAAGCAACCCACGCACTTAGAAGAATAACTAGAGGCCCCTCTATCAATATTTTCTCATGAAAAGGATTACATTCCCCTCCAGTGTGCATTATCGGATAGATGAAATCGGATGGGCTGTTGGACCTTCATCTGTAACAGCTCCCTCTTCATATAGTTTCTTGCCATTCGTTTTGTAATTAATTATCCTACAGGCCGAGTAATCAAGGAAACTGAAACTTTTGCGAACTTGTTCTCTTGTCCGTTTAAGTTACCTACTTTAAACAGCATCCCATTAATATTTCTTGGTTCCTTGTGTTAGCAAAAGGAACCTATGTAGTCAGCTTGGCGTGTGTGGGTGTGTGTGTGTGTGTGTGTGTGTCTGTCTGTGGCACTTGCTTGGTACACTGTAACTCAACAAGAGAAAGTTTGATTAAACTGAAACTTGATATATAGATCTGCCATAGTGAGAAGGTGTGCCCTATTGGTTTTGGTGGAGGTCAAATGTCATGTGGGGTCACGAGGGGTCAAAGACCAAAAAGCTTGTTAGCACGATATCTCAAGGTAGGAAGCTTGGATGGATTTTATACTTGGTATGTAAATGCGTCATGGTTAGAAAATGTATGCAATTGCTTTTGGGGAAGGTCAAGGTCATCTGGGGTCACTGACAGTCAAATACTAAAAACTTTTTGTTAACACAACATCTCACGGTAGGAAGCTTGGATAGATTTCATACTTTGTATGTAGATGGGTTATGATTGATAGATGAACGGCAGCATTTTTGGTGGCCACCCCTTACAAAAAAGTTGTCTGAATTCCTTGGGTTCACCCAAGGCATTTCTTGGATTTTCTTGGGCAAAAACTGCCCAAGAAATAGACCCCGTCAGTGACGCCCATGTCATTGACATGCCATGTCCTACCAAGGCCACCCATGTCTGACATGTACTGTGACATGGGTATTCACACCAGTGGCTTGGCTTGTATTTTCTTGGGTTTACCCATGTCCACAGCTGGCAGAACTGTGGTCTATTCTCTTGGGTTTTCTTTCCCTGCCTTGGTTCTGACATGGGTTAAGATTTCATAAATATACCAGACATGGTTTAACCAAAGGCACACCCATGTCAGACATAGGTTGGCGGCTGTCTTGGGTTTTCATGGTTTTTTTCTTGGGTCAACCCAAGAGTGACATGGGTTTTTGCCAAAAGACAAAAGAATGATGTGATTTCATCCACGTCACAGGGCTGTAAACCATGTCTTAGCCAAGACCACCCATGGCGACATGGGCGGAATTCGGACAACTTTTTTGTAAGAGGGAGGTCAAATGTCATCTCAGGTCACCAGCGGTCATTGTAAACACAATATAACAATGTACGCGGCTTGGGTAGATTTCATACATATGTGAATGCGTTATGGTGAGAAGGTGAATGCTATTGCTTTTGGTGGAGGTGAAAGGTCATCTTTGGTCACCGGGGTCAAACACTGAAAACTTGTTGTTAACACTATCTCAAGTTAGGAAGCTTTGATAGATTTAATACTTTGTATAAGGATGGGTTATGGTAGGAAAATGAATGCTATTTTTTTTTGGTGGAGGTCAAAGGTCATCTCGGGTCACTAGCGGTCAAACACTGAAAACCTTGTTAACACGATATCTCAAGGTAGGAAGCTTGGTTAGGTTTCATACGTAGTATAAAGATCCACCACAGTAAGAATGTGTGCTCTATTGTTTTTGGTGGAGGTCAAAGGTCATCTGGGGTCACCGGGGGTCAAACACTGAAATCATCGTAAACACAATATCTCAATGTACGAGGCTTCGATAGATTTCATACGATTGTGGATGCGTTATGGTGAAAAGCTGAATGTTTTTGCTTTTGGTGGAGGTGAAAGGTCATCTGGGGTCACCGGGGGTCAAACACTGAAAACTTGTTGTTAACACAATATCTCAAGTTAGGAAGCTTCGATAGATTTCATGCTTTTATGTGGATGGGTTATGGAGGGAAGATGAATGCTATCGTATTTGGTGGAGGCCAAAGGTTATCTGGATTCACCGAAGGTCAAATACCGAAAACCTTGTTAACATGATATCTCAGGGTGGGAAGCTTGGATAGGCTTCACACTTAGTATATGAATCCACCATAGTAAGAAGGTGTGCCCTATTGTTTTTTATGAAGGTCAAAGGTCATCTGGGTTCCCAGATGCCTCTATAGTTTATGTAAGTCACACACTTTCACTACTGCACTGACACAGCTAGTTCTCAGTGTGACTTACTTGTTGCTGGAAAATCTTAAAGGCATGCATGTATTCACTAATATTAAGTTCACCTTAAGGTTTAGGAATCTAAATCGCATTCAATTTTTCAACAAAGAAGCCTTCTGCATATGGAGCAACTGACACAATGTTAGTCACTAGCCAAATATTGCTATAGCTGAAGCGCAAAAAAAAAAAAAAATGTGACCTCGACGAATGAATTGAGCAAGTGAAATTCCCGAAATGATTTTATCGGATCGGTATCGTCGAGACAATTCTGAAACGAAAAATATTAGTCTGTCGGCTAGAAAAAAGTTGCTGATATTTTATGATGCCGGCCCTGGTCACCGAAAATTAACCTAGGCCTGTGTAGCCCGACCAAAAACTGTATCAGCAAGGAAATTTCGGAAATAATTTTATCGGATCGGCTTTTTTCGAGAAACCCTTTAAAAATATATTTTATCGGGGTTCGTTTGCTAAAAATAAAATGCTGACTTTTTTTTTTTTTTTTTTGGGTGCCGGATCTGGTCTTCCAAAAGTCAGCCTGGGAATGTGTGGCTCCGACCAACAAATTTTCATCGAGTGAAATTTCAGAAATAATTTCATCGGATCGGCCACGACGTGAATTTCTTGAAAAAATCGTGAGGTATGTTGGCTAAAAAAATGCTAAGCTGTTCTTGTCTGGTGTCTGCTCCGTTCTGCCAAAAATCAACCTGTTCCTGACTGGCCCCAACCAGTATTTTTCTAGCATAAAAAAAAAATCAGAAATGATTCTATCGGACCATCATTGTCGAGAAACTCTTTGAAAATGTTTTATTAAGGTCTTTTCTCTTTTTTTTCCATTTTTTATTTCTATCGAAATCAAAATCTCATTAACATTCGGCTATATACATACAAAACATTGTCAATATAGGAATGAAGTAAAAGACGAACTTATTGACATTCCAGATTAAGTCTGTATGAAAGGCAATTACAGATTTCGTTATACTTTGTAAATCGTTTACTTGGAGTAATATTTTTGGAACAAATATGATGTTCAACCTTTAGAACAAAATTCAATTTTTTGTAGAACTGAAAAACATTGGGCTTAACGTTCTGGAGTCGACAACTGAAAAGATAATATTTACCTTGAAAAATAATAAAATTCAATGGATGATCAATAAGTAAATTGTAACCGAAAAAGAAATCCTTCTTTGAAAGAATGAACTGCCGTCTGAAAAGAAATTGCTCTGTATCTAAGAGAAAAGTTGACGTAAAAGGGCAACTCCAAAATAAGTGATCTAACTTTTCGACTTCAGCATTACAGAAGTTACACAAAGGGCTATTTACTTTTTTCATTAAAAATAAAAGCTTGTTTGTACCCAGAATCCTGTGAAGAAATCGAAACTGAAAATAGATTATTTTAGTTTCTGATAACGTCAACGAAGGGATTTTAAAAATTACCCTCCACTAATCATCCGTAAAATTAAATTCCAAGTTCCATTTATCTAAAGATCTTGGGGGATGCACAACACTAGAAATCAGAATAAGCTAACTTTGAGCAGAGAGTTCTGACATCATCATCTACATTGTCACTACCCTCTACAAATACATTGCTCTTCCACTTCTTAGGGATTGCCGCGATTAGCCCAAAATAACCTGTAAAGGGGAACCTATTCACATGAAACTGATCACAAAAGGAATGAAAAGTTAAAGGTGAGTTATTTTTCCTAAAAATATCCCACACATAAATCACCCCCGCCGCAAACAACTTATCGTAAAAAATAATCGCCTTGTTGACTTTGATATGACTATTGTTCCACAGAATTGGTGTACCAAAATTATCTTGAGGGCAATGAAAATTCATCGCACCCCAAGCTCAGCAAACATTCCTTATAAAGATATTTTTAATACAACTCAAATCGCCACTTGTAAAATTACAGTCAAATAGAAACTTGCCCCCATAATTACCCAAATAGTGATCGAAAAACAATTTCCAGATTCCATTACAGTCCTTTTGACCCAAGTAATTTAAGAGCGGAAATGAAACTTGTAACATCGGTAACTTTCAAACCTCCATTTTCAAAAGAGTTACACATAGTGTTTCTCTTAACCTTGTCTGGGTTTCCAGACCAAATAAAATACAAAATGCGAACCTGAATATCTTGAATGAAATAATCAGGTGGGTCAGGCAAAACTTGGAATAAAAAGACTAACTGCGAAAGTGCAAAGGATTTTACAATTACATTCTTACCTATGGGGGTCAAATCTCTTATCGACCAGGGGTGGCCGCACAGAAGCGCTGATAGTGATGGCTTTGATAGCGCTATCAACTCTGTGTCAAACCTGCTACTATCAGCAGGTGCAAAATGACCGCACAGAAGACGCTGATAGAGCTATTCACTGATAAGACGCTGTTTAGGCTCATTAGCATATTATCGACGTGAAAGTCTTTTTAAAGATGGGGGATTCCCCAATTGCTTTGCCCGGTAATCTCTATTTGAAGGGTTTTATTGCAACCCTGCTCTAACTGCAACAAAGGATACGCCCCTAATCGCTCCTTTAATGCAGCTAACATAGTAGGCATTTAGTGAATTGATGTCTGACAGCACGAGGCAGAAGTCTTTGTTTTCACAATAAATCACAACTTTGCAAGCAATATGGCGCCGAAGAAGAAAAAAAGAGCTCGTGCTCCGGACTTCTCACAGGAAGAAATAAGTGTAATTAGAAATAATTTCGTTCGGTACAGCAAGACGCTTTCGGCAAAGCATACCAATGAAACTAGTATGCAAAAAACAAAGGACGAAATACACAAAAATATCACAGTAGAAGTTAATGCATTAGGGGTTGCGGGGCGGAGTCTTCAAAGCATCAAAGACAAATGGCAGACTCTTAAAAAATGTCAAAGATAAAGTAAACCGCAGTTTACGAGAGAAGAGGAGACTGCGTGAAGTGACAGGTGAAGGGGAAACCCTGCCCTCGACGAACCCGATGTTTTAGATGGACTGATGGAAGAGAAGGAAATACTTCAAGTTATACCCCCAGAGCAAATAATTGGTGCGTTGTTTCATTTGGGATATTTTGTCTCTTCGAATATGCTGGTGGTAGCTTAAGTTGTATCAGACCTCGATCTGGCACGGGGTGATAGTCCATGCACGTCGCCAACCATGGGTAAATATCCCCCTTGTGCAAAGTAACGGAGTGCACTACATAGTTGAAGGCTGGGCTCAATAGAATCATGCCTGTGAGGTAGCGGGAATAGAAAAAATTCAAAAACTCAAGTCAGTACGGCCTTTTTAAAAATGATCAGTGTCCGGGCCTGCCTGTAGATTGAATTTTCTTAGCACACAGTGTGCGGTGAGGCAGCCCCACAGGAGGAATAGAAAGTACGAGGAGGGAGCATAGGTGTGATTGCACTTTGAGCCCAAAATGTTGTGTGTGAAGAAATGTTAAATAGGATATAGAACAGCCACATAGACCCAATACTTAAAACAGTCTAAAATGAAATATATTTTGTATCCAACTAATTCTCAATGTTCATCCCTACCCGCGGCCTCCTTAATTTCAAAAGTCACGCCGATCTATAACGACCAAATTATTCCTGGCTTGCAACGGTTTTGTTCATCTGTGGTAATTGATACCGTAGCACAGACTGCACATTAAAAGTGACAGAAGGGAAATAAAGTGTGTCTAAATTAACAGTAACTTACTAGCCTAATGCTATGTCTAATACGACCGAAGCTTACAAAATTGGAAAGTTGGGGAAAGGTCAGGCACTCTCACTTTTACAATTAAATCAATGCCAGTTACTTTAGAAAGTATGCGGGGGGTATTTTCCATCAACCCTTCATTACTACACCTATGTATGTATTTAGCACTAAAAGTTGCTTTTGACTCACCGCAGCGTTCTTCTGTCTAATGCCACTCCTATAATGTCCAAAAGATTATTGAAAATCTCTTTTGACAAGCGATATTTTTTGGCAAAGTCATTGTCGCTTTCCTCTTCAAAAGGATTGTATCTTTGCCTTTTCGCTCCGTCATTTGCGAAATCTATGTCGGCCTCCACGCGCCACATCTTCGTCAACAATGAGAAAATTTTGTGCTATCAAAGCCACTATCGGTGCCTTGATCACTGTTAGTGAGTTGATATAACATTACCAGTAGTGATAGTTTCTGTGCGGCCTTTTACTGATAGCCTATCAGCGCTGATAGCTAATCCCCCTATCAGTAAGCTTCTGTGCGCCCAATATTCTCTATCAGCGCTGTTAGTGGTATTGATAGCGCTATCAACGCTTCTGGGCGGCCACCCCAGGCATTCAGAATATTTTTAAGCCTAGAAAGTTTCTGGAGGTAATTTAGCCTAAAAAGATCATCACCGTTATGATAAAAGGTAATCCCAAGAAACGTAATTGGACCAGGAGAAAGAGTAATACCGATTTCAGGAAGGAAGGCGGGGGACCTGGAGGAAACAAATGTGATTTGCCCAGATTAATCTTAAGTCCAGAAGCATGCTCGAAATCATGCAAAATATTCATCATTTGTGAGATAGGTTCCCGACTGCCCTCGGTAAAGAGGGGAGTGTCATCAGCGTATCGAAGGATCTTAATTTCCCTGTTCAAGATATTAATACCCTTAAAGTTATGATTAACGGATACATGCCAAGCTAAAACTTCGTTACATAGGATAAATAATTAAGTAAGGGCTTAAGGGGCACCCTTGCCAGACACCTCTCCTTATATGTAAAAAGAACTAGTGGAAAAACCATTATTGCATACACAAGCAGAACAACCGTTATAAAAAGTTCGAATCAAATTCTTAAAGCCATCCCCGAAATTAAAATAATCAAGAGTTTTGTGGATGAAGTTCCAATCAATAGAGTCAAATGCCTTTTCAAAATCAATGAAGAAAATAAAACCTGGGATATTTTTAAGATTAGTATAGTCGACCAAATCCAAAACAAAGCGGATATTTTCACCAATAAACCGATTCTGAAGAAATCCTGTCTGATTACTATTAATACGATTACTTAAAATGCCCTTTAAACGTGTAGCTAAAGCTTTGCAGCAGTCTTGTAATCTGTGTTTAAAAGTGAGATAGGCCTATAATTATTTAACAATGACGGGTCTTTTTCTTGCTTCAAAATTAATGTAATAATGCTACGACGTTGTTCATCAGATAGCTTACGATTATCAAAAGCATGGTTCAGCGAAGAGACAACAAAAGTTGTAATTGTGGGCCAAAAACATTTGTAAAAATCCGTAGAAAACCCGTCACTTCCGGGTGATTTACAATTTGCCATTGAAAAGAGGGCAATCGTACATTCCTCCTCTGAAAGATAACCATCACAGATAGAGAGATCTATTTCAGAATGGGGGTCAGGGAGACGGTCAAAATAGGCTGTTGAACTGCATGGACGAGAACAGTACAATGAACTAAAGAAAGATCGAATTTCATCTAAGATTTGATTAGGATCGTCCAAATGGAGACCGTCATTATTTAAAACTTTATAAATAGTAGACATACGCCTATTGCGCCTTTCGAGGTTCAAGGAATACTTTGAATTAGACTCCCCTTCTTCAATCCATCTGGTCCTCGATCTAACCATGATTCCTTCTATCTTATGCTTATAAAGAATATGTAGTTTATCACGAGCATCATCCAGATCCCTTTGACAATCAGACTGGCTAAAATTATCTGATTCAAGCGAAACAAGAGTACGCTCGTAATTACGAAGATAAAGTGCTTTTCGCTTACTATACAAAATGGTTTTCTCACGTATCTTGAATTTCAAATTTTCCCATAAAAGCAAAGGATTCAAATTCACATTAAGTGGATCTTGCTAAAAAAAAAATCAATTAGCAGGTTAATTGAATTAACATAATCAGAGTCGGAAAGAAGTGAATTATTAAATTTCCAATATCCCTTCCCCCTAGGCATGTCAGTGGGATCACAACATAAAACAATCATGCAATGGTCAGATTGGAGAGTGGGTTGAAAGTAACTGTCGGAAACTTTAAAAGAAAGATGACGTGAAATGATAAAAATAATCCAGTCTACAATGAATATCAGCCAAACTTGAGTTCCAGGTAAAATGTTTAGATAAGGGGTTCCTTTCCCTCCAGATGTCAATGAGATCATGCGTAGCTTTTCATCCAGATCCAGATTAAAAACGAAATTAAAATCCCTCCAAAAATTATGATATCGCATTGGAAATCGGAACGACGGGTAGAGACACTACCGAAAAAAGTAGCATTATCAATATTTGGTCCATACACGCTCACGAGGGTCAGGGTGCAACCACTATGATTAAAGTCAACAATAATACATCTACCATGGTCATCACAATATGTACGAGAAATATCGAAGGAAAAATCGGGTCTAAAAACAATAGCCACCCCCTTACTTACAGTAGTGCCATGGGAATAAATATTATTAAGGTCTTTTCGATAGAAAAAATTGGCTGAATCTTTTCTGATTGGTCGCCCCCCCCCCCCCTTTGGTCGGCCGAAAGTCAAGCTCGCTGTATGGCCCAACCAAAAATCTTTATCAGCATGGCATGCAAAATTTCGGAAATGGTTTTATTACATCTGCATCGCCGAGAAACCAGTAAAAAATATTTAAGAGAAGTATTGCAGAACTTTTTTTTCTGACGGGTCAAGTGACTACTATGGTCGACCAAATGTCAACCTAGGTTTGCTTGGCCCAGATCAAAATTTTCTTAGTGTGCAAAATTACGTAGTAATACGCGTATACCAACACCTGCCGAGGAATTTTGACCTAGTCCAGTACCATCTAGTCCAAATTTGGTAAAACCCAGGTCTGGTAGAGTTGTCTGTCCTCCTAAAAGGTTGGATTTATAAGAATTGTATTTTCGTATATATGTGCTATGAAGATTTTGATGTACCAAAATATATTTTTGATACAGGGATTTTGATGTACTAGATTTCTATGTATACAATTTTTATGTTTTCTTGATATTTCAGTAAACAAAAATCAGCAGTCGATGCCTTTATATAAAAACACAATTTCATGTGTTTCACAGTTTTCTGAAACTGTATTTTTCATGTTATAATTACTCATTCATTGTTGTTTTAAAACTGCAGGGGAGGAATGTTTTATAACGACTGAAAGTGATATTTTAGTTTCGAGTGAATGGTTGCATTCAATAACGAAGCTAGTCTTGTCCTGGCCTTAGAGGAGTAAACCTATACTTCTGATTACGTCTGTTATCTTAGATGTGTCGATCTTTACCGAGTTACAAAAATCCCAGTCTTTTTTGATTGAATTACAACAGTTGAAAGTGTTTTATAGTTTCCAATGCATTAACTTTCAATGAAACGACTTGATGCCCTTTTCATTGTAAAAATAAGACGGTATTCATACTTATTTCGTATACAGAGATGCAAACTATTGAAAATTTAGTTACCTGTGTGTATTCATATGAAAAATTAATTAGCCCGGTTATATTGGATAAAACTTGCATTTTTGTATATGATAGAAAATTAGGGGTATGTTCTGTTTAACAATTAAACAGAAGAACAGCGATATGACAAGGACGGAGGCCACCCGACAGGGACAATTGATTATTAAACATTTCAGAAATATCTTCCTAGCATTAATTATCCGTGATAGTCGGGCCTACCACTTGCTAAGTTATCATATCTAATGACAATATCACGAATGTACTACGTACTAACCTTTTTTATTGCAATATTTAGAGTTATAAAGTTTTTCGTGAAAAATAGGGCTTATGTAGCCTAAGCTTTCGCTCTTACCTTCCTTTTTATCCCCAGGGTATTGGCTGCTGACAAGAGCAAAGACGTTTGAACCAACACTGAAGAAACAAACGAAAACTCCCCGGTCTGAAGGTGAAAGAGCCCAGAAATTCAGGTAGATAGGAATAGATTTCTAGTAGAAGTATTGAACTTCTTTTGGAACATTTTTTATTTCGATGGGAAGTCGTTAGTGGTGCGTTGACCAATGTGCAATGGAAATGGAGGTCCCTGTGTGCCCCTCATAGACAATGGACAAGCGATGTGTTTTACGGGGAGGTAGCATTATAGCAGAATGGTAGCATGTCCCCTTACCAGCCAAACGAAGGAACTTGCGTCTGTAACCATCCTCGAAAGCTTTTGTGACGACGATTTGGCATCTGAACCCCCAAAATTACAGTTTATTGCAAGCTACAAATCAGTTTTGTTAAAGTAGATCAATGTATCATACTATGCACTTACCGCGCCCCCTTACCATGTGTATATCATATCTTCTAAGTTCATCGATTTATAGAATAACGCCATTGCGGGGCCATGTGGCCGTTTAAAGGACATTGTAGCTCTCGGAACTCGTCTTTAACCGCTTTGATGTTTTTAGTAGAACGATTCCAAAATGGGAGCACCACTTAAAAGCGAAAGAAAGTTACATTTTGCAACGGTTTTGAAAAATTTTGCCAAGGTTTCCGCTGCTTTTCTTGTTTCTTCTTGCTTGTTTTCCCTCCTTCTCTCTTTCATTTTTTAAATCGCTAGAGAGGGGGTGGTTCCCTCAGTCCAGGCCATCCAAACAGGTCTCAATAAAGAACATTAAATTACTTTTGAATGCAAGCCTTGGTTTGGAAATGAAAGTTTATTTCATTTTTTTGCAAAAGAGTCGGGCAGATGCGTTTACCACAGGAAAGCCTTGGCATGAGTCTGGGAAAAAGTAATGAAGTAAGGCTGAAGCTTGAAAGAGGTTGGGGAGTGCACTAGATAGATGTTTTAGTAGCTGGTAGCAGACTCGGATGTATATATGGTTCTTGAAAATGATGGGTCAACTAAAAGGGAGCCTTTGAGAGTAGCAACTGGTCTGAAATATTTGAGTTGAGGACCTATCATGCATCCACGGTCTTACTATGGTTCTAGATACAGAAGATAAAGTTTTAAAAGGACTTAGTTAATTATTCATTGTCCCACCCTTCCGATGAACTTTTGCACCTATGAATTGTAACACTGTAAACTCTGAAAAACTCTGAACGAAATTTTCTAATCAAACGATTGCAAGCTTGCATTTATTTGCTAACGTTTTCTTAATACATGAATTACAACTTAATAATATATCCACAATTCTGCCGCACTTAACAATGAGTGAAGTAATGAAAGGAGAGTACAAACACACCCCATTAGACTTCGACAAATTGTCCAAAATTGTCCATTCTATTAAATTAAGTGTCTGCTACATCTCGACGTTTTAATAAGCTACATCTTGACGTTTGAAGCGAGCTGAGATAAATTTTAGAAACCAAAATGCATTCATAAAAAAGTCCTTCGTAGCGGTCGTACAGAAATGCTTATCATATTAATTGAATAGTTTGCAGCACCCACAAATAGTGGGTATGTAGTAGAACAAAGGAAAGTACAGTCATAGATATAAACTTATTGATACAAAGTCATTCTTTTGTAATTGTAAGTGAGTAATGTCAGCAAAACGTATCAGCTTTTGAGCTTTGTGAAACGAGCCACAGAAAACTATAGACATGGTAAAACAATTACATTAATATATTTTATTTTTACACACATTTGCTTCGTATAATAAGCCACAAGAAATGAAGATTACTTCTCAAAGGCAACGATTGTCGAACATCCTCTGATGACATTTTTTGTCATCTTCATAAATTTCAGTACCATCAAAGGGCAATTATGCAACAATAAATTATTTCACAGAAATTAAACAGTGACGACGAAAAAGTTTAAACCTTGTGCAACAGAGCGCAAAGCGTTCATACATTTTTATTTAGCTTTGAGGGTAACCTTTTATTAACTATTACCCTTAAATAAAGCCATTGAGTTTCATCTATTTACAGCATGTGCGGTGGCAAGATAATTATGTTTAAAAATTTTACGAAAACGTGTTATCCAAATGTATCAATAATTGATAACAAATGTTGTTCTTTATGTTGGTAAGTTTGATGGCATAGCGAATACTAGTCCTGGTTGTTTAACACTTTTAACAAGGTATCAACAACAAAAATATTGATCCATTTTAAACAGAAACGGCCTTATGTAGAGAATACTTTACGGTAGAGATCTGCGTATTTTTTTTTTTTTTTTTTTTGTTCTGAGCAACTTATTCCAAAACGATAGGGACGCAGAACAGTTACGAAAAATTGCAGTAATGGTTGCGTCTTTTAAAATTGTCCTGTGTTTTTGAATGCAAATGCTTCGTTGTCTCAGTAAATTTAAATTACGTCTTGTGCAAAGTAACAAAAGTAAGTACATCAAAAACAAACAGAACACAATTTCTCCACAGGCCACTGGAGTTCAAGAAATCTGTCTAAAGTATCTAAAGGGAAAGGTCCCTTTAATTCAGCATTATCACAACTACATTTGAGCTTTAAACTTAAATGCTAGTAATATCACAACATAATGCAGTGTACTGATCTCTAAGTGTTGTATCATGATCATACGTTAAACGTTTAAAATAGATAAGCATGCTTTATGTAGAAACATGTTGCTTTAATCGGAAATGATTTTGAGAAAAGATACATTGCGCACTTACAAGCAGTTTGTATGTCACAGAAGTTCTATAATATCTAGTTTGTAAAAGGAAGCACTACCTCTGACTTTTTCAGTTAATTATTGTTTGCACTGAAAGAACTTTTCTCCCCAATTAGCAAATGCTTTTAAGAAAATAGAAAAAAAAAAAACTTGAAGGCAAACAAAGGCGTCAAATTCTAAAAGAACTGTTCTATCAAGGGTTTCCATAAACCAAACACTACTTCTAATATTTTCTTTTTTTAACATTTTTTCGTAATAAGAGAGTGTAAAGTCTTGCAGTCCGCATCAAAGTGTTAACGTGAGGAAACTAGTAGTCGAGGTAGTTGTGGATAACTGAATTTAGATTCAATAAGGTACATGAAGCATATTTGTAATGAAATATCGAAATAACAAGCCTCTTAAATAACAAGGCAACTTAAATATGCATATATGTTCGTTAACAAGAATCTTTAAAGAAACGTTATGACGAGATTCTATAATATAGAAGTGTTTTTTTTAACTTGACCAAAAATTTATTAATTTAATCGTCTTAATTTAACTCGCGTATTGTAAACAGTAACTTAAATTACTAAATCAAAAACCAATAGAACACAATTTCTACAAGGGGCACTGGAGTTCATGAAGTTTGCCAGTATGTAAGGGGAAAGGCCCCTTTAATTCAGCTTAGCACAACATTTGACCTTTTAACTCAAATGCTAGTAATACCACAACATAATGCAACGCACTTGATTTCTAAGTGTAGGAGCATCATAAATACAACCTTTAAAACAGGTAAGCATGGTTTATGTAGAAAATGTTTGCTTAAGTCGAAAATGATTTTGAGAAAAGATACATTGCGCACTAACAAGCAGTTTGTATGTCACAGACTTAAAGTTTGTACAAAGATACAGATATTGCCAACGTATTAAACAGTCTCAGCAAGTTCTCTTAATTTATAAGACGGCTTTATTTTAGGATAGGAAAACGTTGTCAAAATTACAGTAAAGAAGGCTGTCAAGGGCCGTTGGACCTAAGCGGTAGGTACTTTTTGGTCGACTGCATTTAGGTCCTATACATCGTCCTATTACTTCCACGGGGTTTTCCTTTACTTTATTTAAGGTTTCAAGAACGGGAGGGTATACAGGGGTAGGGTATACAAAAAGTCATTCAACTTCACTGTATTGATCATGGGATATGTGGGACACACAACTAATTCATTAACCCAATTTTCCATGAGATTTTATTTGTTTTAAGCAGCGATGTCTACTTTTCCTTCGCAACAAAAAACCCACTAAGTAATTGAACAAACATGGAAGGTGTTTGTTACAATAGATGTTTTTCAGAACTCTAAGTTAATCTGAAATTTAAATTGAAAGAATTAAAATATAAATCTTTGTAGATCTTGAAAGATTTATGGCATGCCACATTAGCCTTTGTACAAAGTTAAGCAACCTGCAGCAAACGGGGTTATTGTGGAGTATCGAAAATGTACACTGAAGTTTAAAAAACAAAGGTAGTTCAGACTGACTTGTACAATATACTATGAAAGGAAATGATCTGACGAAAAGTCGAACACAGGCAAGGGGACCTGACGTGTGCTTTGGATATAAAACAAACTTTAAATAGCCTAGCTGTTGTTGCGTTACTTTTACTGTGAGCATTTTGGTCAGTTGAAAATGAGGTCAAAAGCTCAAAATCATCCATGAATAAAATTATTGAGGAAGGTCAATTAAATCACCATCACCGTTATCGTCGTCATCGTGATCACCGTCATCGTCATTTTTGACTTTCAATAATGGCATATAAGATTATAACAAAGTGTTAACTACGCTTAAATAAAACTAAAAACCGCGAAGCAGCAACATAGTGTGAATTGATGCGATTTCAATTAATTCGTGGAAGAGCGGTTTTACATCATCCGTGCCGTTCATTGCAACCTTATGAGTTCTTATTGTCCAGTAATAAAAGTGAATGATGTATCCGTACCTGTTCTAACATGTCCAGTAATTCAGCTATATAAACAGTTGAAATATTTTGGCCTTTCAAAACATGAATGAGCTGTATAACTATTTCTTCACCATTTTCAGCACTCGTAATGAGACGATGAGGCTAAAGGATATCTTTCATTATTTTGCTTATCGTCTGAACTCCCGGATCTTGCATAATCGTTACATGGTCTCCTTCTATTGCATAAACCTCAACTTTTCCACTGCAAACCTGTTATGAGCAATACAAATATTTTAAGATTTTAAACAATTGTTTCACTTTTAAAATTCAACTCTGATATGTCCAAATGTTGATTTTCTGTTTAGCGACAAGAACTAACTACCGACATCTACTACCAAGTGTTAAGCTTGTAACTTGATTATTGCGCTTCAGTAGGTAAAACAAAAGCAACTTACTTGAAGTCTTTTTAAGTTGCGTTTTTCAAAATATACCTTGACATGGTCAGTTTTAAACTGACCATGTCAAGGCCGCAAAGAACGTCGACAAAAGTTAAAGGGTAATTGCAAGATGTGTGTAAATACGTGAAGACTGTTCCAAACTTTCTTCCTCAAGAATATGTACGCTACACATGGTGGCAAGAAGGTGGCCCCAGAATTAAACGCGGCTATGAAAGAACTTCAATTCACCGCCCGCTTGAAAAAGGAACGTTTGCCCTCCGATCGCCGTGGAACTGACTGTATAGCAGACTCACAAATTTAAGTAGTATTCTGCGTGAAACTGACCTAACAAAGATTCCCAGCCAACACACCCGATTTGGCCGTAATTGGGATTTTTTTGGTTTGATTGGGCTGAATTGGGTTTTGGCTACAGTTGGACAAGTTGTTCAGAGAGTGGGCTGTCTTAATTTGATGGTACTCTGATTAAATACGACATACACAGTTTTAATTTTTTAATATGTCTTTTCTGTAATTTACAAAACTAAAGTAAATAGAATTAACTAAGGATAGTTATGAACAGTCCCTCTTCAGGCCTTCAACGGGTCTTCATTGGACTAGGTATTTTTGATCTGGAACGTAAAAGAACCATTTCCTCTCTCGGGCCACATCAGGTCCAAATAGGACTAACACGCTAATTCCTCCTTAACGTAAAAGAACGATCTGTAATCGGGAGACAGATGTGCATTTCGGATACCTTATGGTCTAATCGAGCAACACTTCCTATAAGTCTGAACGTAGGGGGTTGAGCATGCCTTGCTCTGCCTTAATTGAGGTTTGACGATGTCCTATGGCTTGTTTGCAAATAAGTGATTACCCAAGGCAAAAATCCATGCAAACCTGTCGGAACTGCTGTAGATTAGCGGATACTTACACCTTGGTAATCAGAAAGTTCCTGAGAAGGGGGGGGGGGGACTACGTGAGACCAAGTATCCTCAGAATTTTAGAAGTTTCTAAGGTAAATTTCTGGCTTTACCCAGGTAGGCCTACATGTCATAATAACTTTTGGAAGAAACCTTCGAAATGAAAGTCATTGAGGGCTTTTGTCTTTCCCCGGGGTTCAAATAATTGAGTTTAAGTTATACAGACATAATGCTTTTTATGAGATACTAGCCTACAAGTCACATTTGACTTTAGCAGTTTTGAATAGGGTATGACCTCAGTAAGCAGCGGTTATCAAGAGGTAAACAAGCACATTCACCACCCTACCTGTTTAGTTATGCACATCCATTGCATCAGGAAACAAGCAGCTACATTCGGTGTCTCGACCTTACGACTTAATCGCCCATTTGTCTTTTCATAGTGGCCCCGAAAAACATTCTATTAATTACCCTTTGCCGATTTATGTCTATGGTATAACAAATTCGGTTTGAGCGTTAACGTTAAAACAGTCCCCCTGAAACCCCTGAAAATGTCAACTTTTTAGTCTTTTAGGAACTGTCAAAATCACGGTACGTCGAGTATTTAGTCACTGTTTCTATAAAGTTGAGTAACAAGCTTTCTTATAAAGTATTTGTTTTAAAAGAAGATAATTTGTCAAACTACTGAACAGGATTTTGTGTCAAGCGCCAAGCAGTAGCCTAACGAAAGACCGCATTCAATAGGTGCGGTCTGATGCAGTGTTACATCATGTTCAGAGTTATACGTATGCTTGCACTACAGCACCTCTATATAAGTTACAGCCAGCCAGGTCGTAAATTACAAAGACCTATCGCCAGATTGAGCATTGTTTATGGACTTTGATAGACTAGCCTAGCCTACTTAAAAAGCAACATCAAAAGGACACATCATGTAAACGTTTGCTATACTGTACGCTGCATATGTAAGCATTTGAAATCAGAGAAAACATAAGGTGTTTTTTGTTGCTGTCAGCTGTGCATTTGCAATTGTGAACTTAATTTGGTGCATATATGGTAGGGAGTACGGACACAGAACTTTTGAAAATTGCATTTTGTTTTTGCAGGTCATTCTGACAGACTGCGGCCTGCGTACGTGTGTTAACAGCTGGGTTCAGTTTGGCAACCGACACTGATAATGTTAATACTAGGTGCTTTTTCTAGGTAGTGTTTTGGTCAATGAACCATGCTGTCAATATCAAAATTTTTATTTGCTGATCCTGAAGGCTCATCAAACTTCCTTTTGAACATCAGGTGAACATATTTTACATATTATATGAGGAACTTGCAATATTCCGCCCCTTATTTGACTGCGAATGAGTGTTTATATCTGGTACAGGGAATATTGTGAAGATTAAAATCAAACGTCTGCTCCTGTGATGTAAAGTTTGAATCTATGGGTAATTGTCCACAGGGTCAATGTTTTGTCTATCATACTGTATCACGAATTATCTATCGGACTGTAATTAGTACCCCTCCATTTTGGGAGTTAATCTTTAATAAAAATTAACATTTCTACTATATTGAAAAATCTTTAAAGAAGAAACCTCCTTCATTATTAGCCCATACGCAAGGTGTTCAGAAAGGGATGGATGGTGCTTGCGACAGGGATAGAAACCATATGTTACATGAGAAAAGGCTCGGCAAAATCGTCAGGCGGAGTGACAGGAGTAAAAGAACAACCAAATGATTAGAGGTAGCTTTTCTTGAAATTATGAGTGTTCAGATTTTCAGTGCTTTCAGGTCATTCAATGAAATACTTGAGAACTTGATTTAAAATATTTTAACTCATTATACTCTCTTCTCTGGAATAAGTATTTAATTACAGTATTAAACACATAGTTAGGTGCTTTGTAATATGTCATTCATGGCAACTTATGTCGGTCTTGTATAATTAAGTATTTTAAGTGTACAGTAAATAGCCTAAATTATAAATATTGAAAAAAACTGAATAAACAAAACTCTATCGTCACAGGAAAGACCTGTGCTCGGAAATGAAATTTTAGTTTTTATTTACTCAATTGATAAACGTTATCAGTGCAAGAATTCGTGTTATCACTTTGTATCACGCAAATAGCAATCTCCTTACACCATTTATCCTTCTTGCGTCTTTTCTAAGCTATTTTTCCAAAACCAATGTCACCGTGATCCTAGATGTGAACGGTTGTTAATAATAATTGAATATTCTTCATATTAAGCTCTCTCTTTACAAAGTGCTGGGCAAGAAAAAGGTATTTTCTGAAGGTTTTGTAATTGTAAACCGTTGCCAAAGTGAATAGCACAAGAAGAGCATAACATAATTTCGGGCAATCAATTGTATACAAATTCAAATTGAAAAACAACTTTCAAGGTTTCACGTCCAAGCTACTGAATAAACTTGAAGATGAGAGTTAAGTTAATGAAATTTATTTTCAACCTACAATTCAAATACGGTTGAAAAACATGTTTTTCGCCTGCTTGTGTTTTTCGGGGCTAGTGAAAGAGGTTATTGTATGTGTACGTTTTGTGACCGGTTATAAGCTGTGCCATCAAGAGAAAATACTACCCGCAAATTTGGCTGTGACTGAGTATTACATACTGAATTGTCATAAGTTGAATTACTAGCATGATAAGAAGATATACCTAGAAATTGACCCTTGACCATGGGTATTTATTACTTTTACATACAAATAAAAGGACAATAAAAATAGGGGTATTTTTATTCCCGGTCAAATACAATATATTGGAAATTACTAAAGCATGTAAGGGCCCGGGTGAAACTCATGTCCCATAATGAAACATATCGACTGGTGGAGCGAAAGCCTTAAAAAGATATACGGCTAAGTATTACCCAATTTAAAAAGAGAAACAATTTGACTATAATGTTAACTTAGTTCAAGGTATTATCTTGGATTGGAGCACTGGCCGTTCCCTTAGCCACAAAAGTACCAGACGCTACTCATACTATGAAGAATTTCCCATCAAATTACTCGTTGCAATTGTAAAACGCAATTACAGAAAAAAAAAAAAAAACTCAGGCCTTTATCTCTTGTAAGATAGTGTCTAAGATCGTAAATGTTTTCATTTAATGCAGGGGTGGGGAACCTTTTTTCTCTGACGGGCCGTTTTGAAGGTCATAATCCACTCCCGGGCCGCACACAGGGAGGGTGTAATAAGCTTTCCCCATAGGGCGCAGGCTAATAGGCCCTAAACAGGCCCTGATGGGATCTAGGAGACTTGTAAATCTAGGCAAGAACTGCGGCGAAACCCCCGGAAGCTCTAGAATTTGTATTAATTTGTAAAATCTTTAAATGGCATAGAATGTGCAAAGCTACACAGACCAGAAGCATCACTGTGTGACCAATTGTCTTTTTATTTATGTATGAAGCAATATGAATGAGTGCATATGAAAAGTGCGCGCGAAGCGCGTAGAAAAAACTGCGTATTTTAAACCACTTTATTTTTCCCTTATTTTACATTACAAAATTTACCACTTTCTAACTCCACTTCTCCTAATTCACTCCTCTGTCGGAGGGACACCTCTAAAGGCCCCCATCCCCCTTCCCGAATCTACCAGAATAGATACAATGCCCCTGAGTTTTGTACTCTTATAGATAGACCTACACATGTGATAGTGTAATTCTGTACAATGTTATGTAGCCTATCTACTACGTAAAGTTTTCTTTACTCCCAGATGTAAAAGCAATCTGCACCTGATTTGTCTAAGGAAACGGTTAGCGTGTTACATTGTGCATACAGAGGTTATATATATATATATATATATATAATATATATATATATATATATATATATATATATATATATATATATATATATATATATATATATATATATATATATATATATATATATATATATATATATTGTACATACTGTTTCGCCCGACGGCTCTTCAGCAACTAACTAGGTAGCATACTTCGAGGCAGGTATTGGTTGGCTTTCCTAACGGTATGACAATAGAGAGATTACATTTATCCGTATTCAGAGAGGAGGAACTTTTTCTTGTGTCTACAGGTGGAGATGGGCTCAGATCTTGAATTTAGAAGAGTCGATTCATTGGAAGTTATGATGTAGTATTTTTCCCAGAGACAGAGATTGCATCGCTTTGTTCTAGGTGTGTAAGGCTGTGCGTGTCTTAGTATTCGCCAGGTGATTTTGTGAGGGATTTCTTCGTCTTTCAAGTACCAAATGTATTTGCTTAGTTTGGTGTGATGCTTCTTTTCTTTATCCTTGAAGGTTGCTTTGTGTCCTGCGTGTCTTTCTTTGAAAGTCGTAGCTGCCAGCCCTATGTATGTTTTTTCCTCTTTGGGGGTGGATATTTTTGCCTCATATATGAGGTTCTTGGCTGTGCATTTGCCTGGGAGGGGGCACTGGTCCTTGCTTCTGCAGTTGCAGGTGTCTTGTATATCAGTTCATTGGTAGTTGATTATTTTGCTGTTATGCGCCTTATTCTTACACTTACCTATATATATATATATATATATATATATATATTTATATATATATATTCCCTTAAGGGGTGATTTAGAGTTATATATATATATATATATATATATATATATATATATATATATATATACACACATTTATACACACATTATTTTGCTGTTATGCGCCTTATTCTTACACTTACCTATATATATATATATATATTTATATATATATATATATTCCCTTAAGGTGGGAATTAGCGTTATATATATATATATATATATATATATATAATATGTGTGTATAAATGTGTGTATATATATATATATATATATATATATATATATATTTATATATATATATATATATATATATATATATATATATATATATATATATATATATATATATATATATATATATATATATACTGATAGTGTTTTGCAGCATCTTAACGGGAAATACGCGGTGATACTGTATAGCCAAGGTAAGCTGTGGGCACCTTGGGCTAAAAGATTATTATCAATTACCTATCAAGTGATTCTGAATCTTTATTTATGACTAACCTCGCGGGCCGAATGAAATGGTCTCGCGGGCTGCATCCAGCCCGCGGGCCGGAAGTTCCCCACCGCTGATTTAATGAATGACTGATGTAACCAACGCCTACAAGGGACAAACGTATTCATATTCTTTAAAGTAATAGAAAGGTCCACATTTCTCAGATTATGACATTTACTAACATTCCAGAATCTACACATTTGTATTAACAATCTGTTAACCATTTTCTTCTGTTTTCCACAGTCATGATTAAGACACAAATCTATAAAGATGATACTAACAGTTGAGAGATTATAGTTGTCGGTGCCAAGTCCCTTCAAGAGTTCGTCATTACATGACTCAGCCTTGAAAAGAACCATGTCCAATTCCCAAGTATCTTTGAGTTGGTACTCCATTATTGCCATTATGCGTTTTACAAAACTATCAATTGAGAAAGTCATGTCGTCCTGTTTAACAGCTGTGGTCACCTTCAGTAATATTTGAGCGGCCAAATCCAACCTCGCCTTATAAGTAGACTTCTGAAGCAGTTGTTGTTTAATCTAAGTTTCAGAAAAATAAAGAAATGACTGTTTTATAACTGGATTTTGGATCCCGAAATGCTACTCCTATGGAAAGAATACTACTATGCTTAAATGCTGACGAAAGAAATGTATGACAATAACATTTATAAGGTAAACGATATTCAATACTTGACTGTGGCAAACGTGGAATCGATTGATACAATAAGTGTTTGACAAACGTTTGATTGTGTTTTTATTTCCAGTGATGGCAAACGTCCTTGGAAACTGACAGGAGAAGTCTTAAAACTAATAACGATAGTATATGGGTAATTACTGAGAAATATAGCATTCCACGTGTCGTATTAAATTGTTCAAGAAGCTGTCACGTTGGATATGACCTGATTAAAGCATTTTAAAGTGGTTAAAGTCAGCTTTCTTTACCGTAAAACCTCAGTGGAAAACGATATTAAAAAAAAAACAAAACAAAAGAAAAACCAAAAAACCTCTAAGCTCTGTTTCAGCCATAAATTACCCCATAACCTTTACTAAGTTGATGCATTTTTAAAAGAGGGTAAAATGAAAACAACTGAAATTTTGTTATTATTTATTAAAGCATATGTTTACCTCTTCAAAAGAGATGCTCGTAAATAGCTGTACAAAGTGGCAGAGAGTTTGTACTTCAAGAGTTCCACGCTGTCCGAGCGCCTCGATAACTCCATTGCCTAGCGGATAGCTGATCTCTGTTATGACCCGAATTCGAGATGCCACATAAGATGGAGATCCATCGAATAAGAATAACTTGGTTTCTGATTGATCGTTTCCGTTATTCTGGAGGATGAGAGCGATCTCTAGAGCTACTACAGAACCGAATGAATAGCCAGCAAGATTGTATGGTCCGCTTGCCTTAACTGAGCGCATGTTGGATAGGTAATAATTTGCCATATTTGATATAGAGTCAACTGGAACCTCCATAGTGAACTGAATAGCAAACACGGGATAGTCTGAAAGCGCATTAGCTAAGGGACGGAAAACATCAACTGAACCTTCAATAGGATGGAATAAAAAGATTGGATCTTTTTCAATTGAACCAGTGTTTAATCGTACTATGCAATTGGTAGTTTTGCAAGTTAGAAGTGGTGATATAATTGGGAAATGGACTTTAATTTCAGAGTTTTCATGTCTATCAATTGCATGCTCGCCTTCAAAGCGTTCTCTGTCAAAGTTAAGTAGTTTTCGTATTGTCATTGCACGTATCTGTTTCACGCTAAAGACACAAGAGAAATTTCTTTCCAGGGTTTGCTTAACCCCAGTGACCAATATTGAATCCAAGCCCAGCTCAGCTAGAGTTTTGTCTTGGTTTACTGAGGAAACGTCATCGATGCCGAACAAGTTCGATAAAATGTTTTTAATATCATCGTTTCTATTGACTTCAGCATTATTTTCCTTGGAACGTGCTTTCACAAGGGAGGCGAGCACAGGCTTTTGGATCGATAAAAACAAATCCAAAGTGGATAAGCACGAATGCAGTGTCTGAGCTGCGCAACCAACAATTATGGTATCGTTACCAGTTTCCGAGTCTGCTACTACCCCAACGTCTCCAATAACTCCCCATTGAATAGCAAGAGCTGTAGAAGTAAAATTATAAGCAAATTTTAACGTACCAAACGTGAGATGAATTATGAATTTATGATGAAATTGCAAGGATATTGATTACACACTCTTCTAGAGGCTCTTTGAGATAGAGAGAAGTCCAGCACTGCACCAAATGGAAACAGGGCATTTTGCCCGTGCTTCAATTAAACAAGTTACGTCTCTCTCTCTACAGTTGAATCGAGAAGAAGAGCGTAAGCTATATTGAAGACAAGTACCTGGTAGTTGATCTTCTCTTCTATTTTCACAAATCCTCTCCATAGCAGAGTTTGCAAATCCATAGTTTGACTGACCTCCATTACCCCTCCCGGAGGTCACAGAACTGAACATTACAAACCAATCCATTTCAGGGCCACACAGTCGCCGGGTTGCCTGATCGAGGTTACTTGCTGCTTCGAGCTTGGGTTTGCAAACTTCATGAAAATCTGCAGAAGTCAGATTGTCTAGGAGGGCATCTTTCAAGACCTAAAAATTTGTAACAAGTAATTTTATTTTACATCTCCATTCAACGTCCTATTTTTAAAGTCTAACTGCTCATACGGTACTCGTTATGTGGTAATGGTGATCTTTAATGTGTTACAATAGTAGCGGTTTCTGTTGGCATCTTAAAATAGCAATAAAAAATCGCAGCAAAATAGGATTTGCATCCGAACATTCTTGTTTTTTGACAACCTTTTCTTTTATTGGCATTTGAGTCGTTGTTATCGTTTGAATCATCTTAAAGCTAAATAGAAATAAGTTAACAAAACAAGTTTCTTAATGATAGATAATTTTATTTTCCTATGCCATTCTTTATAATATCTGTTATTTATAAGATGATCACTTCTGAAGCCACTTCTGAAGCAAGCGTAATTGCAATAGCGTTCATTATAAGTGGTTTAATGGACCACAGGAGACATTTTGGGGAATTATATTATGGGAAGAAATATGTTGGACTCCTTGATGCATGAAAATGACATTACAGTTAACATTGTTTGTGGACGAAGAAAACCAGGTTCATGTGTCTCCTAGACTTTCCAGTCCATTGTACTTTTTGTGAGCATGTAAAATTAATCAGCATACCGAAGCAAGTAATTAAAGAAGGCTTCCTCTTGATTGTGTTTGTTCCGTAAGTACTGATAATATTATATATTGGAAAGAGATAACATCCCTATAATTATTGCCCACACAATGTTTCAGATTTTCAACATTTTGACAATTTCAAGTTCAAAATTTGAAATATATAAGCAAGGATGCACGGAGGCTCATCATAACTTAAAATTTTACTCTCTTCATGTCTGGAACTAGTTAAAATTCTCATTCTATTTCACAGGTTTCACATGAAATAAATGCCTCCGAGCTTTTTGATTTGACACCATGTTAAAATTTCTGTTGGTAATACAAAACAAATATATTACAGTAAATAAAGTCAACCAATTTCCTACCATTGCCGTGTTGAATATACCACCAATCGGTCCCATAGTCTGACACTGTCGAAGAAGTTTGTTACAGTCAGAAAGTTTTGAGACATCCAGTGGAGAAAGCTCTACCACCACACCAAGACTCAGCCAACGACGAAAGCACCTACTTTGATAGCCATCCTTTATGCCAGACCTTGTAGTGATGACTAGCTTTTTGCAGCCTTTCACAAAAATAAAAGAAATTGTTTTATAGTAACTTATTTTATTTTTTGATTTCCACAATATGAAGTAAATTTAAGATTATGCAAAATATTGATCCTCCCCCCTCAGTGCCAAGACATCTAACGGTTTGTTGTTGTTTAGCTTTCAAAGTATTAAAATATTTACATAATATTGCGTCTACACAAAACTCGATTATTAATGACAAGTACTTAACGGAGTAGTAAAAACAGTCTCCACCACTTTTTAGGCAAGAAGAAAGTAAGTATTGAGGGTTTAATTGGTGTCTTATAAGATTACCAGTATCCTCTCTGGGGTGCAGGAACATTTCTTAGAGTAAAACCAGTACGTCATATCTTCGCTTAGCTTGGTATGTTTTCCTCTGCTGACAACTTAACGTTAATGTACAATGGCTTCCTATTGCTTGTGGACTTACGAATATGCATACTAAGTATGTTCATTCCAAGGGAGCAATTTAAAAGTGTTTACCACTCCTCCCCCAAAGGATCCATCAACTTATATATTAAAAACAGCATTCATCGTACAATTAATGCACTCAAATCCTTTGTAAATATTTACCTCTTGAAACCAGCCAATTAGCGAGTTCTAATCCAAAGCCACCGAGACCTCCAACAATCAAGTAAACCTTGTTTCGGTCACAGCTCTGCCTTGGTTTTACGGACATCAATTGATTTGTCCTTGAGATTGATTTCTCCGATGGTGTTAACTAGTTAGTAGATAAAATAAAGCTCAGCTATGTAAAGAACAGCATTACTGATTCTTTAATTAAGACAAAGAACTTTCATGAAAAAAATACATGACGGTCTGTTCTTAAAAGTGAGACGAATATGTCAGCATTTATTAATGTCAGGGACATACTGTTTATTTAAAAATTATATAACATGAATGAACAAGTGTTAAGGCATATGCGGGAAGAGAAGTCTATATTTCGGGAAATGCTAAACACTTGAAAACGCTGGCAAAGTTTAAATTAATGAAAACAGTATATGCAAGTGCAGGCGCAGAGTTGCACAAACCATATCATCAATGGTTTGTAAAACATCTGCTTCTACAAAATATTTTTCACAATAAGATTTCCAATGAATTCCTTTTGCGAGGTAAAATAGGGCGTAAGTAAAGGATAACGCTATGAATTTACCTTCAACTATATACAACGTTGATAAACTTTCGTCTGGTGGGAATCCTTCAAGGTCTATGCGAAGGACATTAACATGGATAACGTTAGACTCTCAGCCAAAGACGTTAAAGACACTTCCAGTGGCATGCAGAAAGCAAGAACATATTCTGTACCCAAGTTTACAATGAAATGTTATCAGTAGTTTTGGAATACCGGTAGGTCCAGCAAGCATCATCAAGCTACCTATAGTGATCAGAGCGCCACATTTAGGACCCTGAAACATATCTTACCGTTTGTTGTTGGCCTGCACATTAAGCTTAAAGCACCACCCGAAATATTTACTGCTCGAAGACTATGTTTACAGTACCTGATGTAGTATTGCTTCAACTTTTGACAAAACCAATGTAAACTATAGAAAACTGGTTACGGAGATCGTAAATACTGTTTGTAGAAGCCAAGTGGGGTTTTGAAGTTTTTCTCATTAGTTATAAATAGCTGCTTCATACATTATTGCAAGTCATCATGTGCAGTGGTAAATTTGCAAAGCAGCGAGGATAAGGTAAGAGAATATATCTTTACTCAGTTTTGGGTAGTGTGTCCCTCAAGGTTAGTTTGTAAATTGCAGTACAAATACATCTCGACAACCGTGGTACCATAGACGTAGGAAGCTGTTCGAGACTGGGATTGAATATTGTTTCGGACCTCCGGCCTAGGTGAAGAGTCAATGGGAGGGGTTCCCCTTTGGGAAATTTTCGAATATTTGAGGGTCCCTAGGTGACATTACGTGCAACATGCTAGGCAAATGTTAAGGAAACTTACTGGAAATTTTTGGAATTTTTATACAGGACTGAGGGGGAGGGGCGGAAGCATACTTCCGCTCCATCACGTTTTGACCGGGACGTTAAAGTCGCCCAGCCTCCGATTCCTACTCCTACGCGTAGTACTCCTATAAATTACCGTTTTTCCGGTTTTCAGCCACACCAGCCACTGAATGTTTTTTCTTTCGTTCGCAAAATCGTTAAGCAATTTGATATACCAGTAATTTTGATGCTAATCCTATTCTTTTTCAAGTCGATTCAGCTGCAAAACTAAATTGCTACATGCGTAATGAGCGAAACATATCTATTTGCCTGTGGAACCAAGAGAAAGCTACCAAACCATTATAAAACACTGGCTTGTAAGGAGATCTCACAGTAGGATACATGTTGGTACAGTATCGTAAAGGCACGTTTATAGGCTTTCGCCGAAAGCCCAAAAGCTCCATGTGTATAGTGAGCTGGATATATGAATGTAGCCATAAACAATCTTTTACGTAGGAATAGTACATTAGATTGATATAATTCGCCAGCTGTAGTGATTACTGAACAAGTGAACGTATCCCATGCACACCATTATAGACTGTGGCGTCTTATGAATCAATTTGCGAGTGCATTCTTATCACATAACACTAAATGAATATTTTCTAGTTGACGTTCTACGTGTAAGCTACCCTGATGTTTCTTTTTTGTGAATAATCTGCCACCAGGACTGTGACTTTTACTCCATGATCTACATTTTATTTACGAAAAAATGGTGCAAACAACATGTCTCGTACTGAATTTCCCTTCCAGTTAATCTGGGACGAGGAAACTCACGTGACCTGACCCTTAATGACAAAAGGTTTGCTGGACGCTGTGCTTCCACAAGCATAATAAAACCGCAGACACCAGAGTATAAAACTTTCCTCAATCTGCTCTGGTCCCTCTTCCCTCTCATCATGTTTCTCCTTTACTTACATTGCTATTATTTCACCTATTGTACTTATATTACTGTATATAGTTTTTACTGCGGAGGGATGATTAAACTGAAACTACACATAAATTAGGAAAAGGGGCTTGTTTAGAACTTACTGTAAGCTAAAGTAACGCTTATCCTATGAGGCCCCTTGTTACCTAGCAGATGAGGTAACAGAAAGGAATTGTTAATACCGCAAAAAATACACCAGTCGGTAGCACGGATAGAAATGCACGATCATTAAGCATAAAAAGTCCCTTATAACAGTCTATGCTTTGTACAGGCCAAAACGGTACCACAGTACCAAAGAATAGGGGGTAGATAGGTGGGTGGGGTTAATTTTGATTGATTTTGGCCTTTTACTCCGCTAACGCAAAATATAAAGAAAGTTAATATCACTTGTGAAATGTTGCTATTGTCCCAATAAAAAGTGCCGAAGATTCAATGAACTTCTTTTGCACTCCAGCCTATTAGTGCTTATTTGGAAAAGTTTTCTAAAGATTTATGACTTTGCCTTCTCACACAAAATACAAAACAAAAAATACAAAAATCCATACAGATGTGGTTTCTGAAAAAAAAATATGCAGTGAATGCAGTGCAAAAGGGTCCCTGTGATCAGTTTCTCATCTTGGGGCATAATTGAGTCACCCGTTACCTTTTGCAAAGAAGGGATAAGTCAAATCGTCCCCTAGAAAAGTCGCCTCTTCGCAAAGTCACCCCTTACAAAGTCGCCCCCTGAGAAAATCCCCCTGTCAAAGTCGCCAGTCCTACAAAGTCGCCCTCTTAGTTCAACAAAGTCATCCTCCAATTTAAAACAAACAAACACACAATGGATACTGCGCTGAGCTATGAAGTTAATCTAACCACCGACGAAATTAGAGAAGTACTGTGCTGTCGGTAGTGAAGGCCAAATGTAGATCTGCTTCTACGTTTATGCATCATTACGCGCTACACTTAAATATGCCTCGGTCATTCTACGTACATTCGTGTAGTGATGCATGTATATATGTATATATATATATATATATATATATATATATCTATATATATATATATATATATATATATTTATAAAGATAAAAATATATACATATATATATATATATTGCTAATTTGGGATTAGGGGGAAATATTGTATGAAAAAACGTGCCTAAAAGGGGAAATCGTCTAAAAGGGGAAAAAATCAGGTCGACTTTGCGAAATCACACGCTTTTTATATAGGAATACGTAAACGGATGGTAACGTCCGTTTCACCACATGATTTACATGCTATTACTTCAATGTTGACCAAGTTACGTACCAGTATCTTTTAACACGTACGGATAGTGGGCCATTGAAAAAGTGTTGTTGTATATCTGGTTTCCAAAAGGGGAAATATTTTTTAATGTATTTTATTGTTTTTTTCTTCGCCTTAACGAAACCGCGATATATCGATTTCCCCGTACAGTAGGAATTAGCGTTATATATATATATATATATATATATATATATATATATATATATATATATATATATAACCATATAGTACAAGAAATATGACAAGAAAACCTGGCACTACCTTTGATTCCACCAAAATCTTTAATGAATACACAATTTTGAACAAATTTTCGGACCCCTGATCCTTCTTCAGGTGCAACAGAGAATGCAAAGTTTACTAGCTCATATGTTTACTATTTGTAAAAGTTGAAACAAGAGAGAAAGCTCAAATCCCTATTTAATACGTGCATATATGTGCCGGTTCTCTGAATCAATTGTGTTTCAACGAGGATCCTTTTACTTGTGTCGGTCAAGTTGCCCCCAGTCAGGGCAATATACGGTGTGGTAAGTCACACTGTAAGGTCTGCGACCACATGATCACAGACACTGAAGTTATTCTCCCCCCTTCCGGTTGCAAACTTAGATCAGGTTCCTTCAGCTGTGATACCTGTAACGTAGTCGATCGTATCACATGCTCCCACTGCCCCACTATTCAGTACATTGGTCAAACTTCCACATCATTTCGCTTACGATTCAACAACCACAAAAGCAGCAGACGACTCAATAGAGCCGGCTTTTCAGTCGCTGAACACTTTGACCTCCCTGACCATAGCCTAAATAACTTAAAGTTTGCGATTCTTTACGACCGATACAAGTAAAAGGACCCTCGTTGAAAGTACCAGTTTTCAACTATATTTACATGCCACGTAAATGGCCGTGGTTGTGCGAGCAAATTACTTCCAAGAAGTCTTGTTTGGGCTGATGTTGTTGGGATGATGTTGTTGGGTCACCAACAATGTTAACAAATGATTCTCAGCATAATATCCCTGAAATGCTTCTTCATGTCTCTGAGAAGAGCCCTAAAGGTCATATCACTTTTACCTTTGGATCGAAGAATCGCACCACAATAGATTCATCTATTTCTGGAAAATAATTCTGGTTACAGTTAAAATTGGACCAATGTGGTGCAAATGGCTTGAAAATTGGCTATCCAAGGCTACTCACACAGACCGAAATACACATAGGCGTCCCTTGTTGAGACTGTATTCTAGGTCAATATAGTTAGACATTTGTTGATGTAAAGAAATAAACATCCAGCACCATAACGGGCACCCAAATACCAACAAGATTTCATTGCAACAATGCTAAAAGTCCCATTTTAAAGTCCTGGTATATGAAAGGTTAACGAGGTACATTGTGTATAATTCACAGATGGTTGGTGCCTAAATATATAACTGTAAACACAGTCATAACTGACAGGTGATTTTTTTTTTTGAAACGCAAACATTTTCCCAAATTCTACAAATGTTATGTAATATGAAGTAGGTAGAAATCTAATTAGACTTCCCGTGGTCACTTTGGTCACGGTATTTTATAATACAGACTATTTGTCCAAGGGATAGAATGACCTGTTACCTTATTTATTTATAAAGCATAAGTTAATTCTTGTTGTAAACTCAGTCTCGGGGACTCCATACCGCCTTCCACCAGCCGCTAGGCCTACCCGACGACCAGAGACGCCATCCAGAGGGACTAGAGTCAACCGGAGGTACCTCCATGCGCGCTTAAGTTAAGTTGTATTCATTTGTAAGTACCGGCACCTTTTAATATGTTGCAAAATGTTACTTTGTTAAACTGTTTTCGTTACCAGAAGGTGGAATTACATTACTCTGAAATTTGAATACTTATTCTCTTCTTTATTAGTCTGCCTTTTAAAATTCGTTAAAAACTTTTCGACTTGGGAATCTCTTACATCTGAACTTCAGTCGTTAAAATTCATTTCGTTTCTAGCTTGAACTTCGTAATATTGTACGCACAAAACTCTTACAATGCAGCTTGCAAGGACGAACTGTTTCACATAATGCTTCATAACCTTTACCTTGATAATATAGTCCCTATTTTTCAGAAGAACTACCTTTTCATATACATAATGATACTCACATTAATTAATACTTTTCCGATGTGTTTGCCTTTTGCCATGTATCTGAAGGCACTTTCTACTTCATCTTGGTTGAAGATAGTGCGTGGGAGAGGTTTCACTATCCCATTTCTTATACCTTCCTTCATCAAGTCCGCAACTGTTGGCCATTCAGGGTTACCTTTTTCTACGAGGGTTTCAAGATGTACCCCGTGGAAGGAAGTGTTCTTCAAAAATATTGACGAACCTAGGAAAAAAGGGTATTTTATGCAATTATGCTGTAAGTTGTTTGTTCGACTTTTATTTTGGTGACTACAACTATACTACACCTATAAACAGATTAGCAGAAGTGAACAGATTAGCAGAAGTAAAAGAGAAAATGAAACAGGTGTACTATGTACATACCTATCTGCCTATTTTGCGATAAGTCGTACTTCCCAATTTCCAAGAACCTCCCAGATTTGGCCAAGCACTTTAAACTAGCTTCAAAAAGTTCTCCAGATAACGAGTTTAACACGAGGTCAACTCCTAAACCGTTTGTCTGCCTCATGATGTGCCTTTGGAAAGAACTGTCACGTGAATTCGCAAAGCAGTCTTGAGTTAACTTTGGAAACTTCTGCATAAGAAATTTTCGTTTCTCCTGCGTTCCTGTGGAGCAAATGAAATTTGTAAAAATATAAAATGTTAAAATAAGCTTGGCAAGATGTTTTGTACTTTGGCAAGTTATTGTAGTGTTTGCAATGATGTTTAATACAGTGAAAGTAACAGTGTACTCACCTACTGTTGTATATATTTTGCAATCATAACTCAAGGCCACAGCTATTGCCGCTTGTCCAATACCACCAGATCCAGAATGAATAAGAATAGATTCTCCGGATTTCACTTGTCCTCTGACAACAAGGGCGTAGAAAACAGTTAAATAAACTGCAGGTACAGTAGCCGCATCTTCAAGAGTCCAGGATTCGGGCACGTCAAAAAGAAAGCAAGGCTTTGGAAAAACATGCCAAGCTAATCCTTGGTTTTCTACTATGCCCATTACTCTTTTCCCTTCTGAATTGAGTCCTGAAAACTCTATCCCAATAAGAAATTCCCTATGAGCAAAATCCTCTGTAGGTGTAAACAAAGAAGACACGGGTAATGTCCTCACTTTGTTAGGGGTAAATGTGTTAACTGTTTCTTTATTGCATAGTAATTGGTAATTTCCTAGAAGATCCAATTAAAAACATGCTATATATCCCTTGCGAGATTTAGAGATAACAGACGTGTTTGGATGTTTCTGATGAATAAATTGAATCCTTTGAAAATGAAATGACATGTTTTAAAAGTAAGAAAAGTCTATCTTTTAAGGAAGACTTTGCACAAAAATGAATTATTCATACTGGATGGGAGCAACTGACTTTACCTATTTTGGCGAAATTGTTATGAGATTTCAATTTGTGGTTGTAAGGTATTTGTAAGCAACGCTCTAATATGTGAAACCTAAGGTGAACTTAAAGCAACCAAGGGAGACGTCATCTCCTTGCATTAACCGGCAACTATTTGCCATCTTTGTGTTTTCAATTATCGTTTGAACGTAGAATAGACAGGAATAAAATCTTGTATTGGTGCAACCATAACCCTCATGCATTGGCATTACGAAAGCATATTATGGAGGAGAAAAGTGGCTGTAAAATTTATAGAAAAACAAAACAGTGTAAATTAAACAGAGGTCATGGTGTTATGTGTGTTTTTCGTGTTATCCACTGTAGATGGATAATAAAATGGGCTGAACTGTCAATGTTTCGATTGGAATATTTTAACAGAATGCTTTGATTAAGTAACACCTTTTCAACTCAGTATTAACCATTTTTTGCACCTACAGTGCTAGTAAAATTCTAAACAAGAGGGCAATCCACGGAGTTGCTTATCTCATCGTTCGCACACGCACTGAGCCGTACCAAATAAACTGAAGTATAGGCACGTCCATGTGTAATCATAGCGAAGCCGATATGAGGGTCACGTGATGTAGGTTACCTTTGGAAATAATATGACGCTGAGGCATTGTGGGTCAGCATAGATTTCAAACTTAAAATGGAGTGTCGACTTTTCATTTAGCAAAAATATCTGGGTGGAAGTGCTAATCAGAGCTCAGTCGTTTTGAAAATAAATACACAGAACATTGTTAACCTAAGAAATATTACTTCTCAGTAAAACCCTTTACATGAAGAACTTTATCTCTTGTTCGTGGCATTACACGTAAGTACACTTGAATATGAACGCAAAATTACCATTTTGAAGTTCAAAGACTATTCAAAGGTCAGTTTCTACCCTTACAAAAAAGTGTGGCATGCCACATGTGAACACACGTAATCACGTGTGGCAGAACATATGAAGATACATAAGGAAAAAAGTGTGGTTATGCGTGGTGACACATTTGGTATTGGAACCAATCTGACACACAGGACCACACTTTTCCCTGCATGATTGTCACACCTTGAAATCTGGGTCAAAGTGGGGAAAGCTGTGCCAAGTTGACACATGTGGCAAACCAGGCAAAGTGTGGCAAACAAGACCAGTGAACGAAATCGAACTATTGAATTTACTTTACTCTGCACCACACTTCTCCACACATCTCCACACTTTGCCCACTTTACCCCAGTTTGCCTCCTGTTACATGTGTCAAAGAGTGATTTTCGGTTTTCCACGCATTGCCTCATGTCCAAACTGTGAAAATGCTGGTCAATGCATGACACTTTGGAAAAGTGTGTCAACTGTTTATTTATGACACACATTGTCAAGCAAAAATTCACAGAAATTTCACGCCTCTCCACATCTCACCATAGTTTTGCACAGTTCGACACTGTATTTCACGTGTGGTATTGGAACTTTTGCCACACAATTTGTTATAAGAGTATGGTATCTTCAAACTGGGATACGCACTTTTATATCGGCCTTTAATTTATCACGAGCTCATAAAAAGAAAGCAACTACGTTCGTTTTCTGATAACGCAAAAGTGGGCGTCAAGTATTATATTCTGGGTATACCTGGAACTGTATTCTGTGCGTATACAATACTCACGCAATTTGCGTTGTTCTAACAATGACATTTTACGTAATGCATTCCTATGCACATCACCTAATAGAAAGGAATTTTTATCTGCACGAGGAGTAAATTTCGGTACCAGTGTACGTACAAGAGTTTGGTATCTATGATTATAATATCTTTGGTAATGAGCGCGCCCTACATCTGTAGAGTGCCTTTAAGCCTGTTCGGTCTCTAATGCGTCAATTGGCGATATTACGCGTTAGCGCAAGTGCATATTATTACATATTTACACTGAGTCTAGTAAATGCAATTGCCTTAGCAAATTCATGAAGTGGCTACATCACAGTATGTGGCGCAAATGACACCAGTATATGACAAAAACGAAAGCACATATCGTTACCTTTGTGTTTACAGCACAATTCAATCCAACCCGAAGGATACTATTCTAAACTCCATTGGCCTACAAACTTATGGATATAAGCATAGATTTCCAACTGGAAATGGCGTGTGACCATGGCCGTAAGGGACTGTTTTCCCCAGGGAGGGCGGTGATTTTTGTCCGACTCCAGACCTAGTTTAACTGTCCAATTTTCCATCCGACTGAGACAAAATATTTGCCCGATTTAGTCAGATTTCTGACATTTGGGGGACTGCTGCCCCCAGCACCCCTGGCCCGTGCGGCCATGGTGGTGACTCGTCATGAAGGCTACAATATCGGGGCGGAAATGCTGATGACAGTTCAGTCATTTGAAAAACAAACACGCAAATGAATCTTTTACAAAGGTAGCCTATTAATTACTGGCGTTTATATGAATACTGCAGTTGATGTCTTTCTAGTAGCATTACACATAAGTGCCTTTGAATATGAACGCACAATGACTGCTTTAAAGTTTATAGACTTATCATATGCCAGTAATTTCTATTGCATCTTCAAGTTACGCACTTTTATATGCACGTTTGATTTCCCACGCGCTCACAGCGGGAAAGCAACAAGCAGGTTCGTTGTCCATGTTCGCAAAAGTTTGCGTCAAGTATTTCGGCGGATAAAAATAAAAAATGTACACTGCGCGTGTACGAAACGCTTTGAAAAAGTGCACGCACGCTAACCATAATAAACGACGGAATTTTCTGTGACGCGGTCTAAGTATCGTACACAGATTCCGATTAGAACGGCGCGCATACCACATTTACACTTCTGCTTCTGCGATATTTGCGTTTCCATGCAGAGTAGATCATTTTTCGTAACAGTTTAGGTATAGTAGTTTGTTATCTATGCTAAGACCTATAATATCTTTGATTTGTAGAACCTACATATATGGATAAGTGGGACAATGTTGGAGGCTTCTGTGCGTGTGTTAACTATTCCCAATATGCGTCCTTTTGTTGCGCAAAAAGAACGCTTTCAGTGCGCTATAGAAAGGTTTCAGAACGTCATGTGACGCTTCTCTTTGGTTTTGAAGGGCACGCGTTCATTGTGTCAAGTATTATCAATGGTTATGTCTTGCGCGTGAGCTGTAGGGTTTTTACTGTGCGTGTGTTTTGCCCTTCAGTGTCTGAGACGCCCACTCGTGTGGAGTCACATGAAATCCCTGTATACTGAAAATCTGTGCACATAATATCATGTGAATACTAGAGCGCGTTAGCATGTGCATCATTGGAATAGACAGGCAGTACCGTAAAGGCAGGCCTATACTGTGTACTGTTCATTTATGTTGCTATCAGCAGTGTTATCAGAAGCCATCGCGTACCGATGCTCTGTTTAGTGTGCAGTCACACGAGTTACACTAAAAATACTGGACAACGCGTCAAGTCTCGTTGGTATCTTACACGCTTACTGCGGGGAAGTAATTCTTGCACTTGTTTCTTTTAACACGCGCTAGGGTGCGCGTCAAGTATATTTAAGATTGATACACAGAGAAATGTATTCTGTTCGATGATACCAAGAGCAGGCCCACAAAGCTATTATTTACCTCTGACTCTTGACCTCTGTTTCCGGGCTGGGTGAGACATATTTCCCACCCTCGGGTACATTCCCACCAAGTTTGAAGAGAATCAGTCTAGCCGTTTGGTAGTAGTTTTCAAAATAAGAAGATGTAAATTTGACCTTCTGTCACGTGACCTTAGACCTTGGTTGTCATGGCAACCATATGTTTTTTCAGTAGTAGATACGTTTAATACGTGTGTGAAGTTTCATGTAAGTGGAATTTTTCCTTTTGAAATTATACTAAAAATACTAAAAATTGTGATTTTTCACAAAATTTGACCTTTGACCTTCACTTCCGAGGGTTCTGGGAGACAAAAGTTCTGACACTGGGGTACCTTCCCACCAAATTTGAAGAGAGCCGGTGTAGCCGTTGAGTAGCAGTAGCAAAATAAGAAAATGTACATTCGACCTTCTGTCACGTGACCTTTGACTTTGGTTGCCATGGCAACCATATATTTGTATGGTACTAGACACATTTAATGTATGTGTGTACTTTCAATTGAGTGGGATGTTTCTTTTGAAATAATACTAAAAAAAGTGATTTTTGCATTTCTCACCAAATTTCACCTTTGACCTCTGACCTTTGACCTTTACTTCCGAGGGCCTGCGAGACACAAGTTTTCACCCTGGGGTACCATGCCCACTAAGTTTGAAAAGAGTCGGTGTGGCCCACAAGGAGGAGTTCATGTCACACTTTTTTGGCTTAAAAAAACAAACTTACATACATACATACATACATGCATGCATGCATGCATACATACATACATACATACATACGTACGTACGTACACCCATACTCACCCTCGCTTCCTTAGCGGTACGCGGGAAATGTACCGGTAAGGAATTCGAGGGATTTCCCCATTGGCCTGGCTGACCTCCAACTAACCCAGCAGACGTACGTGTCTGGAAGGCGGGCTGCTTGCCAAGGCAGGCACGTGCAGCCGCGCGAGACTTCTCATTGCAGCGACGGAATTTTCGGGCAGCTACGCCAGTTTCGAGCTCCGCGTGAGCTAGGAAAGACGTGCGAGAACGGAGCTCTCGCCGGCTGTACCGTGTCCTGTTAAGGACATGTTGCTGAGTGCGTACGTACGTACAAACATACATACATACATACATACATACATACATACATACATACATACATACATACATACATACATACATACATACATACATGAATCTACGTCAATAGGGCATTCATACAACAACTGGGGCCAATTGGGCTAAAACGTCACCTCTGGAAGTAGCTAAAGAATTGGATATGTAATATCCCTTGCTTATTCATTCAATATGGTCATAATTCCTATTAGTAAAGAGGAAAAAAGAAAAGAAACACGATTTGGAAGGACAAAGACGTATTGACGTCCCACACTTCCAAAGATATAAAGCAAATATAAGGAAAATAATAACAAAAAATAATAACAATAAATAACCTCATTTGCAAAAATTGCGTATTGATGAGCCATAATGACGTCTTACCAAATCTACAACTTCTTACACCTCATTCATATTTATTGTCTTAATTGAAAATATTCTTAAAAGTGATTTAAACTGTCTCAATTATAAATTAACACTAATTATCTCATCACTCCGTTAGGAGGATGAGATATTGTAGTCACTTGGCCTGTTGGGCTTTATACGGCAATACCAGCTAAAATAGCAACGGTTGCCATGGTAACAGTTAATTTTTCCAAGTTACTAGTCTAAGGGGCTATCCCATGGTGAGGTACCCCAGGGTGACCAGAAGTTCATAAGTAAAGGAGGGGTCAAAACGTGTCCGTGTGTGTGGGGGGTGTACGTATGTATGTCTGTGTGTTCTTTTTGAAACTTTTAAGGTGTTATTTTAACGTTGTACAGAGATTTGGTTTTGATGGGAAAGCGCTTTGTAAACAATTAAAAAAATAATAATATGATAACAACTATCGACTTTTCTACGTCACTTATGAACCTTACACGTATGGATTTAATCATCCCTGCACCTTTGACCTTTAATCTTTACTTCTTGTGGTCTACGATACAGCTTCACACCACGGGAAACATCTACACCGTGTTTGAAAGAAATTTGTCATCCATATCATATGGGTGAAACTTCATGTTAGTAAAATGTCCTCTTGGAACTATAGCCAAAACTTGTTACGCAGTTCGACCTTTGGACTTTACCTTTTGACTTTTTAATTTCAGGGGTCTGGATACAGTTTCCCACCTTCCCTCCAAGTTTCGAAGGAAATCAGTCCGGCCGACTGAAAGCAGTTCTTGAAACAAAATATGTCCATTTGACCTTGTAGCACTTGATCTTTGATTTAGTTAACCACATTTTGTTAGAACTTGTCACCCTAATATATGAGTGAAGTTTTATATAAGTACAATGCTTCCTCTTAGAATTATAGCGAAACACAGGTTTTACACAATTTGACCTTTGACCTATGGCCTATAACTTCTGCTCCGTTCTTTGATCTTTTCTTGGGGGTTCTGCAAGGCATAATTTGCCACCCTATTGTATCTTCCCACCGATTTTGAAGAAAAACGGTTCAACCTTCTAGAAGGGGTTGTGACACGCTTCATAATGTACAGTTCCTTCCATCACGTGACCTTTGACCTCTCTTGAAAAGAAAGCCATATATTTTGGTGTAGAAGACATTTCTATCATGTATATGAAGATTTATGTCAGTGCGATGTTTTCTCTTGGGAATACCTTGAAAAAGTACCTTTCATAAAATTTGACCTTCGACCTTTGAATTTTAAACCTTAATTTCTGGCAGTAAATGTGGCACAAGGATTTAACCTTTCCACCAAAATTGAACGAGATTTGCTGGGCCATTAGGAAGATATTTACAAAACAAAATTGGAAACATACAAACACACCCTCCCTCACTCGCCCACGGTGGCACATTTTGATCCCTTCCTCAACTATGAGCTTCTGGATGCCCTGGAGCCCCACCATGAATAACTCCCTGAGACTAGTACCGTGGGAAAATAAACCTCCATATGAAACGGCTGCTGTTTTGACCAGCATTGTGTGCTATATGCATGGGCGTCCGCAGAAAAAAATTCAGGGAGGGTCAAAAATTTTTGCAAAAATCTTTTAGGGGGGAAAAGCTCCTCGCAAGCATGGGTTGGCGCGGAGCGCAAGAAAATTTTGGCCCCCGAAGCCTCCCACATCGAGGGAAATGGCACTTCTAAAGACTACTTATACTGCACATAAATAGGGGTAACACTGAGTGAACTGTGAAGAAATGTTGATGTTAATTTTACATCGTTTTTTCTTTATTTTTTCTTCGTTTTTTCAAATTTTTGATTTTCCAGGGGAGGGCAAGTGCCCCCCTTGCCCCTACCTGCGGACGCCCATGGCTATATGGCTCAACTGGCAAGGTGATCTCAATATCTCATCCTCACGGAGCAATAAGGTAACCAGAGGGCAATCGCAGTTCACGGGGAATTGAATATTTCATTGCTAGCATAGCCGTAATTCTACGTGATAACGGTAACAAATATCGACTCACATCACCAATGAACCGAATACAGATGAAAAAAGATATCTGCATATCTGAACCCTGACCTTTGCCTTCACTTCCATGTACTCACAACATAATTTCAGGGGTGCCAAGTTTGAGTGAGCACGTGGAGTGAGATTTATCAGGGAGACTATCTTAGCGGAGCGCCATCATCAGTTGGTGCGTAGCGTACCAGAAACTTTGGGTGAAACTGACCACTCAGATCGCCGAAAATAGCTCCTTCCAGTTCATTAAACGACATTAATGGTTTGTATATTTTGGTGTCTAGTCTTTGAACATTGATTCATCATCTCATTATCACAAAACAGATGCAACCAATTGAACTATTTTCATTACATAGACCTAGGCAAAATGAACTGGGTTACAATCCAGTCAGCGTCGTTAGGGTATCTATGGTGTTCTTCTGGCAGCAATTGGATATGCTGAGAGAGGAATGTGTTCTAGTATAACATTTTGGTATGTGCTTTAATAGGATGTCGAGAGAGTAGTTGAACGGATATATTCAAAGAGTATCCCCTTTGCTTAATGGGATAAGTTACTGGCCAGTGGCATAAAAGTATGGAGGACCATGAGGCTCATTTTTTACCTTATACAAAGAATGTTACCACACCCAGTAAAAGTACTAGACGTGGCAGATGACTGCAAAATAAAAATCCACACTTTAACCCCATGTTCTGAAGTATAAAATCCCCTAAAGATGAAACGAAGTCCGTTTCTAATGAATTATACGGTAACACGCAGTTGCCTGATAACCTTTGCTGGTCACAGGACCAACGTACAGGTGGGGGCCAGGTGTAGGAATAGACTGATTTGACTGTCCACGGTTGTGTTTTCAATAGACTGATCATGCTTTTGCAGAATTTATTTAATCCTCGCATCCTCTGCTTTGCGTGAGAAATCCAAATGCTGGCGTGAGAGCGTGAGATTGACCTCGAATGCGTGAGTCTCACGCCAAGTGCGTGCGACTCGGCAGCCCTGTAGTTTTACACCTTAGAATACCTTCCCAACAAGTTTGAAGAAAATCGGTTCAGCCAACTAAGTGGGGGTTTTGACACAAACAATGTATATTTGAACCTCTGCCAAGTGATCTTCGACCTCAGTTGCCTATCAACCACGTATCTCGGTAAAACTACATATCTCCATCACATTTGTAGAGATCTAGGCACGGGCAACGCTTTTTCTTCGAGTTATAGCTAAAAGACGATTTAAAAAAAAATTACCTCTGACTTTTGTCCTTTACTTCCGAGGGGTCTGCCAGACACAATTTCTCAACCTGTGGTACCTTTCCAGGAATTATAAAGCAAATCTGTCCTGTCGACTAGTTGTAGTTTTTGATACAAAAAGGTTAATTTGCCTATGTATTGAGATTTTTTACTTGCTGCTTGACCTCGATTGCGCATCCAACCACATATATTGGTAGTACTTGGCATCACTATTGTAAGCGTGATGTCTAGTGTCAGTTCACTGTTTCACCTCTTAATATTGGTAGTACTTGGCATCACTATTGTAAGCGTGATGTCTAGTGTCAGTTTACTGTTTCACCTTTAAATTCTTGCAAAAAGAGACGATTTTAACACAGTTCTACCTTTACCTCTAGCCCCTGACATCTGGCCTTTGAACATTTCTTTCGGGGTTCTGTGAGACTCAATTTTTCGCCCTGGGGGTACCTTACCTCCAAGTTCGAAGAAAAACGGTTCAGCCCACTTGGTATAGTTTCTGCTTAAAAATTTACAATTTTGTTAATTACATCAGTTAGCCTTTGACCTCTGTTTTCCAGGCAACCAATTTTTTTTGGGGGGGGGGGGGGGGTAAAACTAAACATCCTTATTACATGAGCGAAATTTCATGTCAATGGAACGTTTCCTCTTGGATATACAGTACACGAAAATGAGTGACACAGAATTCGTCCTTTAACCTTAAGGATTTACTCCCCATAGTAAGCATGGAACAGCTGTTTTGTTTAGGAAAATTTGCGACCGAGTTTGAATAAAATCGGCTTGATCGTTTCTGAGATATTTACAAAACAAAATTTGGACACACGCGCCGACACGTTTTGACCCCTCCTTCAGATATGGATTTTCGGTCACCCTGTAACTTGGGAAAATTAATCGTCATCATAACAACTGTTGATTTTTCAACAGGTGTTCCAGTATATAGCTCAACTGGCCGAGTGGCTTCAAAATCACATCCTCCTAACGGAGCGATGAGATAAAAAGATATTATGAATTATCTTCCAACTTTAACGACCTACCCTCGTCTGGGTCGATGAACGATTACTGCCGTAATGTTGAACAAGTAGGACTTTTAAGCTAACCATTTAACTTGCTTGATAGTTGCTTCATGACAAAAAAGAAATTAAGAAGCAAAGTAAAGTCGCGAAGTGAATGAATTTACCTGGCAGTGATCCCGGTGGCAGTTTTCCTGATGCTAGCATTACGTCACGGAAATTTAGAGAAGAATAATGAACAGTGCATCGTTCACGAGATTTAAAGTCAACTGGCAAGTCGATCCATTGCAGACTAGAAAAGTCTCCTGGAGTAATGACGTCGACGCAAGCATTTTTAGGTGTTGTAAAGAATTGCTCTGAGAAAGTGGGGATAGAAACACAATTGTGTGACTGTGCAACTTTTCTGAAATAGGCCTATTACTGATAAATTGCGCAATTTAAACTACCTCCACACATATACTGTTGCTGATCAAGACGTACAGAAAAAGACTTTGAAAGGCGCAAAATCTACTACAAGCTCTTACTTTCACTATCAAAAACAAAAAAAAAAAAAAAACCCACTAAAGTAGCACTGACCCTCATCTACAGAAGCGTGAGTAGAAAGGACGATTCTTAACATCTTTATCACAAAACGTTCTTCTTGGAAAAGTCAGGAACCTTGTTCTCTTGAGCGAACAAAGTAGAAAAAGTAGCTTTAAGTGAAGTAAGCTTTCATATTTTTGCCTCATAATCATTTTTACTTGCGTACCAAGAAGTACCATGATTTACAAAATGACAAACTTAACTTTACCACTGGTTACCTTTTTTCAGGAACTGATGTCTGTAAGAGCCCCAGCAACCATTTTTGAAAATATTCATAACGAGATCAGTCTTCAGGAGTTGTTGCATTTGTGGCAACTCGGTCAAAGCTTTAAACGAGCCTGAATCTTGGCTGGTATTAAAGAGGCATCTGTGATAAACAAAATAATTATATCTATGTTGAAATCTGGGAATAATCAAGTGAATCACTACATCATTAATACAAGTTTTAGACAATAAAACTTAAAATATTTAGACAACTTTTCTGATGCACACCTGATTTTGTCTCCTCCATCTTCCTGTCTTAAACAGTTTACCAATCCAACGATGCCGCTCTGACAGTTGTTTTCAGATATCAACCAAATCCTGCTAGAATAGCCCTGACCTTGTATGTAACGCAACTCGTTCTTGACGTCCTCTACCCAATTAAAGTCTTTTCCTGATACTGAGATAATGATAGCGTTGCTGTCAGTGGCCTCTTGCTTTCTTTTACGGCAAAGGAACAAAGTAGACAAAGCGCCATCTGACATTTCTTGAATCAGTTCAAATCCAGTCTCCTCAATCACTTCTTTCCACTCTGCACATGTTAAGCAGGATGTAGGGGCCGTATCACATGAGACATTACACAGTACGCCACGCGTTATCTCATGAAAATCAATTAGTGTATCAAAATTTGAGGTAATTTCATGAAGTAAGACAAAACCCCCGTCAATAAGTATTGAGTTAATATTTTGCAAAGTATTTCTGATATTTTTAGATTGTTGTGCCAGTCCTCGAATAACTACAAGGTTCTTTGCTTCTAAATCATTTATTTTTTCTCTGTTAATATCCAGAAATTCAGTTTTCACCTTGAACACCTCAAGCTGATTTTCGAAAGCATTGACTAACTTTTCAACATGGGTGTCAGTTGCTGTGAGGTCCAGCTCTAGCAAAGGCTGTGACATCATACACGGTGCTACGAAATTGAAAAGGCCACCAAATCTTGCTCCTATTTCAACCACTTTTACTTTTCTTGTATTTGAGTTCTCCCAAACAATATCTAAAAGGTTCTTAAATGAATAACTCTTGGGAAGATGAGACAGTAGTTTATCATGTGTAAGTTCCAATGCATGGGAGTCAATGATGTCTAAAGCGGCTTGTAAAAAATCGCTACATCTTTCAACTTTGCCAATCTCGTGCAGCACCTTACTATAGCCGCAATTATCATAAGACAGATATGGTGTCAGCCTTGCTTTGAAGTCGTTTCCGTCAAAGTTGGTAGATACACGGGAATTTAGGTCTTCCATCGAATTTTTAAATGGAACATTTCTTAATACAACTGACAGGTATTCTTTACAGATTTTCCCATACTCCAGAACATCACTCCGTAGTGGAATGCTCCCTTTTCCGTAGGGAACAAATTCAAGGGACTCCAGTGTAACGGTTTCCTTGATTTTCCTCTTTTGCACCATCGCTGTATACACACCTTCGATTTCTACCCCGCCAGAACAGCAGGTGCCCAAGACTGTATCCACGGAGACTGGAATTTCTGTTTCAGAAATTATAGTAAGCTTAATTATAAAGTAGGTAAAGACTTTCCATTTTAAAAAATGAGTAAAATATGCTGTAAATAATTATGTAAAAACATTTCAATACCAGAATCCTACCACAAGCTTTAAGACCTCCCGTTATCTTGCTGGTGTGATATACTGGGTTAATACGAATCTTCCGTATTCGAGTCGGTAAGAAAAGACTTCTGCTTGGGTTCTCCTTTTCAAAAACTACCATCTGTAGCATAGTGTCCAAGAATGTGATCCAATTGCCATTCCATTCAAGGACAGCATATTTGCCTGTAAAAATGAATACAAAATCGCTTATAGTTTTGCATTTATGAATATGCGCATACATTGAAGTATCAATTGATAACAACTCAAGAAAACCGCTTTATCATGCAGAAGTAAAAAGGGCGATTCAGACGTTATGCAGTTCCTTTATTTAGCTAAGAAACACTCGCAGATGAAACACCGAGAAATATTTCTTGTTTTGGTGCTAACGAGCAGGTATTGACTGGCACATCCAGAATAACAGAAGAGATAATACACCAATTGAAAATAATCTGAAATGAACTTTAATTATCAAATGCCCTTGAACTTGGAATTGTAAACTTACTTTGCAGCAGCTAAAACAGTTACAATTACAGACGTTTGCACCAGGAAGAAAGGGTCATGAATGTAATAGGTCGGAATTTAAATTCATGTAAACAAAAACAAAATTAAATTAAAATTTCTTAATCCAGCTCAGTTTGTCCGGCAGTCAGATTGTTGCCAGTACCCTTGGTACACAATTGGTCTAAAACTAGACGTATGTAAGACAGAGCTGGTAACAGGTGGTGGCCAGGGGGGTCTGCCCCATCCCCGTCGGTCGAGGAAGGATGAGCCCTCGTTTATGAAAATTTGTAAATTTCTTCGGGACACCTTTAAAGGTAAGACTAGTATATAATCCAAAAACAGTGATAGCTTGGTTTACTTTTCTGTTGTTAGAAAGCGCCAAATTATCAATAAAGAACCTAGAATTTCAAATGTGCTTTACTATTTCGTCAATAAAAACATAAACGTTTTCAAATTTTCTGTAGTAATCCAAAGTTTTGTGTTCCTCAACCTTCCGAAAACTCGTCAATTTCGTCGAGGATTCAGAATGCTGCCGATGTCAAAGAGCTTTACTCTACCCCCTCCCACTCCGTTGAAAAATTCCTGGCGTCACGTCTGAGTCACCAATAACTTTGAGAAGATTTATATCCAAAATTGTCCTAGACACCAGTCACACGGTATTTACCAAACAAGATTGAAATGTATCTCCTACCTTATCCCTAAAGATAGTTGATGAGTTGATGCTGCAATATATGTATGACGACGATTCAAGCACTTTGCAATTAGTACTTTTGATTACACTTTTGAGAAAACATGTTACATTTAAATTCTTACAGATACTTTCATAAAACTTTTCCAGCAACACGTCGTAAAGCTTACAAAGTGGTACATTTCTGCACTACCGAACACTCACATTACTTCAACTACGTTCACTTCTACTTTTTCGTGCAATGCATTCTCTCACAGTTACCCCCCAAAGTGTCCAAACAAAGACTGTATTTGAACTTATTTTTTTTTTGTTGTAAAGTCAATCAGGGCCGTATCCTAGGGAGGGGGAAGCTGCTCCTGGGATTTCCAAACCCTAAATGAAAAATGGCACACTTGAAAAAAATTGAAATACTACAGTGTGTCCTCCTTATTAAGTAGTTAAAGTCCTCGGAATCTTCGAATTCGCATATGCAGGTTACCTTTTTTCCAAAATTTTCCGGGGAGAAGTACCCGTACCCCACAGCAGACAGGACCTTGTGAGGGTAACTTTCACTAACTACTGAACCACCTCCGTCGTGCATGATGAACACAACACAGCTAAAGTCTATTCGTTCCAGACTTTTCTTTTTGTTTCTCAAGCGGTGTCGGGCACAGTATGCCTAAAATAAATATAGCCTGTGAAAACTTTCATTTCATGTTTAAATTATTTAATGAGTGTCTTCCGGTCCTTTTTTCTCCCACGAAGTCACTTTACTGAAAAAAAATTCAAGTTTAACTCCTGTTCTTGAAGTCTCGGTTTCTAAAGAACTTTGGAGGTCTAGGAGGCTTCATTTTGCCAATCTGGGAGCATTTTTGACAAGAGTGGAACTACAATTCACATCAACCGACGGTGAACCTTAAAGTAGCACACTAAGAGGGGGTGAGTTCACAACGGCTAAATTGTAGGCTGTAGCATGGCACAGTGCCATGTCACAGCCGAAAGGGAGGGTGTGAGCATATGCAGCACCCTCTCCTTTAAACAGAGCCAAAAAGAAACAGAAAAGCTTCAAAGCTTCCCCGCGATTTTTTTTTCTAGGATGGAAATGGAACATATGTAAATAATTCATATGTAGTCCATGAAAATTGTACTGCGCATGTTTCACCGAAACAGACCTCGCGGGAACCTCGGTCGAAGTATAAACAAGTGATACGGCACCACAGGGTAAACATGGAGTACGGATGCATGTGTTCATGAGATACGTGCGTCCTTTATTGTATCAGCTATAAGCATTCTGCGTTGGATTGTAGACAGCTGATGATTGGAAGTAAACATAATTTCAAAAAAATTGAGACTGAGGTGGTAAGGTCATCACTCCCTTCTGCATGGATAGCTAAGTTGCTATGTAGGTCCTACTGCGTGAAGACAGGCACTATGTGTGCCAATGGTTTACGTACAGTCTCATTATGTGAATACCAGAATAAAGACAAAAATCAGCCCTCGACATGGACCTGAACAGTGGATAGAGAGTTCTTCAGTTCAGGAACTGTGAGAAGATTCTTGAATTGATGCACAGGCCTAGTTGTTGCATATTTCAGCCTGCGTCGATTGGGGTGAAAGAACCGAATCGCTATGACGATAAAGGATACTCTTTGGTTTATGCTGAGTCAAACCTAATTTTAGGCCTACCGCTGTTTAATAACGGTCAATTGTATTGTGTTATAGTTTTATAATGAGGGCACAAAGAGCAGGGAGGAACGTTATTGAGGAAATCACATGAGAATGGTTGCATGGCCTGAATGCGCCATAGAAATAGGAGGTGCTTACCTGAGAAGGTAGGGTCCTTGAGAACACTCAATGCTCCGGTGGGGTTCATGGACCCCACGGCAATTTCCCGGGACAATGGACCAAAGCCCCGAGTTATAGCTCTGGCTGGGGTAATGGGGTTAATCTAACGACAGTTGAGGGCAAATTACTCTGAAGCTCTGTCTACGCTACAAAGTTTAGATAACTACCAGGGTCACGGACGGTGGTGTTCCGTGGTGGGAAGGGAGCCCTGTGCTATGTCTGATGTATTACCAAAATTACTTGGTGGATAACTTGGGTAGCACCTCCACCATAATAGTTGCGGTTACAGTCGCTCAGTAGAATATTGTTTTCTTAGGGACTACTAATCTTTTGGGCAGCTATGGTAAGTCACCGTTTATTGTAATTCGACATTGTGATAAAAAGGAAGAGAGTCATTCACTTGTAGTATTGTTTCCTTTCACAGAACAACGCAGGTATCCCTTCACCCTTTATCACATCTGATCGATCAGCTTAGGTCATGAATTTATGCCATCGCTCTCTGTCTCACTGAGCTATCCAAATGCCACCTACCAGATTGCATTATGAGTGTGTGTATGTCTCGTGAACACTTATTGTATCAGAACAGTAGTGTATACAATACTCAAAACTACTCATAGGCCTGCCATATGTTTGTACTGTAAGTCGGCAGAAGTTCCCGCAAGATCTGCGTCATGAAAAACCACATAATAGAAGACATTGTCGAAGACAACACCAATTTGCACCTATTAAGAGACCTTACATAAATGTCATTTCCTCCCGTAAGAGCCCTCTCCTTACAACCATCCCCCAGGGCGGCAATTGGTGACAAAGCAGCCAAAGGAAGGATACGCCTGGATGCCAAGTATCATAATCACGATACAGGAACGTTGTCCTGAACTGCCTCCTTGAAATTTCGGCCAGTCTACGGCCCTGTCAGTAATATAAGAAATTTCCCAATATTCTAAAAGATGACTCCACCCTTGTGCGTCATGCCTGAGATAGCCTGATATAAAACGTGGGTTAAGTGCTACTCAGAAAGATCCCTTTTCGTGTGTATAGGATGTTCGCTATGCGGAAGTTCCAAAAATTATCACCATTACTTTTGTCTTGTTTCGAAAAGATGTGGGAGTTTGTCTATTTATCTGGATATAAAAAACTCTCTTCATGCTTTGTGTACCTAACTATCTATGGTCTACTTAAAAATATCCTCCTCGCTTTTGGAGCAATGACTACTTGAAAAAAAAGATACATAAACTTACCAAGCAACACAAAATGCACATTTTCTTCCTTAAAATCTTAAGAGTATCACCCGTTTGTGTTCAGGACATGGTAATGAATTATGTCTTGGCTTTGCCAAAAGGGTTGGGAACAAGCGGTTTTTGCTTGGCCACCTCGGGGGATAGTTAACATGGGATGCTAGTCAGTACTGTCTTACGTACATGGCCTTACTCAGTAACTTGAGTTGTAGTGCCTTGCACGAAATACCTGTCCTAAGACACTTGAAAACAAAGTCTTTTGTGCCAGCTTTCAATAAGCGAGAGTTTGAAAACCCAGAATAGATTTGTGTTCCAAAACACTTTAAAGTCATGAGAAGGTGAACGAGTCTAAGAGAATTTAAGTGGCATTAAGGAGAAAAATAAGTGGCCCTATTTCAGGAATGAAGGGCATAATGAAACAAAGTTTGTCGAAATCATTTAATAGAAGGAGTCTTAAGTGCTCTCTCAAATTTTACCTATTACTTTATGTTTTACTCTTAAAATTCATAGATGTAATGTGACAACAGCATCTGTTTGATTTTTAGCCTTATCCGAAGTTGTTTCAAGGTCTGTTTTGATTGTATCAATTATCACAAAATGTTAAAAACACAAGGGTTCTTAAAAGTGCTCTAATGTTGATGCCAGAAGCAAAAATTCTTACCAACGGCTCTTATAGTTGTAATTCTAGACATTACAAAGATAAAACTTCACACACTCTACCCAAACTCTACAAATGAGACTAAAAGGGAAATACCTTCAATTGTTGATCTTTTCACTCCCTGGAAGCTTTCGCCATAGTTGTACCCCATTAGCCGTAATTCCTTGTAAAAATCGTCTTGACACACAGTGAGGGAATCATCATGTACTGGTGATCCTTGCTCGGTTGAAACACAAGGGTTTTCCGGTATCGCAAACGTCCCCGAAACAACTAACTCGCCAGTTTCACTTATATTAAACGAATTGGCAGACTGTTCAATGTGAACCTTAAATGTTAGATCCCCTAAATGAGAAAGCAAACACACCCTCATATTGCCATGGTTCACTTCGAAGGGAGTATTTCATCATGTTTGGAATACCTTATATTGTGCCCAATCACAAATTAATTCGAAATTACATAAAGAAGCACAATTGATCAGCTTCAAAGTACAAAATAATCGTGAGAAGAGAAAACATATTAGCACCCTTTGTCTCTCTCTCTTTCCCGTTGGTGCTTCAGTTAATACTTATTGTATTGAGTTATTCTTTTGATTTATCCTCCTCAAACGAGCAATATCCAAGAAAACCTTTATCACACCACGTTGCTAGCCTACCAATGAGAGGTATAGCTGCTAAAAGTTTGATTAGCAGTGGTATTAGCAGTAGCAGTAGAAGCAGTGGCAGTGGTAGTAGAGCTAGAAGTAGTAATAGAATTTTAAGGCAAGTAATAGTAGTGGTAGTAAAAGTAGAAGAAGTAGTAGAAGTAGTAGTAGTGGTAGTAGTAGTAGTGGTAGCAGCAGTATTTGAGTGATGATGACTTTGAAACCATAAAAAAATGTCTGTGTGATTTCAACTGAACAGAATACCAGAAGGCAGAAAAAGAATCTTTTCGAATGCCTAACGCTTTAATGTAGTGTTGCTTGAAAACTAATAACTGAAACTCAGTTTACTTTTGACCTTTGAGTTGTCAGCTTCATGTAAAGCACCTGACAAGTACTATCTGAAATTTCCATTGGGATGCAGATGTTAACACGTTTTGATGAAATATATATAAATAATAATTAAAAGTAAATTGGTATTTATTCTGCAAATTCTCAGTAACATATTATGCACTATCTGAAAGTTAGTTACATGAGAAAATTTCTCCCCTTGAAGACCGGCGCAACGAACTGGCCGACCACGGCAAGAGATGTCCAATTTCTTTACTTCATTTAACCACAAGCGATTGTTTGCTTGGTGGGAGCAAATGTTTACCCAGCATGAGAGCCAGGAACTGACCATCGTTCTGTAGCAGTTTTCATGCTAAAAATTATCGATAATTCTATCAAATCTGGACCGATGTTCTTTTTTAAAATTTGTTTTAACGTCAATTTATCCTGAAGTTTAGTTTCAGCGAATAATTTTGTATAACTGCGCAAATTACGTCATAATGCTTCAAGCGGCTTGATGTCCACTGCAAATGAGTTAACCGCAAAAATGTGACATCTGGAGAATATAATCCTTCAAACAGATGTAGGCAATTTTGTCCCTACTTCAAGGAAACAAATTCTCTAATGTACAATTTGTAATATCTAGTTGCATTTGGCTTTCGGATAAAGACACTTTAAGATAAGACTACGGTGTTGTCACACTGGTTTTGAGCAGGTATGAAGATTTAAACAAAACTTTAACGACAAGGAAATCTCTATACAATTACCCTCACCATTTACTTTAGCATGGAGGAACATTAGGCACTCAATTTAATGTTGACACGCTTTTTTACAAACGCTGGCGATAGTGTAAGAGCATAGTTAAAAAAATTTTTCAGTAAATAAATTTAATTACGCAACAGGAAAAACAAGTAGAAGAACGAGAATTGCAAAAGTATATTCGTGGTATCCTTCCAAATTGACAACATAATTGTATGATCTTGGACACGATTTAGAAAGTGTTTTGGAATTCATCGACGAAAGCATCTGAGGAATGCAGTAGGTCTGAGAATGATGTCATTGCTGAAATGATTTCAGAAGGGCTTTCCAAGGACGATAAAAGATTTAGGCAACTGGTATCTGAGCTAATGTTGGGTAACTAGATCGTCATACTTGTCATGGCAAAATTAGTCATTCTTTTGATGAATACTAAGGGCACAGCAGTGAAGTATAGGAATCGCTATCAGAAATCCGACAAGAGTATTTTTAACAGACTACGAAGATAAATAAATTAGTGTCGGATTAGACTATCAAAAGAGGCTCGATAACACAGCTAACAAGCGCTCAAGCTATGACTAGCTTGACAACTGTCCTCAATGGATTTGTTCATGCAAAGTTGGCCTAGAAAAGGAACAAGCCTAACATGATAAATACTGGCATTAAAAAAACTAGTTACAGCAAGCATAGATCTGAATTTCGTTGGGAAGTGACAAAGTCCTTGATCAAATGAGAATACTTCAATTATCTAGTCGGATCGACAGCAAGAAGTTCGTCATTATGTAATGATAATATCCGGACAAAATTTTTGCGACATCTTGAACACAAACAAGATAAGTAAGGTTGTCTAAATACAGATTTTGGGAGGGCTAGGGGCTCTGGCAACAAACGAAGAAAAAAGTGTTTGCTACAGACGTAAAGCTCGAAGTTAGTTAAGGTAGTGGCAATGGATAGACAAAGGGCAGGTTTTTCCGTAGGCCATGGCACATCTTAACGAACACCCACTCGTATCAAGACCCGCAAACTTCAAAAGATAGACCAATCCAGTACACAGACAAAAATAACAATGGTTAACGTAAGAACGGGAAGGCTGAATTTGAAATTTTCTTTCTCAATAACACAAGTTAACATCCGATAAGTTGTGATGACCTCTCTGGAAGGATAAGATATGGAGTTCAAAACGGAACGACCGATTGGTTACAGTTTTATTTGGCTAAAAATTAATTTGCGGAATGGGGCTTACTATGAAGCAGGTCATGTGGAATGGGTAATTTGCTCAAAAGAAGGAAGGCATTTCACTGAATATGCTCGGTTTATATTTGAAATGTAGTACTGGAAAGGACGTGGGTTAGCTAAAGGGTGGGGACGCAAGGTCCCCTAAATGGTCACCTCCTCAGAAATCTCATTGAAATATTCAAGGGTGAAAAAATATACCGGTTACGTATTTGAGGCCACAATGAAACTGTAGGACTGCCAAGAGTCAGCATGAAAAATTTCGCTGATCTGTTTCAGTACTTTTCTTGTAATGCAACTTGAAAGTGTTGCAAATGAAATCTAAAAAGAAAAAGCAGGAGTTCATATTCTTCCTTTAACGTTCAAGCTTGACATGGAAACTAACTTGCTCTCCAAGATCACAGCCATTTCAACACTTATGCCAAAAATGAGAAAATTCCTATGTCTAGTAACTGATCTGCAATAGGGTCTCACCCAGTGTTGCACGAACATCAACTTGTAGCTTGCTTCAAATTTAGAAAAAGTGCCGAGGCAGCGGAATCCCAGAAGACTCTACAATAGTGGTTCGGAAAGTGGTCCTTACCCCTCCCCCGGGGTGTTGGAAATTTTGAGGTAGGCGATACAAGATTTATACACGGAAAATGATTGAGTATGCCTGCATTCTGCAGGTTTTTGTTTTTCTTGCGAATAGAAAAAGTTATCTTACAAAACATTTGTTGAGTGTCCCACTATAATGGTAGGACGAGGGGAGGGAGTAGGGGAAGGGGGCTATGGGAAAGTTCAAGATGGTGGAAGGGGGAGGTAGTCTAAACAAACTTAAGAACCACTGCTCTACATGTCACCTGGGTTTCGTGGAGGAAACCGTACAAAAACATTTCCTTTGTCAAACAAGAAAACATATTGATTCATGAAACCCTCATTTAATTTAGATTCTTGAGTTTCTAACATTCCTGTTAAGTTTAGACTCGGATAGAGTTCAATGAATACGGCAATTTCAGCAGTTTCTGCAATGTTGAGTTGCATGTAATGACAGACAGTAGATTCATACTTATTACACACAAAGAACAAGTTTATCGAAGAGCTGTTCAAACTGAGACCACCTACAGATAAATACAATTTTCCCAGAGGTGTTTCTATCACACCCCCCATCAAATCTTTGGTGAATGGGTTGTCTCTAAGGCAAAGTTCTCCGAAGCTACTTGTAGGGACATTTCTCAGTACCATGCAAAAAGCAACGACTTTACATCTGTTTGATATTAAACATCTTCACATCAAAAAAGATATTCTTTCATTCTCATAAACAGTCATTTGAACAGAAATGTCGAAAAGGCCCAGATGAAAATGCAAATCGTATTCTCATCTTACCAACCTGATGTCAGAGTGGGCGTTTGTAACTTCTCAAACACTCATAATTCAGTTTATTACCCTTCAGTTTCGCCCTACCAAAACGTCCAGAAGCAAGTTGTTTGGAAGCTGCAAGGTGACTAGAAGAAGCGTTGCAAAAGGCTACTGACAATAAATGTGGCACGCTACAAATCACATAAGATAAGATCAGAAGTTCTTTCAGCAGCAATTGCACAGACAAAAAAGCATTTCTTATCAAAGTGAGGAAGATATATACCCCTGCTTGCCTCAACCTCACTTTGGGTCAAAACATCATAACTTCATTTGCTGATATCTCGAGTACCACAAGTCCGATGTGAATGAAAGGTTTATCAAATTGCCTAGAGTTAGTTCCACTTTCACATATGAAAATTAATTTTTTGCCTAAACCCTTTTTTTAGAGTGTCAGGGAAGTAAGTTTTTTTATTGGAAATGGTAATTTTGTCAAGCTGTCCCACAGGAAGTACTATTATGAGACTAATAAGTATTAATGAAGAAACTTTCCTAGAATTTTGATGGTTTTTGATATTAATATTTTGCTTCATTTAACATTGCAAAATTTAATCATAATAGGCTATTGACAAATCCTATAATTTATCTGGTCTCGCTCACTTTCACTCATTTTTATGGTTTCTATTTTTAAGCGCTTGCAAAAGTGGGGCGCAAGTGCCAGCTCTTGCCCCTGTAATCCCGCCTTTGCTGCTGGTTCTAGATTTCATTTAAAACATAAACCATAAGAACATAGAGTACGGGTAATGCTTGACTCTTAGTGAAATAATAAAAAACAAACTTTCAAAAAGTGAAGGAAAGTAACCGTTATGAGCAACTAGGGGACAAAGGTTAATGCTATGGATACAAAACAAGAACTTGAACCAATGCCATGCCCTGAATCAGCGTTTGTGCCGTAACATGTCAGTAAAAACTCATACTAAATCAAAACTACCAGATCAATACCACTTCATTATCCTTGGGTAAAACCTACCAGATTTCGACATGACAGTTGCTCGATGGATAATGATGTCTTCAAACTCTATTGGTAGTTTTTCTGACATAGTTCTCGTCATATTAGCTATGGCCTCCCACGCAAGGACAATATATCCCGTTGCTGGAAACAATACTTGGCCATCTATGTTGTGATCTTTTACAAACGAACCCTTGTCCTCTTCACCAGCATCTAGTGATGACAAAAATGATATAATGATAGAAATTACTCTGTTGCTTTGACTGCCTCAGTTGAAGGTAACAATATTTGAAGTAACACGTTTACGATGATATAATTGACAATATAAAAGAAGTAGTCCATGATATGTTGACGCAAATGAAAGTCGCAAAACAAGCACAATTTAATTTGTGAATAGGGGTATCAACAACCATCAACAGCCATCCGGATTATGACCACAACACCCCACACCACATCACATCACATCACACCGCTTTCTTTGAAGGTAGGTGAATAAAATCTTCATTAGATTAAGAGGCCAGGACATACAGCGAAATAAAAGTATTACATCTCTAGTAGAACTAGGTACATTTTATCAGCTGGTATACTTTCCGATTCTGTACGCACGTTTAGCATTTGCAGCATCACCCAAAGCATCAACGTATTGTTAAACACCTATTCTTTTGTAACTGCGTGTTACATTGAGGTGATCGAAATGGTTATAAAAGCAATCACGTTTAGAACTTGAAAGTCTACTAATTAAGTAATAGTTGTTCAATGCTTTTGTGAGGCATTATCGGCATAAATTAAAATTCTATGCTTTCCCTAGCTTAAGAGCAACTCCCTGTAATATTTTTTCGGTCTGCTGATAGCAAAGCATTAAGACAGATTATTGTTGCCTGAGTCCTGGAGGGTTTCTATAACAGAACTTGTCAAGGAGGCAATAGTTTTTTTTTAGATGGAAAGCCTTCCAAGGCTTTTAAGTAGAACACCCGATAGGAGTGATCCAATAGGGATTACACAACTCCATTGATCTGTCTCTTGGTACTGGTTGTAAAGAGCAAATAAAACATGTAAATTAGTCATCAAGCTTAAAGATAATTGGACGCTAAAGTGCCTCAAACTAATTTATCATACCGATAAAATAAAAAATATGCCACTTACTTATCGTTTTGGTAAAAAGGGAACTATCTGGCAGAAACTCTCCCCATGATGGTACAACCCATTCTCTAGCATGATCCCATTTGATTCCTGGCGACAGCATAGGAGTACCCGTCCCCACAGGGTATTCAATTGGTGGATACAACTTCTTTAGATCCAATGTTAGACCAAGTGTAAACAATTTTCCGATGTTTGACATGAAGTAATGGAGATTATCTGACTCCTTTTTGTTCATAAGAGATATGCAATCTGATTCTGCATGAAGACTTCTCTTCAACAGGGCCTGCATCAAGCCGTGTGGGGCAATTTCGATTACAATTGCTTTAGATGGTATCCTACGTACTGCGTCATAAAATCTAACTGGACTAACAAGGTTGTTAACAAGATAAGATGAATTGAAACTTTTGACTTCTCCAGTTTGTATTTGATGTTCAGGAACGGAAGTACTTATCCAGGATGTCGATCTGGGGATGCTTTTGGTGATAACCTGCATTTGGAACAAGAGAATTAGATAAGTTGAGCTGTTATTGAAAATCAGGTAAAAAAATTAGGAAAAAAATTAAAAACTTACGTTGGGTTAAATTAGCTTATTTCCTAAATTGTTTTAGGCAAGAGTAGCTATTTGAGATGATTATCTATATTGTTTTCATGTAGAAGAATCTGTTTAAACTCAGTTGCAAGCTGTCTTATTGACAGTAGATGGGTTCAATAGTTTGGAGAATGTTGCCGTTTATGATTCAAGTATGAAATTTGGCACACAGTAAGCACATATCTTTAGAAAGACATTTGGCTATCGTGTCATCTCAGATTTGTCCTACCAGAATAACGGGGGTTGCTTTTCAAAATGACTCTACGGTATTTATTAGTCAAAGCTTACAGCTTTGATTACTGGATTTGTCAAGTTTGTTACTTGAATTTGTGCCTTCTTTAGTAGCTGGGCGTATGGTTTTAAGTGTGATATACCTCCATTTGTACACAATTACGTCGAACATACCGAACATTCTTCATATGCTGCGCAGTTATCTTTATCTGGAAGTGTGAATTTTTACCAACATAACCTTGTTCCAGTATAAATAATCAGACTTTATTAGGCAATAGGACGTCTTCATCTCGAAAGACGATAAGCCGTTGCCCTGTTCCACTGACTTTCTTCAAAGTTTGTCAAATAGTTAGTGTTATTAGTCTTAAAATAGTTTCAGACCTTAAAGCGGCAACCCAGGCCAACTCTGGCACCACCACCACGAGCACACCATCGAAAATCATAGTTTGTTTAACAAGCTTATCTTTCGCTTAAACGCGTTGGAAGGTGTGAGGTTTAGCTGTGCATGGGCAAATGTCCCAATCTGGGATTGGAACATCTTACAGCTGTCTGTTGCCTGCTTGGAAGATACGTTTCTTACACAGTTGGTAAAGTTGCGGTGGCAACAGAACATCTTTTTGCTCTGAGAAGTCTGCATGGTAGGTCATTTGTCCCCTTTGTACCGCACTTACCTATATTTTGTAACATGTTTTGTGAAAAGGTTTGTCGTGGCCCGAAAAAACTGGAAATTTGACACATACTTAAAGCCACATGACTGTGGCGAAAATAAATATATTTGTTTTATAACGTCAAGGGAGTCCACTTTTCAAAACAACCCCATTGGTTGTTGTGTTACCTATGTTTGGATACATTTCTGCATACAGAGTTTTTGTGTCATCATACAAATTTCAGGGCAAGGAAGAAACTGCTTAGTGTGATGGGTAAATTTGAGTAAGTTGACATCCAGCGTGATCGGAATAAGAAATGTAAAATATACAACTGGCATTCAGATATTGACCAGGCTATAATTGAAGACTGGATTTTTTTCGTTTCTTGACACCTCAGAACTTCTATTAGTGATTGCAGCATTTCTTCACTCTTCGGTTCAAATCACTCGGGTGTTTCATAAGACTTACATGTAGTAGTAGCCCAGGGTAAAGGTACGTACCAGTGGGATACTGTATTGCTAGATGGCGCTTTTTATGTGGGAACTATCAGAAACACAATTCACAACACTGTTATTTGTTGATGTGAAAAAGATCCATGTTTTCTGTGGAAGGCTTGTAAACTGAATATAGGATCTGCATCGATTACCTACTTAAATTATGTTTCCATCCAAAGGAAATAAAAATATCATTTCTAATCTTTTAGAGGCTAGAAGTTATAAATGACTACAGGCTTCCGAGTATACTTATTTGCTTTAGAGCTCGCTGGACTAAAGTAGGGGGGGCCGTAAGAATTTAAAAGGTACTGTAATCAGAGGGCACGTAATCAGAAATTTAAATATGTCAAAGTCTCTTCTGTTTAACGGTTATAAAAATAAATAAATGTAATTTGTTGGCACTGGGCCATTGTATTCATAGTAAACCTAATTTCATAAAGGACATTGCTGTCACTTTATCACCTGGACCGGTGAAGATGCTGGGCTTTACATTTATTGATAATAGCTTTTGGCTAAATATTTTGTCGAGGCTGCAAAGTTGCATACGTTTGTGGCCCTCCGGGGATCTCACTCCGTTAGATCGTAACATTATGGAAGGACATTTGGCCTTTTACAAAAGTTAACCTTTCTTGAGTACACCTAACTGCTTTTCAAAGTTTTACGGAACAAGTTGAAAGTGCTAGTGCTAATTTTATACGACGGTGATATGACAACATGATACATACGAGACTATTAGATAGCATCGATGGGGGGGGGGGGGGGATGGCAAGGGACGATACGCCCTCTATAAACAGTTTAAAATCTACTTGGGTCGGAGTCTGGAAAGTTTTCTTTGACTAGAATGTATTAGTTGTTTTGAAATTATTTACTTATTTACTGAATGCAAAATAGGGAGATATTTCTGGGATTCGTAATATTTTGTTAGGCAAGTTTTCAGTACACAGGTTGAAGTCTTTTATTATAATCCTACAGAGAATTTTAGGGAATCACGTTATTTGGAGTTACCATCACATTCCCATCATAAAATCTTGTTTTATGATTTTATGTGCAATAAGGGAGAAAATATTTAGCTGACCTCTTTGATCATAAGGGCATATCGCTTAATTTTGATTCTTTCAAGACGAAATTGAACTTCAGTTCTTTTCCATTCACGTTTTGTTGCACAATAGCTACTATTCAATAAATTTAAGTAGAAGGAAATTTCACTAAGCTATTAGAGGATTTCACATATTATAAGAATGATACCATTTGGGATAGATTACATTTACTTGTGTCATGTGAAATGATGTAATTATTTTTTGTGGAGTAGAATGCCCAAACCTCATTTGCAGTGAATATATGCGATATTATTAAGTATTATTCTTAAAATGTTTTACCATTAGTATGTCAACTTGATTTCTTGTTGTTATGGAACAAGAAATTTTGTATATAACAAATAGAACAATGAATTGATAACATGGAACGCAACTCCAAACGTAAATTCGGGACCCCTTACGTTGGATAGAAACTTTAAATAGAGTCGGCAACCATTTTTTTCTATCACTCAGTGCAGACGGGTTATTTTAATTTATACCATACCTTCTGCAATTCGGCTTGAAGAGCTGGAGCAACGGGCAACATGTCGGGCGAATGGTATGCTATGCTATTTGTATTGACTATGCGAGCAAATACACCGTGCGATTCCATTTCAGAAACAAAGGTTTTAACAGTCTTTGCATTTCCTGATATTGTTGTGTTATCTTCAGCATTTTGGCAAGCAGCGACAATTCCTTCAGGAAGTCTGGATTTCACTTCACTCCATCCCAAGCCTACACGGTAAACAAATTCCATTAAAGATACAGTATGGCAATTAACAATCATTCGCTTTCATACTCCAATCGACATACATACCTTAGTTTTTATTGCGCAGAACTTTCAAGACAAGTTTTAAGAACACGTGTATGTGGTTTAAGTGTGGTAAGTACCTCACACTCCCAGTCCTGTGATTGTAGATGTATCTGAGGATTATACCTCGTTTGAAAGAATGTTGCTGACAGATAACCCTTAGTGACATTAAAGTTTGCAAAAATGGACATGGTGAAGCTTAATTTAAATTAAAAGAAGAAGACCTGCAAATGTTTTCAACAAAGGTATTTAAGTAAGTACGATAATACGATAGCAGTCACCAACAGCTTTAACAGTATAATGATGGTAAACTATTTTAGTTTGATTCATTCAATAAATAGGCTATGGAAAAGCAGACATAACCGTTCAAGCAGGGGTCAGCAGAGAAAACCCCACCCCCAACAATTCCATACAATATTTTCCATATTTTTTTTAAATCTGGGGTTATTAAAATTACCGAAAGATTATTTAGATGTGACTTGTGAAGCACAGAAGTACCATCTCCAGCAAAATGGTAAGCTTTTTTTACATTTCCTCTAGATTCAATAAAGGCCAAAGGATGGCAGCGCTCTGCCTAGGCAGTTGCTCTCCTGCCGAAAAATTTCTGCCTAGGGCCATGGAAGCAGTGGTTCGTTTATACCTCCATATACGCTCAAGCCAAATTCTCTTCAATTTCAGGACGTTGTGCTTATGTACTTGCCTAGACTGCATTAGTATTCCAAGCTTGATTTCAAACTATGAAGTAATGTAGACCCTTCAGTACAATCGAACCTACACTAGGATAGGACATTCAGTCAATATAGCGACGACCGCATAAAGTCTTTTGTACAGCATAATGGTCATATGACAAAATATTAGCCAATCAGAAGTAAGAGGCTTATAACGAAGGAGAGTCCAGTGTTTGGGTGAGCACACCCCTACTGTTACTGTCACCCATTCAAATTTCTACCTTATTGTACTGGAATTGTATTTAATCCTAGTAAGAGAGTATACTGCAAGTTTCTTACTTACGTCAACTGAAAACGTATGAAATTTAACTTGTCAATACCAAATCACAAAAAGGGAATTGGAAAATTTGACTTAAAACAGGCCTAAATTAACAAATTATATTTCAAACTACAATGAAAAAACTTTGACAAATGTCCTTACTTGGCTATGAAAGATTTTTCCTTGTTTACTTTCTAAAACTTGATTAAACATTTAATTGAAACAAGAAATCTAGTTTCCATCTCCCAAATTTGATCGACTTGAAAAACTCGAGTAGTTTTACGTTTACAAAATTGTACAAAAAATGTAAAGGCTGTAGAATGGACCTTTCGTGGCCATACGATTAATCCTCCTTCAAACAAACCCCAATGGTCCAGTCAAAAGAAAAACCTTCCATTAAAATGGGCTCATCTTTTTAGGATCTGACAATATCACAGTTGTTATGAGCAGACCCAGGGGGCTGTAAGTTTTCCAATTTTCTTCTCAAAGGTTGTTGGTTTGACATAACATTTTCTCTGTCTTCAATCATGGGGAGGAGGACAATTCACACCTTCTGAAAGGTGGAGACAAACTCTACGCAACCTTTACAAACATAATCGCCCCCACATTCAAAGTCGCTGCATAATAAAAATGATCGGCGTTAATCCTAAAATGGTTCATGGAAAAAGAAAAACATTACTGGCCTAGGGTGTATTCAATACTTTCAATATGTAGATGAATGTTATACAAAATGATGAAAAACATTTCTGTAACTTCTCAGAAAGTTGCATCAATCGTGCACCCTATTTGCCTCAGTATTATTTTCCGCAGATCAGCATGAAGTATTGCACAAACACACACGAAATTTAAATGGTTATCAATTTTCCCTTTCATTAAGCCCATAATATCATGGAGAAATCAACCGGACTTTATTGGGATAAATCTATTAAAAAAAAAAGAGAACAATAGCGAGGGAAGCTACTTATGGTCTTTAATGGTCTTTGTTGGTATCTAAAAGCCTCATTTTGATGCCCCTATTTTGTAGATACTGCAGGGCAAGTTTCCAGGAGCTCCCCAGAAATACATACGACGTAAACGAATATCCATTTTCTATACCATTTAGGGTAACTTCACGAAGAAATCAGCAGGCCGTTATTTGTAAAAATCTTTCACAAAAAAGAGAACTATACTAAGAAAGCTGAGCCTCGTATGGTCTTTAACGATCTTTTCTGATATCTACAAGTTTTAATTTCATGCCCCTAGTCTTGTGGATACTGCTGGGCAAGCTTCGGGCAGCTTCACCCCGTGGCTTTCCATTTGGATATTACTTCTGTTAGAGGATAACAGAAGATAACTTCCCATTAGAAGATAAACTGTCGCATTCAGAGGTAGAGCTTGGCGCTCCCATGGAGACTGTTTAGCCGTTGCGTCATTATCACATGTTCTCCCCGTCTTTCAAGTAATCTTTGTCCCCTGTGGCATGTATGTTTTATCTGTAGAAATAATGTAACAAATATTTCCAACCCAGCGTACCCATCTTTGGGAAATCCTAGCTACTGGCTTGGGTAACTAGAAAGTAAAATGGTAAGTGTGGTTATGATGGTGTGAGTCCGTCTATGTTGACTCACTGGCTAAAGAAAGAACGATTTAATTAAAAATGGTATTTATTTTTCCCAAACAAAACTATAAGCTACGGCATGGTTAAATTTCTTCTGTGTTGCTTAGCAAACAGTTGTTAAAACATACCAGCTTATGAGAAAAGGTCATACCCGTAAAGCCCGAGAGTTTTACAGAAGTTTTTAATTAGTAGTACATACCAACTGATGCCATACATCCAGGAGGAGGATTGTTGTTTAACACGCAGCGTGCTCTCCAATAAATTGCCAGCATTGTCTGCTCTTCTGTCATGAGCTCGTCTGCAAATGCACATGCCGTTTCTCCCATTGAATGGCCAATCATTCCGTCAGGATGTATTCCCAACTCTTTCAGGCAATTCACAAGAGCTACCTGTGAATAAATGTCATAATATGTAGACCAACCTCCTCGTCGGTAACAAAGGTATAACCTGCCAGAGTTAAGCTGTTCCATACCAAAAGTTAGGTCGAAGTCGAATAAATTTTCTCTGCGCAACAATTTTCTGCTTCTCCCTCTATATCATACCATTTTAAAACCTCTGGTAGGCTGGAGAGACTGTACATGTACACTTCATTTACACTTTCTGAGATTATATTTTTTGTACGTCTCAGGTGTGAGAAATTTTATGGGGAAAAGGTGATCTGGCATTCAAACTTAGACCAGGTCATTTATGAAAGACTTTATATTTTCTTAAGTGTGTGAGTTGACACTTAAGAATTCCTGTCACTGATAGTGTGAGTTTTTGTCACCCAGGCTCTAAGGTAAGGTAAGGTAAGTATTCGTGAAAGTATAACGAGGAAAAAATTATGAACAGAACATGTGAAAGATCCACACCGCTCTCTGGGGTGACCCTACTAACATCACAAGTGTGGGAAATCACAGTTCTGTAAATTTTCTTGGGAAAATTTAGGAATTTTGGATTTAGGCGAAGTATAGTATGAAGAGTTTGTTATTGAAACTGACCACCAACACCTAAGGTGAGTACCTAAGGTGTGTCAAAAAGTCCACAGTTGCAAAGGGTAGAATAACGCAATGGGATTAGTTTTGCAACAATATAATACTCCCTCCGATTGATGAAAAGAAGCGTAGGCTAGAAGAGTGTACATAACAGTGACTGAAGACTGGTTTCCATGTAAAACATCCGCAAATAGCTCAGAAAGAATGTTGCAATAATTTTGATTTCTTTAGGGAGAAATGTTAGTTAATAACATTTTTCTAAAAGAAGGAGCTATCGTCACGAGTGATATGGAAATACTAAATTAATTTATTCTGTATAATTCAGAAGTTGTTTACAAGTTAGCTCTGTGGGTCCAATTAATCCACAGAGTGGTTAAAACAAATTTAAGCCCTAAGAAAGATAATGTAATAATCCATACATTGAAGCAAAGGAAAAAAGTGTCAGTTAATCTGTTTGTCAGGAAATGCTCTTCACAATCAAGCAGGTTGCTATTAATTTAAATAGTTGTTTCCCCTCTGTTGCAAAACTTGTACTCTGACTGCTTGTCTATACACTGGTCAGAAGTCATTGAGAGCTCTTTGGTTTAAATAAAAAATAGAAAATTTCGCAGAAAACGTATAGTATCTGCCTTGTCACCCAGTCTGGTACTATAAAGCTGCACTGAAAGCCAGTGGGAGGGTAAAACCTGAAAGTTTAAGGATAGCTCTTTGGAAGGAGATAACTGAAGGACGCTGCACACATCCCGAGGAACCGGAGCCAGCTGCTGAACTGTACATATAATTTTTGCCATGTTTATGGTAAGAAAAGTTCTTCTTTTAAGATTAACATTTAGAAATGTAGGTCTGAAACAATTTTCCCAGGTGAAATTTTATTTTGTCAGTCATAGTAATACCTACCAAATTTAGGAAATGTTCCACAATAAGTATTAACATGCATTGTATTAGATATTCAGTGTCATTCCAGTGTATCATACAATTATGGGTACTTCGAAATAGAGAACTGAAATCAGTCAATGACTTTGTAAGAAGGATTTATTTAATCCAGTCATGTGTTAAGTTAGGAAGGATACCCAACCTTCTTCACTTTAAAGCAATGTTCGTTTACGATGGTAATCTTGCTTTTCTCCTCAAAATATATATTTCAATAACAAAGATCAACTAAGATTTAGTGGCCTTTTGTTAAAATGACAATGAATAATTCTATTCCTTATATTGAACTGTTAACTTTTCATTGCCAGTCATCACGTGAACATGTGATATTTTACAATTTTGTCTTAATTGGTCGCAATAAATGCCATTTCTGTTAACTTAACTGAAGACTTTTCGCTCAACTTACATTTTGAGTATGTTTCTAAGTGATGAGGAAATTTGCCATCATTGGAAAAAATAATTTAGGCTTGAACAATGATCGAAGTAGATCGAAGTATGGATCAAATTGGACATAGACTTCCTAATTTGTCTCTCAATGCTGTGTCTAGAAAGGTTATTTTAATTTAAATATATTATACGAGGGGACCTCCTAAGTATTACTCGCTTCCAAGCTGTTACCGCAATCATTTGATTTGATTCAGAAGCCTAATGTACTGTAAGGTAAAGGTCCACCAACCTAGACCACAGGGCTTAGGAGACCACCTGTCTACCAAGAGACGTGTAGAGCATTGTCCAGTTAACTGAATTAATTTATCAGAACACCGTATATTGAGTAATCTGTATGTGTTTGCATGAATGTATGTATATATGTCGTTTGTTGGAGAAAAGACTGACCAAGGCCAACCAGCAAGGTGCGAGTATTCATTATTTTGCTTGATTGTTATTGCAAACAGGAAAAATAGAAAAAAAAAAGACTTGATTATTTAGAACACAACCTCAAGCTACTGCCTTTATTTTGTACATGTGTTAGTGCAACACCCCGGCATCAAAAACCTTCAAAGGACACGTGCATGTCTCTATAATTGCAGTGACATTAATGGGGGCTTACGGTGTTCTGTAAATGTATGTGATCTGTTTTTATTTGAACCGAAGATTTGTTAATAGAATGTGACGTCTTTTCCTTTTTGGGGGTTGCTGAGAAGGCATTGCCTCTTTTCTACTCATTTTTATGTACAGTTATGAGGGACGCAGCGACTTTTGTTATGAATAGATGAATAATGCTACATTGATTTGTTGCATAGAGACCTCAAACCATTATTCCTCTAACACGGGCAATGGCCTTTCACTGAAGGAGGACATTATTATAGGAACCAATGACTACGCCTCGTGCAGGACCTGAACCAGCCACCTCTCAAGTACTGCTCTAAACCACCGACTTTCGAGGACCAAGTGGAACTAAGCTTGAGTGTAGTCGGATTGTTTCCATTATTCACTGTTACGTTTTATATATGTATATATATATATATATATATATATATATATATATATATATATATATATATATATATATATATATATATATATATATATATATATAACGCTAATTCCCACCTTAAGGGGAAATTGTTATATCTGCTTGTACATAGGGCGAAGAAAAGATAATAAAATACATAAGAAATAAATTCGCCCTAACGTCTAAACATATAAACTAACGTTATTTCAATGGCCAGCCATCCGTTCGTGTTAAGGGCTAGGTGTCCGTAAATTTGACAACTTTGAAGTAATGGCATCTAGTTTGTAAATCTAAGAGGGCGCCCTTGTAAGTTTACGTATTTCTATAGAAAAAGTGTGTGGAAACGTTAAGGCGAAACTTATATTTCACCCGAAAATTTTTTTCCCCTTAAGGTCGACTTTTCAACAACAACTTTCCCCCTAAGTGCCGAATTAGAGAAATATATATATATATATATATATATATATATATATATATATAAAGCTATATATATATATATAGATATATATATATATATATATATATATATATATATATATATATATATATATATATATTTACCTGGATCACACCTTTGGTGGACATTTCGTTCGTTAAAAATGTACATTAAGGGGATATTTACAATAGGTCGACACTTTTCTGTCCACTTAATATTTGAGCCATTTTTTCAAAACCTTCTGTATATATTTTAAGTACAATAAAGCCATAATACCTTCATGGCGCCCTCTTTATTATGTCTTAGTATAGACATAGTAAACACAACGTATGGTATATAGATTTGCACGTGAAAAAATGGGTCCTATATCTTGCGTCGTCCAAAAATGTACATAAAGTGGACAAACAAGTATTGCGAAATAATCTTAAAATTTTCTGTATTTTATTATTACTTGTGCATACGTCATATTATTAAAAATACCATATATATTGTTGAAGCCGCTATTGAAGTTTATCATACGTTTTTTTTTTGGAATTTTCTTGTTTATTGATATGCAGATATATGTGAATATGTGAAATGTAAAATATGTCCCCCTAAGTCCCCCCTAAGTCCCCCTAAGGTCGAGTGTCGACCTAAGGTGTGATCCAGCGTTACACACACACACACACACACACATATATATATATATATATATATATATATATATATATATATAGGTCGATAAAGGTTGTAAAAAGTGCTAAAAGTTTACGGAAAATTCCACGACGTTTCGAGTATAGACTCTTCATCAGGTGGCAAAGAAATGCAACTGAACAACAAAGAAGTAGATATAGAGAAGAAACAAATTGAAGAAAGGCACGGCAAACCGGTCGTACAGAGCCAACACGGTGTAAAAATGCGAAGGCTGCATAAAACTGGTAAAAAGTAATAAAAAGGGGAACAAGTTAAAAAAAGGCCCATTCTAATGTTGAGACCGTGTGGGGAGAGGGTCCCGAGCTTCATGATAAGCCGGTTTTCGGCGGTCTGACGATCACGGTCAGAACCTCTGCACATTAAGGCTGCGGTGACGGCCAAGTCTTTAATTGAGCACGGTGATGGTGGGTTGAAATGTGTGGCGACCGGATAACCTTGAAGGTTTTGTTTGATGGACCCGAGGTGTTCAGTGATTCGGTCAGCAATGCATATATGCATGCATATATATTTATTTATATATATATATATATATGTAATCAAATACTGGAGTAAAATCCCAGTGCACCTCTACTCAGAGTTTCACGCTAGTGCATTCGTCAGGAGGTCAATGAAAAAAGTGGTTTGCGAGATGTCGTGCTTGTCTTTACTCTAGTATTTGAGTATCATAAGCTCTTTTGCTTTCGAAATTGAGCACTTTTACATGTATACATGTATGTATGTATGTATGTATGTATGTATGTATGTGTGTGTGCGTGCGTGCGTGCGTGCATGTATGTATGTATGTATGTACGTATGGATGTATGTATGTATGTATGTATGTATGTATGTATGTACGGACGTACGTGTGTGGGTACGTATGTATGTAGGTATGTATGTATGTATGTATGTATGTACGTACGTACGTACGTACGTACGTACGTATGCATGTATGTATATGTGTGTATGTACGTATGTATGTATGTTTGTATGTATGTATGTATGTATGTATGTATGTATGGTATGTATGTATGGAAGTAAAGGACAGGTTCTATGAAGAACTAGACCTCCTGATTGCTAGTGTGCCACAGACTGACAAACTTGTTCTTCTTGGGGACTTTAATGCAAGAGTAGGTTCTGATAACCAGATCTGGCCAGGTGTCATCGGTATGCATGTGGTTGGCAAATGCAATAGCAACGGCCTTCTTCTACTCAAGACATGCGCTACACACAACCTTTCGATTACCAACACTACGTTTCGTCTGCCCACTGGCTAACATCCTGGATGCACCCCCGATCAGGAATTGGCATCTCATCGACTACGTTATCATAAGGAAAGATGAACAGAATAATGTCCGAGTGACCAAGGCGAGATGTGGTGCTGATTGCTGGACGATCACCGGCTCATAATATCTAAGCTGAACCTGCACATCAAGCCTAGGAGGAGACCTCAAGGTCAGAGAACCCTAGACGACTTGATATCTCCAAGGTGAAAGTGGAGGAGGTTGCCGAAAACCTCTCAAGTGCACTTGAGCAAAGAATTATGGCATCAACAGATGTCCAAAACAACATCCAAGAACAATGGGCAAGCGTCAGAGATACCCTTTACTCAAAAGCTCCTGAATATCTTGGCTCAGCTAAACGTAAACATCAAGACTGGTCCGATGATAATAACTAGGTAATACAGTCACTCCTATCTGGGAAACATTGTCTATTGAAAGAGTACCAGAATGACCCCTCTTCTACTTCAAAGAAGACGTCTTTCAACAACACTCGCCGAACCGTACAGATAGAGCTACGTAATATGCAAGACTTGTGGTCTTTACCATAAGGTAATTTTTACTGTATTAAAAACGAATATATTTTAGGAATTTTTTGGTGAACTTAAAAGAATATTCTCTGTGAGAACCTATATATCATTGGAAAGAGCAAAGATGGGAATTTGAGTGCATATTTTATTTTTGTAAACTAATGTCATTATGTATGCAAATATGCAAATTAGATGACGTCATACGGTTTTTCACAGAAAACCCATACATATCACTATTATTTTGTAATTTACGGTGCAAGAGATTGTTTAGCTTTTTTTTCTTTTTCATTTGATACCAAATTTGAGGAAATGGGACCAAAAATGAGGAAAATATGCCCATTTTTCTCTTGCCATACAGCCCACACTGAACTAACACACACTGACCTTATGTGAGCTCTACACAGAACGCTATGGCTCAGTGCACAGTGGAATGTAAACCACCTTGGATCTAAACAGAGCTGCGTGGGCTTTGTAAGGTAGGTCTAAATGGACATTTTAGTAAGTAGAAAAGTCGGAGGGGTGTTGTGGGTTATAATTTTTGATATTGGGAGGGGATTTTGGAGTCAGAAATGCATGTTTTGGGTCAAAATTTACGCATTTTTGAAAACTGAATATGTTTGGACCTTTAAACCTCCCTAACTCACCCTACCCTTGTCATTTATGCATATATGTTGGTATTTACATGTAAGGAATCTTGTAATTAAGATTTTGGTGTTTGAATGAAAAAGATCAAACTTTTTGTTGTTGAGTTATGAATTTCGGCGATTTGTGGGTTTTGGGGGTTAAAATGACCAATTTTTTACCAAAAATGACGCATTTTTGAAAAAAATACTTGAAATATCTCTAAAATCCCTATACCTGGCATCAAATCACCTCTCACGGTGTTTCTTTAGGATCTAGGGTATTCAAAAAAGTATACTGAGTGTTGTGACCTTTTCCTAAGTGCCTGAAATGATTTTTTGAAAATTATGCGTCAGTTTTTAGCATTTTTTGAATTTTTTGGAGAATTTTTGAATGTAAACAACTATTTATCGATGTTTTGTGAAAAAAACTCCTACTACAACCCCCCCCCCCAAAAAAAAAAAAAATTGGTGGCATTCAATAGATCTATTTGTTGGCTTTATTTTGGTGGTTAAATAAAGGCTGGTGAATGTTACATGACAAAGTTATGATTTCTTAAAAACTTATTCCTCGACAGGGGTACCTCAGGCACCCCAGTTATGGAAAAGTAAGAAAGCTGATGAGATCCAGACTTTTGCAGACAGCAAGAATGTCAGATGCTTCTATGAGGCACTTAACACCGTCTACGGTCCTAGGTCATCAAGATCGTCCCCTGTGCTCAACGCGGATGACACCAAGCTCCTAACAGATAGGAAGCAGATCCTGGAAAGATGGGCAGAACACTTCAACAGCGTCCTCAATCGCCCATTGTCCATCAATAACAATGCCATAGACCGTTTGCCGCAGGTGAAGACCAATTACACCCTGGGCGATCTCCCCATAGAACACCAGGTGGAAAAAGCAATTCATCAAATGCCCTGTGGCAAGGCCCCAGGATCCGACTCTATCCCTGCAGAAGTCTTCAAAGTGGGCGGACAGGCCTTACTTAAGAGACTGACTCAACTTTACCAATTAATGTGGAAAGAAGAGCAGCTGCCACAACAATTCAAAGATACCACTGTTGTTCATATTTACAAACAAAAAGGTAATCCTCAATCTTGTGACAATCACAGAGGAATATCCCTTCTATCTTTTGCTGGCAAAACTTTTGCTCGGATCCTCCTAAATCGGCTCCTGCCTCACCTCAAACAAGACCTCCTCCCGGAGAGCCAGTGTGGATCCCGTGCCGGTCGCGGGACTGTGGATATGATTTTCGTCACCCGCCAATTATAGGAAAAGTGTCAGGAACAGCGCTCGGATCTTTATGCTGCTTTCGTGGACCTCACAAAAGCATTTGGTACTGTAAGTAGTGATGGCTTATGGAAGATAATGAAGAAGTATGGGTGCCCTAGGAAATTTATTACGCTAGTTCAGCAGTTTTACAATGGTATGATGGTCCGTGTCCTTGATGATAGAGAAGAATCTGAAACCTTCCCAGTAACAAATGGTGTCAAACAAGGATGTGTTTTAGCTCCGACCCTTTTCAGCATGATGTTTTCTGCCATGCTTACTGATGCTTTCCATGATAGTCAAGATGACATCAATATCAAATACAGGACTGACAATAATGTCTTCAACATCAGGCGTATGCAGGCTGCTACAAAAGTTAGGGAAAACTGCATCAGAGACCTTCTCTTTGCTGATGACTGTGCTCTGAATGCCATCAATGAGCACAAAATGCAGCTCGAGATGGACCGCTTCTCCACAGCGTGCGACAACTTTGGGCTTACTATAAGTACTAAGAAAACCGAAGTCATGTATTAGCCAGCCCCCGGAAAGCCTTATACTAACCCTGAAATCACCGTCAAAGGTCAGACACTACAGGCAGTCCAGAAATGTACCTATCTTGGCAGTACCCTCACAAATGCTGTGAAAATCGACGTTGAAGTAAATAATCGGATAGCTGCTTTCAGGAGATTACATTAGAATATCTGGGACAGGAGGGGATTTGACTCACCACTCACAAGTTGAAAGTCTACCGTGCTGTGATACTATCAACTCTACTCTATGCATGTGAGAGTTTGACAATTTACAGCAGACATGCCAAACAGCTCAATCGCTTCCATTTGAGCTGCCTGCGTAAACTCCTCCAGATCAAATGGCAGGACAAAATCCCAGATACTGAAGTTTTGCAGCAAACCAGCCTTCCTAGCATTCACACCCTCCTGTAGAAAGCACAAGTCAGAAGGGCTGGTCACGTCGTTTGCATGTCTGACAACCGCCTACCTAAACAACTGCTGTACGGTGAACTGTACTCTGGAAAGAGGGCAGCTGGAGGACAGAAAAAGAGATTCAAAGATTGTTTGAAATTCTCCCTAAAAGACTTTGACATAGATGTGAGTACCTGGCAGAATCTTGCCACAAATCGCACGGCTTGGCGGAGTAAGGTCAGAGCTGGAGTGTCAAAAGCAGAATTGAGGAGAATTACTGCAGCCGAACAAAAACACTCCTCCCACAAGTCGAGAGCAATACGTGGCCCTCCTGCAGATCCTGGTCTTATGTGTACCAAGTGTGGACGAACCTTCAGAGCTCAAATTGTACTGGTCAGTCACAACCGCACCCACCGTGATTAGCACCGTGAAGTCTTTGTCATGGTCATCTTCGAATTCGATGGACGAACAACATCTAAGTATGTATGTATGAATGTATGTAGGTAGGTAGGTAGGTAGGCAGGCAGGCAGGCAGGCAGACAGAAAGACAGACAGAAAGACTGAAAGACAGACAGAGAGACAGACAGACAGAGAGATAGATTTATATTGACTGTACCTGGATACTTGTGGTTGTAACGAATGCAGCAATTGTCTCATTCACTTTTTCTTTGGTACCGTTCATTATCAGGTCTAGTAATTGAATGTCTCCACTGACTGCTTCCAAGGCATTGTGACATTTCTCAATAGATTTTCTGAAAGTTTCAAAAACCATCAGATCTTTTCCCATACCCGGCCATTGCGAACCCATTCCAGTAAATATGAACCTGTGGTACAACAGAAAATATTGAAACATGAAGGAAATTTGTAGTACATATTTAGAATTTTCAGTTGCAAAAACTATTGCCCACTCATGACGCGAGGAAGGAAATTGTGAATGACCTTAGGGGTTACAGTTGCTTTTGCAGTGCATTATTCAGCAGACGTTCTTACTACACTTGAATATGTACAACCTGCCAACCGGGAGTAGGACTTATTTTGGTGGCTTTACTACTTTCTGAAGTTTAGAAGTTGTAACTCTCGAACCATCACATATGACTCGGGTGTTCTGTATGCTTCTAAGCTCTATCGTCAGGGACGTTTTGATTTGTTGCCTTTTTTTTGCTATATTTCGTAAATCTTTGATAAGATGTAGAGTAAAAATCAGACAATTGGAAAAGTATGTGCTCCAGCTAAATCAGCCACAATGATCAAAACGGCGGTCATTTTGAATTGGCTGCCCCCTCCCCCTTGCACATAAAAAATAGAGCACATACCTTTCCGATTGTCTGACTTTTACTCTACATCTTATCAAAGTTTTACCAAATATAGCAAGAAAAAATGCAAACCCAGAAAATCTACGAAATAGCCTGGACTATTAAGGGTAATCGACACTATAAAAACACCTTCTACAGTTCCTCAATGTTTCGTGGTTTTAGACTTTGAGGTAACAACCTCACGTGTACTTAATGAACGCGTGCAGATCACCTGTCGTTAACAGTTGAACAAATTACTTTTAAGCTTGTAACTAATTACGAACAATGCATATTTTTCTCACCAACAAGGCAACATGGAGCCCTTTGGATACCAGAGGTAAAACTACTAAAACTTGAAAACAGTTTGTAAACACGGCTCTCTCAAGACGACAATGATTGGTACTTTTCACAAAGGGTATATTAATTTGTCATATTCCGAGAAAAGTTTCCCACCTTTTTTGATGGGGATCAAAGTGGTCGTTTCCCTATTTTAACGCCCAGGTTTAAACCACATTCAATCACTCACTTTGCCATTCTGTTATCCAGTTTTTGAATATTCTGATAATGGTAAAACCTGAGTGGGGTGAAGTTTCGTTAACTCTGTCGAACGTTAAGACCCCCCGCATTATTACTGGTCCTCTCTAGATAGTACAGTAGGAATATGGTTATTATTATGCATTACAATGATGACTCACGTAGTTTTCGAAAGCTTTTTAGAAACCATCTCAGGTAGTAAAAATAAGAACAAGCATGGCAGCCACTCGTTGCTTTATAGGAGAGGAGTGAGAGGCAGGAGAAGCAGGCAAAGCGACTTGATTTCTTTGTATAAAATTAGCTCCACCCTTAAATATTTTGTCGTTTCTTTCATTGTGTCAGAATACGTTTCAACTTTGTCAAGAAGCTATAAAACGTTGGTTTTCTGGGTTGCTCCCTTAAAACAGAAAAAATTTCAAACACAAAGACTTGAAAACGATGAAATGAGAGTACAATTTTAGATCTTAGCACCGTTCCGAAACAATTTTTGGCAAACAGAAAGGAAAATCTCCTTAAAATTAGAGCGACAGTCCCACTGCAGCTTTAAATGACTTATTTGCGTTCAATTCGAAAGCACTGAAACGGCTGAGTGTTTAAAATAAAAGTTCAGCACCTTTTGCTTGTAACGGACCATTTGACAGTCATAAGACCTCTCGCGGGTCAACGGTAGCGAAGGAAAAACTCTTCTTCTATGAGACACACATTGCCTGTATGCTATATCTCTAATACACCTTCATGTAGACAGACATCTGTTCTAATCTGGCTACGTAAGACCCGAGAAAAACTGCTCTTAGTCGTGGATGAAAATCAACATGGTTAATGGTTTGTGTCCTTAATGACCCCCGAAAGCTCTGAACGGCGTTTGCAAAATTATAGGGATTTTATCCAGCATTACCGTTACACCCTGTAAATGACATTTTGATGGGCGAAGTTAATCAGATTACATACATCTTGGCAACGTGATCATGGTACATATGACAGGAAATAAGCAACTAGGCGCGCCGAAAAATATCGTGTTGAAGGAACTCCATCAATGTTTAATCTTCGCATTACATTGAAAAGTTATTCACATCTTTAACTTTAAACCCACTCAAGGGAGGGGTGTGGTATTAGACCATGGACTCCACCACTGATGGGGTGCTAACGAAACAAATTTCTCATATTTTGATAGATGAATTTGGTAATGTGAAAAGACATGCTTTAAGATGAATGCTGCATTGCGCAACATGTGAAGTGTAGTACTACACCAGAGGCGGCACCAGACAGGGTATTTATCCGGATAAATGGTAGATAACATTATTATACATGTACATGTTACCGATATCTGTTGCATTTTCTCAATGCAACAGAATCAAACATATCTGCTTTACTCAGTCTGATTAAGACAAACACGTTGTGACCTTGTCGATTTTTTTCTAAATAATGACTACCCTCTTTCCGTTATCAAAGAGGTAATAAGTAAAGCTTCCGTTTTACCACAGGGATAAGTCTTACAAACCTAAAGTTGAAAATTCACGTATTCCACTTGTCTTTGACTATTCCCCTAAAACTGAGGGCCTACATAAATGTTTACGTTCAGATTTCAGCATTCGTTGGACAGACAAGTCCATTTCCGAACTTTGGAAGATCCCCTTTAACTGCTAGACGGCAACCCTCCAACCTCAAATCTCCCCTTACACCCTCCAGGCTTCTTACTGTTGGGAGCATAGTCAACAAAAAGTGTGGCAAGTCTAGGTGTCAAGTGTGTCGGCTCATTATCACGGACGAAACATTTACTCCTCCCGGCACTACGTGCAACATCCGTCCCCCTCCCCTGGACTGTGACACGCGTAATGTAGTATATTTATTATGCTGCAATTTGTGTGACAAACTCAACTATGTCGGTCAGACCGGCATCATATTTAGGCTAAGGTGTAATAACCACAAGAAAACTGTGCAATATAAATCAATAAGCTATCCTGTATCAAAACATTTCAGTAGTGAACCAAACAACCCTTTATCTAATTTAGGATGTATTGTGCTCGGTTCTAATAACCGATCTGTCACTTAAAGACTCAAATCTGAAATCAAGTGGGTAATAAACTGTCCACACATACCTGTGGCCTTAACAAGGACCTGGGCATCTTAAGTGATTTCCCCTCTGTGATTTAATACCCTCGCCAAGGGCTTTAACCACATTGCTTTGTCTGCTGTTACGTAATTAACATTCACTTTACATTTTGCTCTGAAGAAGGACACAGGGGTGTCCGAAATATACGCTATTTTGTTACCGTATTGTGTTTTCGTACTGTCATCTATGTGGTATTTTCTACTTCATTTTTATGTGTCATGGAGGATACGTGGATTTTCTCTTAAATAGACAACTCCAATACCGTTTCAGGCGGCCGTGAAGGAATAACAAAAAACGAAATAACTGTGTATATGTATGTATATATATATATATATATGTATGTATATATATATGTATGTATATATATATATATATATATATATATATATATATATATATATATATATATATATATAGGTCGATAAAGGTTGTAAAAAGTGCTTAAAGTTTGCGGAAAATTCCACGACGTTTCGAGTATAGACTCTTCATCAGGTGGCAAAGAAATGCAACTGAATAACAAAGAAGTAGAAATAGAGAAGAAACACATTGAAGAAAGGCACGAACAAACCGGTCGCGCAGAACGAACACGGTGTAAAAAAGCGAAAGAAGGCTGAAAAAAAAAAAACTGGTAAAAAGTAATGAAAAGGGGAACAGGTTAAAAAAGGTCCATTCTAATGTTAAGACCGTGTGGGGAGAGGGTCCCGAGTTTCATGATAAGCCGGTTTTCGGCGGTCTGACGATCACGGTCAGAACCTCTGCACATTAAGGCTGCAGTAACGGCCAAGTCTTTAATTGAGCATGGTGATGGGGGGTTGAAATGAGTGGCGACCGGATAACCTTGAAGGTTTTGTTTGATGGACCTGAGGTGTTCAGTGATTCGGTCAGCCAGGCGGCGTTTGGTCTCTCCCACATACAGGCAATTGCAACGTCCACAAACTAAAATGTAAACCAAGTTTGTGGAAGTGCAAGTGAAGTGTTGGTTCACATTAAATCTGTTGCCGTTAGAACCCAAAATATTGATAAGTGTGTTCTTGCCAACCACTGGGCATGTGTTGCACCTACTACGACCACAGGGAAATGTACCTGGGGTGTTGTCAGTTGGTTGTTGTGGGTGGGAAGCCCGAACTAAGTGCTTGGAAATGTTCTTTTCAACTCTGAAGGCCGTAATGGGGGGTTCAGGGAAAAGGTCACGGGTTGAAGGGTCTTTTCGAAGAGTCTCTATATTCCTGTAAATGGCACGAATGATGGGCGTACCGATGAGTGATGGGAAATTACCAAAGGAATTCGTTGATTAGTAGACGTGTTAGACTTCTTACTCAAAGCGTCCGCTCTGTCGATTCCTTGGATTCTATGTAGAGAACCGGTAAGGATTTTGTTGGGATACTGACGCTTCTCAAAGAATGATACTATACTCTTTGAAGCGGCTGAAAAATCAGAATCATCTGAGCAAATCCTTCTGGCCCTTAAAAGTTGTGAGTACGGGATGGATTTGGTACAGGATTTGGGATGGTTGGATGGGTACAAAAGGTAGTTATGAGAATTGGTGGGTTTAAAATGTAGGTTTGACTTGATTTTACGGTCGCAAATTGACAATTGAAGGTCGAGGAAAACCACTGAAGTGTCAGAAATACAATGTGTGAATTTCAAAAATGGACTGAAAGATCCTACAAATTGAATGAAAGATTCCAGATCTTGACGGGTCCCTGTTGCCACTCCCACAATATCGTCAATATACCTTTTGTAAAGGAAAGGGTGAGAACCGGTGTACTGCGAAAAAAAAATTGTTCTTCAAAGTGGCCAATGGTTAGGCAAGCAACAGACCCCCCCCCCCCACCCCACCCCCCCCCCAACCACCACCCCCCCCCCCCACCCACCCCCCCACCCCCCCCCCCCCCCCCCCACCACCCCCCCCCCCCCCCCCACCCCCCAACCCCCACCCCCACCTCCCCCCCCCACCCCCCCCCCCCCCCACCTCCCCTCCCTCCCCCCCCCCCCCCCCCCCACCCCCCCCCCCCCCCACCCCCCCCCCCCCCCACCCCCCCCCCCCCCCACCCCCCCCCCCCCCCACCCCCCCCCCCCCCCACCCCCCCCCCCCCCCACCCCCCCCCCCCCCCACCCCCCCCCCCCCCCACCCCCCCCCCCCCCCACCCCCCCCCCCCCCCACCCCCCCCCCCCCCCACCCCCCCCCCCCCCCACCCCCCCCCCCCCCCACCACTGTCAATGAATAAATTCATTCCCTTATGATTTTAAAGCCCCCGGTATCGACGGGAATCCCTCCCAAAGTCTTGAAGTGTTGGTCTCCTGCCGTTGTTGCCCCTGTTTTGCACCACATCTTCAAATCTTGTTGTCTTTTTACAGGTACCTACCTCTAGTCACTTAAAGTTTGCTACTGTTCATTCCCATCTAACAAAAACTGCGGACAAAAATCTCCCTGAAAATTATCGTACCTATCAGTTTGCTTCCTTGTATAAAACCAATGCTTGAACGAGTAGGCCTAATTGAAAAACGTTCTTCGTAAGTTCTGTGATGATAATTAAAATATTGTTTGACGCCATAGGTTTGACTTTAGGAAGGAACATGACACAAGTTCATGACCCTTCTTGAAACTGTAATTCTATTCGTTCCTTTCTAGGACAGAAATGAAAACTTTCTTACTCGTAGCTCTCTATCTGCGACCTTAAAAGAAAGCCATTCAGATTACCGTTTGTATCAATAGCATTCTGCTCTGCTAATTCTATACTAAACGGTATTGTGGTAAATTCCTTCGGTGTTATGTGCAGTTATATCTGTCTCATAGGAAAGCATAGTGTTCTGTGCATGTTAATAATGTGTTGTCGTTTGTTGGTTTTAGATACTTTATGCTTAGGTTTAGAGACGTTAGGCTTTCAAATACTAAAGACAACTCAAGAAGTCATAGCGTAAGTTTTAAAAAACGTTTATGACGTCATAGAATTGTAATAAACGTAATTCCATTGGGTTAAATGCCCTTTCGACATGAGAAAAAAAAATTGTTTACGTCAACAACCTCCATAGGTTTAACAAATTCCTTCAAATCACTATCTTTTGTAATTCTTCACTCCATTTCCGATCTAATGTAATGCCTTCGTCTTTATACAACTGCAGACCTGCCAACCGTTCCGATTTAATCGGAACCGTTCCGATTTTTGAGTCCGTACATAGCAAAATATCGGAACGTTCCGATTTCTAGCACCCACCCCAAAATAGTACAAGAAATATCCTTGCAACATAATTATTTGAAAGCATGTTCACGCATCATGATTCGTGGACTCGAAACTTGAGTATGGGGTTTACGTGTACTTCGAGCAAGACTTTCAGCATTATAGTATGCGACATCCGGCAGTGCGCCGCTAAAACTGGTCTCAGGATATGTGCACACTGGACAGTTCTATCCGTAACGATTCGTTTGTAGTTAATGCTTTACAAAGCACCACAGCTGCGCCTACTGACCGACCGCGAAGTCCCGGTGTGGCACCTGCGGTCGGTACGTATCGTATACTGGTATATACGCAAATACATAGTGCACTGTTTGTTTGATAACACAGTGGGACTAATCGCAATGATGTTGTTTGAGATTAAGAAGGATGTGAAAAAGAATATTTGAAGATTGAACAAACAAGTACTTATGAAAGTGTTCAATTTTGAACGGAAGAACCAGCAACAAAGTTTTTGAGTATTAAACTTTGGACAGTAAGCTGCGACCCTGCAGGCGTCTTTTTCGGGGTATACCGTAGTTCGCGTCCGTATCATACCAACGGTAAACGTAGCCAAAGACTAAGTTGCGGACTGCGCGTGCGGCATAGCCCAAAATCAGACCAACATGTTTGCAGTCTAGCCTAGGCTAGGCCAGCGGGCCTAGTCCGCAGTCTGCTGACCTAGTATTTGGGAAGCTTTGGGGCTTCCCATACTAGAGTCAGCAATATACCCATTGTCAAAATTGTGGGCTACCGGCACCTTTTCAAAAATTTGGATATGGTCTCGAACTTTCTCAGGAATTCACGTATACTCCTACATTAAATTGACCTTCTAGGGTCCTTTATATGTGTTAAGACCCTTTCATTCTAAGATTATTTGCAACTTAGTGTTCACCAAAAATGATGACAAAAAATTTTTGATTTACACCAAACAAAACGATCCTGTTTTGTTTTTTAAAAACATTCTATGAAACTGCTAAAATATCGTGTTACGTAGGACGTTCACACTATTGTATGCTAATTTGACTAAATAGCACGCACTGCTGTTAATTGTGACATTAGTCCATATAAAACTATAGTTACGTTCATTACACTGAGCATACGGCGTATTTATAGCAAACAAATCACTGCAGCAACGCACGCAGAACGATATTACTCTCACAGTAATGTGCGGTCAAAAGTTTGTGTTGCAATAGCCTAGGCCTAGTTTCAGGGAACAAAGGTGTACGTGAGAACTAGGCCTAGGTTAACTTAGGCTAGGCCAGGCCTGACACTTAAGGGGTTACGTTGAGGGTCTAACTTTTGAACTACGAAAGTCGCCGTGAGATTATGCAAATAAGGTGGGGAATGTTTTATCTATGCCATTTTTTTTTCCTGAATACATTGCGTAAACCCCGCCAAGAAATCGTTCACATAGGCCTACACCTAAATGAAGTTTGTTGTTAGGCTAAGTGTGTAACATGACTAATAACATTACCCATGCAGCCTAGCCCTGCCAGCCTAACCCCCCCCCCCCCCCAGTAACAAGTAACATAATCTGAAAGTTTTTTTGCAACTCATAAATGTAAAAAGGGACTGTAATCAGCACTGCCGGGACACTAGTTCAAAGTTCAATTTTGCTTGCATTATAGACTAACTAAACCTTAGCCTTATCACTGTGATGGGGTGTGTTGATTTTGTTGCATTTGTTTAGGCTACAATTCCAGCAGACATAGGCCTACCAATCATCCAATCCTTTTTTAAAATACAGCCTATAAATTTGTAAATTTTGCCTGTTTTAAAAATTTGTTGATACATTATTCCTTAAATATGCCACCATTTTGATTCTAAGAGTATTTAAACTTCAAAAAATTTCCAAAGGGGAGGGGGACACCCCCTCCACTAAGACCCCACCCCCAGGCCGGCGGATTCTCCAAAATGACGCCGCTGTGTTCCTGTTTCCAGTTTTCAAATGTTGGCAGGTCTGCAACTGACTATTTTCGATCAACCAACGAGCAGCAATAACAACACTTCTAGGCCTAACATTTTCAGTAAACACAGCCGACTTATAAGTAAGTTTCCTCTTAAATTTAACTGGAATTACTTAACTTTCTTCCAGGGGCGTAGCTAGGATGAAATTTTTAGGGGGTCTATGTAACAAATGGGGGGGGGCGGCACCGCCGCGGGTCAGGCTTGTCAAGACTAACTATCTAACCGGTTGTAGTTTGAGCGTCCACCATTAGTTGGCACAGAGCGTGCAATGAAAAATTCTTTGGCTTTACAAACCCTCCCAGATGGACGTGAAAACAGACACCCTTGTCCCACGATGTTTTAAGCTGAAGCTGTACCCAGCCTTGAAATTCGATCCCATGGTCTGCCTTTTCTCAAATAATAGGAAAAAATCAACCCGTGAATTGAAAATGATTAATACACAAGGCCGCATCATCATTATACACTTTTTTGCTGGGGGGGGCCCAAAAAGTGGGCATTATTGATCTGTGGCCTGGGGGAGGGGAACAGGCGTCTCTCTCTCCCTTGACGATTATTTTTATTTTGAGAAGGACTAGAGGATAGCAAATGTGTGCAATATTTGAGGGATTTCAGACTGTAAAAGGAAAAACGAAAAAGTAGTGTGACTAAGTGCGGACAAAAGTCATTTTGAGAGCGTGGTGGATTATGATTGGTAAAAGCATGACCATAAGCCATTGAAACTCCGTTGTGGGGGGAGGGTTTAAGGGAGGGCGAAGCAGGGGAGGATCAAAGGGGTGCCGAAACCGCGCCCCGGCCCAACACCCCCCTTTTTTTGAAAATGAAAAAAAAAATGGAAAGGGCAAAAAAGAGAGAAAAAAAACGGGAAAAGGGAGAAGAAGGGGGGTTCTTTTTGGCGTGACAGAGAGAAGGACAAGAGAGTGAAGTGATAGAGAATGAAGCTGCAATTAGCAACCGTCGAAGCATGGGAGTCATAGCGCTACAGCAGATCAGTTGAAAGTCGTTCGATTGGGGACGTTCACACGCACATGACTATCTTACTACACATGATTGGATACAATCAATACGATGCCAATACTGATACAATACCACATCAGACAATCGTGTAAAAAATACCTTACGAGACAGTGCGCATCAGTTGGGAATGGGCTGCTATCAAGCCTTGCAAGTGCCATTTCCGCGCCACATCTGGGATGTATTAAAACCGCAAATTTTGCTTGGCACACACTCCGCGCCAATCTATGGTGGCGCTCCACTTAGGATAGTTAAAACGCCAAGTGGCGTACAACCGGCGGGAGCCATTTGGGGCCATACCCCCCCTCACTGATGCCGATTTTTTGTTAGTTCCTAAAAATTACGTAATTCTTTGTTGACACAAATTTTACTTTCAAAAGTTAGCATATGTAGGCCTAATCAGATATGCATGTAAGGACACCTAATTTTTCAAAAATTTGCAAAGGGGAGGGGGACACTCCTCCCCTTACACCCCTCCCCAGGCCGGCGATCACACAACATACTGCATGCCCCCCCTGAGAGAAATCCTGGGTACGCCACTGAGTAAAACGGGATTCAAACTTGCAAATCTTGGACCAAAAGTCCCACCAGCTGAGCTAATCCGTCCTCACAGAAATGTGTAATAATATAAAGTCAAACTTTACATTTTGTTCACAAAAATTACACTTCTTGATATGGCTGCTATCAAGCCTGGCAAGTGCCATTTCCGGCCATCTGGGATGTATTAAAATCTCAAATTTTCTTGGTACGCTCCGCGCCAACTTATGGTGGCGCTCGGCTTAGATAGTAAATGGGAGCCCCGCCCCCAAACGAAAAATCCTAGCTACGCCACTGCAAAGAGAATTAAAATGGAAAATCATGCGAATTACAAAGGCCTTAAAAGTGTCTTTCCCGGCTATCTGGGATGTGCTTTTACCCAAATTTTCTGGTATGCTACGCATAGACGGCGGAAGCGGGGGAACGGGGAGGGGGGAGGACACGTCCCTCCCTAAAATTTTCAGTGAGGGGGACGTCCCTCCATAAATAAATTCCTATGGAGAAAAATGAGGAATTATGAATTAAGTAAAAATCAGCAATCAACAAGTATAACCATACTCAATGACAAACTAAACAGCCTAATGCTGTTCTGCCAGTTAATTAACCCCTTGATTTTTCTCTGAAAGACGTAAAGATTGGCCTACAGTGTACAGTGCACGTCACCAACAAAATTTTATTTAGAAATATAGTGGTCGAATCATTACAATTCGGTCATTCAGATTTGATACTATGTAAGGCCTGCAATAATACCATGTTTACACTGCATGGACGTACCCCCAAAACAATGACAGGGCTGCCAAGTCTCGTGCATTTTGGGTCATTTTCACTTTCTCACTGAGTCCACGCAAAACAAGAAATTAGGCAGCGGAGAACATGCACGTGATAAAACGTACATTTATGCCCGCATGTCAATGCAAAGTACCTGGGTCCTGGAATCAAGTCGAACTAAGATATGAGTCACAAATTTCGCAAGGAAGTCCCTCAATATTCACCAAATTAGAACATGACTACTAAAGATCTGATTAGACGCCTTGAACAGGATGCATTGTAGTAAGGCACTGTGCCTATGATATATGTCTTCTGTTAATAACTTGTCGAAAAAATTAATATTTTGAGAGTTGAGACTGAAAATATATGAAGCAGAAAATGCAAAAATAAGACATGGGAAGTGTTACTACCGGCGATCTGGGAGGTCTATTTTGTCAAAAATTTTCTTGTACGCTCCGCGCCAACCGATGGTGGCGCTCCGCTTAGATGGTATAGTGCCGTCAATCACAGGTCGAACAACCTCGCCCCCCCCCCCCCCTCTTTTCAGAAATCCTGGATCCGCCCCTGACATTCATTGACATGTTACTTTTCTTCCAGATTCACATGCCTTGTCTACACTATGTACACTATCCCTTTGTTTATTTCTAACATTGCAGTCTCGATAACACTGATTAGGCCTATCTTCTATTTCAAGTACTCCGCTTATATAAACTAAATAAATGGCACGATTTCCAGGACTAACTATACTACTCAAAGTATCACTCTGCATCTGGATAACGCAACGACTTCATTCATCACCACATATCCTGTAGGCTGTAAAAGTGTATATGTCACTTTCAAAAAGTCTTGCAGCATGTAAACAGGCCCTTAGCCAGAATAACCTATGGGGGTGTGTGTGTGGGGGGGGGGGGGAGGGCACATCGATGTTGCGGTTTCGCCGGCCTGGGAGAGGGGTCTAAGGGGAGGGGTTTCCCCTAACCTTTGAAAATTTTTGCCTAATTCGAGGTCTCTAGATGCAAAATTGTACGTGACTTTTCATTCTTTTCTTCCTATATTTGTATTCCAAACATGCTGGTCTCGTAATAAAATTTTCCTCCTTCGCTGCGAGACCTTTTATTGAAAAATTGGAGGGGGGGGGGGGGGGAGCACGTGCGCCTCGTGGCTTCGTGGCTAGTTGTAAATATCTCAACTTCCGTAGACCATGCACCATCCTTATCCATTTCGGTAGATGCAATATATTCTTCCACACTCACAAATAACACAGGCAAATCGTTTACACATATTGATGTTACAATAGCCTGTCTTAAATACAAATAATTATCTTCTACACCTTTAATCAATACTGCCAAACACCTAAAAAAGTTACCATCTTCTCTTAGTCTTTGTTTACACGAAGCGGCCTACTCTCACTCCGAAACGCACTTTGCAATATCCATATTCGGCAAATCCAATTCGCAATTTTCCACAAAAACCATATCCAAATTTATCGACATTAGTTTCCCTAACTACTTTTCCCTCCAACTTCAATTATCAATAACAAAAAAAAAAAAAAAAAAATGAAATGTACCTGTTGAAACTTCAGAATAACATCTGCATTGTTGATCGTCATGCCCACCACTTCCACTCGGATTGTGTTCATTTCTGTCTTCTTCATCAGCAACATTTTCTCTTCAACCATTTTACCATTCAGCTGTCCAGAATTTCTTTCTCTTTAGAAAATTCGTTCCCTTGAACGAAGGACAAAATTGCCTTCATCTGCTTCAAGGATTATATCTCCAGATGTCACATTTTTGCGGTCAACTCACTTGCAGTGGACATCAAGTGGCTTGAAGCATAATGAAGTAATTTTCGCAGTTATACAAAATATTACGCTGGAACTGAACGTCATGGATAAATTGACGTCAAAACAAACTTTAAACCAGAACAATTGGTCCAGGTTTGGTGGAATTATAGATAATTGTTAGCATGAAAACTGTAACAGAACAATGGTCAGTTCCTGGCTCTCGTGCAGGGTAAATATTTGCTCCGACTAAGCAAACAATCGTTTGTGGTTAAATGACGTCCAAAAATCGGCCATTTCGTGCCGTGGTCGGCCAGTTCGGTCCGTCGTTCTTCAAGGGGAAAGGTTTTTTTGAGAACATCACCTCCTCCATTCGCAACTCTTGATACGTCTACTTTTAGGCATTATAAAATTTTCACAAACTTCCAAATAATTTCAAAACTAGTAGCAATAACAAAAACCTCTAGCAATGCCAAATGAATTAATAAAATAACCACAAGCAACCGCTATCGTGTATCTAATATTGTAACTACTATAACTCCCTTTGTACAACACTCAGAAGTGCAAAAACAATCATAACACTTTATCTGTTTATCTACACTGTGTCAACTCAATTCGATGGCGCTGTTCACAAAAGTAACCTAACCGACCATGCTCAAATAAGCTGACTAGTGTGTGTAGAAAATTGTCTAAAAATAGACACCGCCCACGCATTTACAGAAAGAAAAATCCCAATTACACCCCCTTAAAAAGGTCACAAGGTCCCCAAAAGTACCTTACCTAAAAGAATCCAACCACCCCTACAACTTGGACTACGTCGTATTTCGATACAACCAGCCGACTAGGAGGAGTTACGGTCCAAAGTCCAAAGTCGCAATTTTGTGTCGACGACATAAGTTGCGAGTGCCTGCGTGGCAGGCACCGCAACTAAAAAGGAATAGAGGCCATACCACCAATACCAGTGGTGATCTGTCTATCTAATTCATTGCGAATTTACCAAGCCTACCTCTGTAGTTCAATTTCATTGACCTAACCCACTTTCGGCTTGCCCTGACACAGCAGGTGTTGTGTGAAAGGCGGCAGAAAGATTTCAATGTCATCCTCTAATACTATCACCATTCTTAAGCACTACATGTAGCAACTCATACGTACTTGCTGTGTCCTTATCTTCTCTACAGGAACTTAGTTTTGTAATTTCTAGTGTCTTAGTTTTGCAGTTGGTGGGGTTTTAGCTTTGCAGTAGTATTAGTTTCGTAGTTAAAAAGGTCTTAGTTTTGCAGTAAGGTCTAAATTTTGCAATCAGTAGAGTCTTAATTTTGCAGTCAGGTATTAGTTTTGTAGTTGGTGGTGTCTTAGGTTTTACCGTCAGGTCTTAGTTTCGTAGTTAGTAGGGTCTTAGTTTTCAGTAAGGTCTTAATTTTGCAATTAATGGGTTCTAATTTTTGCAGCAGGGTCTTGGTATGGTTTTTATTTTGCAGCTAACCTTTCTACACAAAATACACTGCCTGCAGACATTGTTTACTATTGTGACTCTAATCCTTGGCTGAATACCATGACCTTCGAACACGCTTGGGTGCCCTGAAGCTCTGTGAATAATGTTGCCAAGGCAACACTTAGGCTACAGTAATTAGTGGTGGACTCCCATACATATTGTAAAGGCACAGTGTGTCGAAGCAGCACACGAGGGCTTGGGTTGTTTTCAATGGGATAAATGGCAGTATACAGCTTTGATTAACTAAGAATTATTAATTGTAGTGCAGAATATTGTGAAGAAGTATTCAAAAAGGCAATCACTTCTGCCCTAGCATGTAGTGTTTCTATGGATTTTAAGCCGATGGGCCTGTTTTAAGTTTGGAAAAGATATGAAAAATTTGGATATTTTTAAAGGCAAGACTTGCAAATATCTTGGGGAAGCAACTAACTATAGCACAAGCTTTTCAGAGTATTTTCTAAAAATATTAAGGCATAGGAAAAAGTTAATGTTTGGTAGTTAGAACATACATGATGGGGCCGGACCATGATTTTTGGTCAAAATTTGTCAAAATTTGAATGTAAACAAATATTATTCCCATATATTTGAGCAAAATTGTAGTACAAAGACCCCCTAAAAATATCATTGGAAAAATGCTTCTAAGCTTTTCGTTTTGGTACTTAAACCAAGCTGAATCATAGAGCAAATGAGGGATAAAAATTGTGGAGTTGTTGTAGCTTGCCGTGGGTCCCAGCCGGGACCCGCCTGCCTCAAAGGGATCCTCCTAAGCTTCTTCTTTGTATGTTATGTTAAATTTTGCTTACTTTTGTTATTGTCCTTATGTCAACGAGGGTAACCTACATTTTAAGTTTCCCCATGACTGCCAATGTCTATTTTATTCAAAACTTGCTGTCTTCATTTTAAAACTTTGTCACTGAGATCTCTAAATAAATTTTGATGGTATTCAGGGAAAAATTTTAGCTGAATATGTTGGAAGCCTATTGGAATGCTTAAGATTAAAGATGGAAACATGTGTTGTTGAGGTGTGGTTTACTATGTTTTCTGCGTTGGTCCTAAGCAGTTAGGTTTTCAGTGATCCTTATTAAGATATGTTTTGAAGTTTTTTTTTTGTTTTAACCTTGTTACTTGTTAATTTCACGTAAACACAGATAAGCAGAGATTCAACCCGAATAATCGTTTTGACGTGTGGTCTTTATCTTGGAAATCATTTAGGAGGGACTGTCTTAAACAAACAGACTTTTATAAGCAACAAATTATAGCCATTGCTTATTCAATTTATTGACATTTGTTTCATTCCTTTTCATCAATAAATACAGTGCACATTTTTATTAAAGGTAAATAGACGGGGGACAATTCGGAAAATACAACAGCTGCTTATGGGAATTACTTATCTCTTCAAGAAACAAGTACACAACTTCTTCGAGGAAGAGCTTAGAATATTAGGAAAGATACAGAATAACCACTAAACAACACAATGACACTTAAAAACATAATTATGTCATAGTTTTGCATTCAAATGTGCATTATGTGATTTTTAAGAGGTGTTTTCAAGTTACTTATACTACTGAAGTTACAAAGTTTTTTAGGTAAGTTATTCCAAGTTTTGGGTCCTAGAAAACTGATCCTATGCTAAGAGGGAGTTAAACGTCAAAATCAAACGGAGAATTAATACGAAATGCATGGATAGAATGGTCGTGGATATTGTCGTGGATACTTAAAGTAAATAGTTTGTTAAAGATAAACTTTAGGTTGTCATAGTCTGATCCAATTATGCATAAATATACTGATATTTAAACGATTTACATCAAAGATTGATAAAGTCTTCATTTCTAAAGATTTCATAAGTGTGATAGTTTGCATCCTTATTAAAAATAATACGAATGACCCTTTTTGAAGGAAAGTTAAGTAACAACAGCCTATTTGGATACATATCACCCCATACAACATTGCAATAATTTTAAAAATGGAAAATTAGTAAATTATTAAGTGTGATAAGAATATTGCTTGGTTTAAGTCCATGAAGACGATTTAATATATCAATGGCACAGGAAACATTGTTACAAACATACTGGATGTGGTCTCTCCTTGTAAATACCAAGGAATTTAGCCATGTAAGATAGAGGAACAAGGGTACCATTAGAGTTAATACTAGTGACAGGTTGATCAAAACTCTTATTGGGGCAGCCTAGCGATACAGGTAAGTCAAGAAGTCTAATTAATATTGAGGGAGAATTTGTTTAAATACACCAGGTGTATATTTAGCTGAACTCATTTTGTGCAGTGTTAAAAAGCAAATCTAAATTTTGGTGGTAGTAAAAAAGATTGGTATCATCAGAATACAAGACAACATGGAGAAACTTTTTCGCTTTGAGGAGATCATTTATGTGAATTATAAGCAGAAGAGGACAAAGAATATAACCTTGGGGACACCCCAAGAATTTAGCCTTTAAAGAGGAGAAGAGTAAAGATTGGGACTACTGTACCAGAGAGATAACCCTTGAACCAGGTTAAAGTGGGACTCCAAATGCCATTAGTCTTCAAGTTTGCTGAGAAGGATATCATGATGTAGGGTATCAAATGCTCTTGTAAGTCAAGAAATGTCCCTGATTCATAATGGTTCTTTTCAAATGCACAAGTTAAGTAAAAGGTAAAATGAAACAAGGCATGAGCAATTGATTTTCCAGGAAGGAAACCACGTTGATAATCATTCAAAACCAGTGTTTATTTTGAAAGTTATAGACGCGAGAAAACATAATTATCTCGAGATTTTTGGTAAAATATGAAAGTACTGATATTGGTCTACAGTTACTAGCACGCTCTTTGTTTCCACTTTTGTAAACTGGCACAACACGGGCTTTTTCAGTAAAGCCAGTACAATGCCATAACCAAAGAATGAATTATAAATGCAAACTAAGACATAGAAGAGAGAAAGAGCAACACATTAACAACATTAGAGGCATACTCCGGCAAACAACCGAATTTTTTAGTGACATAATAACTGATAATGTTTCCTCATTATTAGTTTGGTTCAGAAACAGAGCATTACCTACTGGTGAATAAAGATAATTATTTTAAGTGACAGTAATAACACTGGGATTATCTTCTGGGTGGCAGGACCAATATTTGTGAAGGATTCATTTAAAGTGCGGGCAACATCATTGGAGTTAAAAATATGATAACTGTTGCATGAATTGAGGGTACCTGTGGTCATCCAGACCCTAAAATTACCTTTACACTTGTTATGACCTACCAGAGGAAACAATTATTGAAATGATTACTAAAAGTGTGAATGAAATTGTTGTAGGCACCACTGACGTTATTACACTTAAAGACATTTGACTAGTTCCCACCATCAAACGCATCCACTTCGAAAGTTTTCTAGCTTATCAGCCATATTTTTTCTACTGGTGACAGTATCTGAGTACTTTAGTAGCAGTTGGTAATTCAATATCAGTTACGGTAAAAATGAAAGTGATTGGATATACCGTCGATGAGAATATCAGAAATATTTGAAATACGAATTGAAGTAAAAAATATTACAACCAGAATAGTAGCCCTAGTATCAGTTACCCTGGTAGGAAGAGTATGTAGCGGTCTAAAAGTAGACAAACTTGCAAGGTTACAAAAGCTCAAAACAATGGGATCATCTATGTCCAAAACGAAACAGTTTAAATCACCCATAACAAAGCAACTGAATTTCGATTTGCTTAATAAACTGAGAGTAGGATCCATAATACCAGTGACCATATCACTAACACTCTAGGATAAACAACCCTCTAAAATGACCTTCTAAAAAGGTCTGGTTCAAATTTGAACCAAATCCGTTCAAATGGACACTAAAACAAAATCTGGTCAAACATGTGACCAGATTTGGTTCATTTTGAACAAAAAATGGTTAGTTTTACACCTAAACTAGTCAAATGTTTTATCCTTTTTTCGGGTAAGTGCCCATTTGATCCCGTTTTCTGTTCAATTCGAACCGAATGCTTTAAGAGGGAACCCCAACTAAAACATGAATGCAAAGAAAGGAAATTTCAGCAAAAATAGACTCGAAAAATTGCTTCGTAAAAATACCCAGTTCACTTTTTCTTTTATAACTTAAAAGGGAATTAATATAAATAGCTACACCCCCACAACGACCAACTCTAAACCTATATTCAGGTGAATACCCCTCAGAATGAAAGGGACCCAGTATATAGTATTACAAGTAGGCCTAGCCAATTATGTTTCAGTCATCCCTATTACGGAGTTTAATTCATTGGAGACAGTGGTGTTACTAGGCTATTGAAGTTCTGGTCCAAAGATCTGCATTAAAAGATCTAGCATTTAGATGATAGACTGATAAGGTTAGTATCCCAGCATTGCAAAGGTATAGTTTCAAAGAAATTGTTGCTATACTATTTGCAAGTTGCTTGAACAGTGGAGTTATTAAGATCAGAACCAGGATCAATATCGGAGAAATGAATGAGCATATAAAGATTAAGGGCAAACAGGCTACAACACAGATGATTCAGAAAACTAAATACCATAGAAAATAAAACAAACAAAACAGCCGAAGTATCTGCAGGAGATAAAACTGAAATACGTTGCAAGCACAGCATGACAAGACAACAAAAGCAAGTTGCAGAAAATCCTATTAGAATGAATAACATGAGCTTTAGCCAATTGATAGTAAGTCTAGCCGGTGGACGGAGAAAGGAAATTCATGAAGAGACAATGATGTAACAACACGTCAACACGTCTAATGAACAGACGCGCAAACGCTTATATCGTTCCAGGGTACACAGTAGTATCGATAACATCTATACAATACTAATTTACCCACTCAACGATCCTGATAAAAAGCTAATCCAGTTCATAACATATCAGTTCCAGTCCAGTCAAAGTCCCTGTTTACAACTAAAAAGGCAATATGTCAAGTGCAATCAAACAATCAAAACAGACAATGCTAACGACCAACCAAAATCGTCAATGCGTCCTCAGTTATAAATCTTTATCCCATCTATCGTTTTTTATTCCTTGCTGTAGGAAAAAGGAATTATGCACACAAGGTTAGTATCATTACCTGTCATATAGTGACTATTGCATCCTACAGTATCACAGTTCAGTAGTGTATAAAGTCTGGATCACCTTGATTGAGATAAGTTGCAAAAATGATATGTTCACCTGTGCTTATTCACTGTAGGCATATACTTTTTGTAATTTCTTTCATTAGAATGTGAAATGCGTTCATATCTCAATCACAAGTGTTAGGTCTATTTGAAGACTGTATTATCCGTGCAATTTGTTGCATTCATTCTTGGTTACTATGCAGAAAATGTTCAAAACCAGCTGTGTAAAGACAGAACCTCTAAATACAGAATGGGTACAGATACTTGTTATTCATTATCAATGTTATGTTTTTTTTTTTTTTTTTAAATTTTCCTGTCAGAATATAAAAAGCGTTCATATCACTATTTTGGTTCCAGCCGAATGCAATGAGATTTGTGTTTGAGTGCTGAAGTCTGACATGCTTGGTGCCAAGATTGCTGATCTTGGTATTACTCAGTGGGATGGGAGGACAAGTGGTAAATTACAGCCCTAATTTTTGTCCCTTTTGTCCAAGCAAAGAACCATCAATATGTCCTGACATTTCAATTGAGAAAGCCAGTCCAGGACATTTCACAAAACAATTTTACATTAAATGGATCATTGCTAATAAATGAAAAAGATTGATTGGTGCATGTTAATTGTTCATTGTTTTGAAAGTTATACAAAGAATGTAAACACTGTACCACAGGCATCGTAGGCATATTACGGGGGCGGGAGCGCGGGGCAGTGCAGCTACTGCTGGGTATATGTCAGACAGTAACATCGTTTTTGGTGTCAGACATCTTTGCTCCTACTTTGTTACACTGTACAGTATAATAGGTTATAAGTCATTGTAGCTTTCAGATACAATTGATGTGTAAAACCCTTTCAATTGAAAATATATCTGTTGAGAGTGAACAACAAAATAACCAATTGGTACTTAAGAGTTCAGAGGGGGACTGGTCCTAATATTACTGTGTTTTTGTATGGTGTTTATACACACTGGGGTTTACCTATCAATGCAACTAAATAGTTTCCAAACTGTTTATTTCAATTGCATAGGGTAGAAATCACATAGTAAATTGGTAATTGTTCAAACAGACATGTGGGATTGTGTGCATGTTAACTAATCAGTGTTCGACAGATTTATGAATGAAACACTTAAGTGCAGGCTTTGAACACACACAGCATAAGGTGAGGTCGGTACCTTCACTGCTGTGTGTTCCCGAATAAATCAAAGTGTTGACCAGCCATTGCGTTAGACAACTGTATTCTTACTTTGGTACACCCTTCAATATGATATCATTGTCGCTTTCAAATACAACCAATAGTAATGTGAAGCCTTTTCAATTATCCCATAAAAATATATCTGTTCACAGTAAATAACAATATCACCTAATTCATATCAACAACTTAATAGGGGAACCGGTCCTAATACTTCTATGTGATACAGGTAGATATATACTGTACATACTGGGGTTTACAAAGGAATGTACAACTAAATAGGTTTAAAAAAACTGTTAAACTTTGCAACGAAATTGGGTTGAAATAACATCACGAATAAATCAAGCAGATTTGTTCATGTGAATTGTTCAGTCTATTTTCAAGATACAAAAATTTAAGACATAAAGAAGAATAAAACAACTAAGCACAGGCATCGTGAGCACACAGTATAAGGTGGGACCGGTACCTTCACTGCTGGGTGTTTCCGAATAATCAAAGTGTTTACCAGCTATTGTGTTAGACAATTTATTTCTTACTATGGTACACCCTTTAATAGGTTATCATTCTAGCTTTCAAATACAGTCAAAAGTAATGTTGAGACCTTTAAGTTATGTTTTTAAAGTATATCTGTTAACAGCACCTTAATAGAGGTATACCACAGTGTGTTACTGTAATATGCAGCATGGGGTATATACTAGTCTATGTCGATCCTCCCTTACCTGCTATTTACATATGTCTGCAACTGCCTGCAATTCCAATGCAAAGACTTCCTACCAACAGAGGGCGCCCCTGACCCAACTTACCAAGAACTCATCTAGCGAGTATCATTCTCTCCTTGCCTGCCCGACGTACTGCACGTTTGCAATTCCTCCTCTCTTTGGATCTGCTTTTGGACATTCTTGTTCCTGCTTTGAGATTTCTGTTTGAAATTCCTGTGCTCATTGACCGTCTTTTCAAGAGGATTTTGGCTGAGTATATTCTTTGTTTCTCTTTATTCTCTAGTGTTTTGGAAGGTTTTTGGCTTTCGCCCGCCTACCGTTAACTTGTACAGGTTAGGCCTGTGTTTTTTGTGTGCAGGCCTCACTACGAGTTTTCTGTTTAGGCCTGTTTGCTGGTGGGTGTTTCTCCCCTCCTAAGCTGTTTAGGCCTGTTACTAGTGGGTGTTTCTCCCCTCCTTAGCTAGTTTAGGCCTGGCCTTGATCCTCGTGGGTTTTTTCCCCCTTAGGATCTTTCGGTTTTCCTCGGGTTGTTTGTCAAGGCTGGGTGTGGCCTTGTTGTTTAGTTCTCCCAGAATAGCCGTTTTGGGGCACCCTGCCCCCCGTTTGTATGGGTTCTTAACCTTGGCTTCTTTCCTCTTGGTTTTTTGTCCAGGATACTAAGATGGATCCCTGACCTTCTAGCCAACCCCGTTGTCAGATGTGCAAGCGGTTCTTGCCCACCCCAGACTGGGATAACCACAGCCTTTGTCCGAATTGCCGCCTGTGTTCCCTGGATAACCGTTGCGACGTTTGCCGCCTTGGTCCATCGAGTGGGACTGGCTCGATCAAAGAACCGCCTCTAGAGAGAAAGCACTGGCCAAGGGTGCCAAGAAGAAGAAGGGAGCCGCAGCTCCTAAGGATGCTAAGTCCTCCCCTGGTCACAGCGGGAGGCCTCGCGGTGGTGCCCGCGTCACGGCACGTAAGCCCGATAACCAATCGGCCAACAAGAAGACGGGTTCGTCCCGTAAGGTTACTACTCCGGCTGCTCAAACCGCCGCCCGAATTTCACCGGTAGATGGTGACTCTATCGTCTTGGTTCAGGGGCGGATCCAGAATTTCTGAAAAAAGGGGGGGGGGCGAAGTTGTTCGATCTGTGATTGACGGCACTATACCATCTAAGCGGAGCGCCACCATCGGTTGGCGCGGAGCGTCCAAGAAAATTTGAGTCAAAATAGACTTCCCAGATCGCCGGAAATAGCACTTCCCATGTCTTATTTTTGCATTTTCTGCTCCTTATAATTTCATGTCTCAACTCCCAACACATTAATTTTTCCACAAGTTATTAACAGAAGACAGTTATCATAGGCACAGTGCCATACTACAATGCATCCTGTTCAAGGCGTTTAATCAGATCTTTAGTAGTCATGTTCTAACTTGGTGAATATTGAGGGACTTCCATGAGAAATTTGTGGCCCATATCTTAGTTCGACCTGGTGCCAGGATCCAGGTAGCTTGCATTGACATGTGGGCGTAAATGTACGTTTTATCACGTGTATGTTCCCTTCTGCCTAATTTCTTGTTTTGCGTGGACTCAGTGAGAAAGTGAAAATGACACAAAATGCACGAGACTTGGTAGCCCTGTTATTATTTTTTTTTTTTGCGGGGGGGGGGGGGGGTACGTCCAGGTAGTGCAATCATGGTTTTATTGTAGGCCTTACATAGTATCAAAACTGAATGACCGAATTGTAATGATTCCGACCATTATATTTCTAAATAAAATTTTGTTTGTGACGTGCACTGTAGGTCAATCTTAACGTCTTTCAGAGAAAAAACGAGGGATGAATTAACTGACAGAACAGCTTTTAACCATTTAGTTTGTCATTGATTATGGTTATACTTGTTGATTGCTGATTTTTACTTAATTTATAATTCCTCATTTTTCTCCTTAGGAATTTATTTATGGAGGGACATCCCCCTCACTGAAAATTTTAGGGAGGGACGTGTCATCTACCCGTTCCCCCGCTTTTCCGGCGACTATGCGTAGCATACCAGAAAATTTGGGTAAAAGCACATCCCAGATAGCCGGAAAGACAATTTTAAGGCCATGTAATTCGCATGATTTTCCATTTTAATTCTCTTTGCAGTGGCGTAGCTAGGATTTTTGTTTGGGGGGGGGGGGCTCCCGTTTATTATCTAAGCGGAGCGCCACCATAGGTTGGCGCGGAGCGTAGGAAGAAAATTTGAGATTTTAATACATCCCAAATCGCCGGAAATGGCACTTGCCAGGCTTGATAGCAGCTATCAAGAAGTGCAATTTTTGTGAACAAAATGTAAAGTTTGATTTTATTGCACCACACATTTCTGTGAGGACGGATTAGCTCAGCTGTTGGGACTTTTGGTCCAAGGGTTGCAAGTTTGAATCCCGTTTTACTCAGTGGCGTGCCCAGGATTTCTCTCACGGAGGGGGGGGGGATGCAGTATGTTGTGTGATCGCCGGCCTGGGGGAGGGGTCTAACGTTAGAAGTATCCCCCTCCCCTTTGAAAAAATTTTACACATTTTTAGGAACTAAAAAAAAATATCGGCATCAGCGAGGGTGTCATAGCCCACTGCCCCCTCCCCCCAGTGTACGCCACTGCGTTTACTATCTAAGCGGAGCACCACCATAGGTTGGCGCGGAGCGTTCCAAGAATATTTGAGGTTTTAATACATCTCAGATGGCCGGAAATGGCAATTGCCATGCTTGATAGCGGCCCATCCCAACTGATACGCACTCTCTCGTAAGGTATTTTTCGATTGGCTGATGGTGTTGTATCGTATTGATTGTATCCAATCATGTTTAGTATAAGATAGCATTCGTGTGAACGTCCCAATGGACGTTCAAACTGATCTGCTGTGCGCTATGACTCCCTGCTTCAAGGTTGCTAATTGCAGCTTCATTCTCTGTCACTCCACTCTCTGTCCTTCTCTCTCTCTCTTCTCCTTTCCGTTTTTTTTTTCTCTTTTTTCCCTTTCATTTTTTTGCATTTTCAAAAGGGAGGGGGAGGAGCCGGGTCGGCCCCTCCCAGATCCGCCCCTGTTGGTTGGCCTTACCGAAGTTCAGCCCATGGCAAAGGACACCCGGGCTCCTGCACCGACTACCCGTGTGGTCTCGGCCTAGCCCACGGTCGTTAATCTGGACCCGTCGAAGATCACGGCTCTACCAGATAGTGAGCTTGCGACCAACCCCGTTGTGGACAATCAGCTCTTACTGGACCCCGAAGAGGACCCTCTCTTTTCCGGCCTCGAGTCCACGGTTCCGTCCTCTCAGGATTTCATAGGCTTTGAGCTAGCCTGCTCTAAGGTGGCCTTTTTCTCAAACCCAGCAGTAGAACATCCTTGCCGTTCTACCGTACGTTCACGGAAGAGAAAGCAGCGCCATAATTCTACGGAATCCTCCTTCCCTTCCAGCGTTCGGGGCAGAAGTTCAGCGATACGTTCGGACCAATCGGAAGCCCTGTCTCAAATCCTATCCCTTTTGTCTCAGATGTCCTAAGAAAACCAGCCGTCGCAGACGGAATGGCCCGTTCAAATCCGGCCTCAGTCTCAGACGGAACGACCCAGTGGTGTCCAGGAATCTTAATTCCAGCGGACTCGGTCAGTCTCCATCCAGGAACGAGCCTCTCCTTCTACTGATATTACAGTAACTTCGGCTCCGGTTAGACGGGATTCACTCGCCAGAGAGTTTTCTCCAGAGCCGGAGTTTTTCTCTGATGATAACCAAGAAGCTTTTGGGTCTGACGATGACGACGATCCTCTCTTGTTCGGAAGCGACTTAACCAGAGAATCCTTTGACAAAGCAGTGGAAGTGACTCGCCGTCAACTCGGTTTTGAGGACCGTCAACGTCCGGAAGAGGATCCGGGCCGTAGATCCAAGCTTTCTCTAAACCGTCCGACCCCCGACAAACGCCCGCTTATGCTCGTAGACATCCAATGCGAGGATCGTCTCAAGGCTGCCTCAACATCGAGGAAATGAACCCCCTTTCCTAGGAAACAGACCTCTGAGTTGCGAGTGGACGAAAATGAATGGAATGCTTGTTTCCATACTCCTTCCATCCCAACGGGTGCCGTTGATCACCTCAAGAATGCAAAAGCGATGGACGTAAAAGGTAGATACCGGTCGGCTCCCTCCAAGAAGCCAGAGAAAGCCCTCTCCGGCATGGACAAAGCCGCTCGTACCGGCATGAAATTCTCATCGGCCCTCCTGTTAGTAGCGGAAGTCCTTATGAGATCATTCCGACAGTATGTTTCCAGAAGGGATACCAGAGCAGTGGTGAACACTTTAGGGCCCCTATCACGACTCATCTTTGATCAGTTTGCGAGGATTGCCGTCCGCTCCGTCCAACAACGAAGAGACCTCTTATTGGAATTTCTTTCTTGGCCTACCAAAGATATTAAGAGAAGATTTCTTGATCTAACCCTCGAGGGTAAAGACATTTTTTGCGGCCGCTTCGACGAGCACCTTCAAGCTGAAGTCAAGAGACGTAAGGACTTGAAGAAGGCCAATTTCCGTCTGCTAACTGCCTCTTCCAGGCGTAGGTCACCAGACTGCAGGAGATTCTCCCGTCCTTCTCAGTCTCAACCTCGATCGTCCGGCTCCACCAACCGCCGTCGTAGTGACCACCCATTCCGTCGGCGTCCGTTCAACAGGAATGACTCCCAGACTTCCAGCCACCAGTGACCCTTCAACCGACCGGCACGAGACAACTCCCGAGGCTGCGGGCGGGGACGCTACCGGAAACCCTGAAGGTGCCCACCCCACCGCAAGCCCGGCGGGGGGGGGGGGGGTGGGGACTATCCCAGTTCAACACCAACTGGGAGAGGCTTCTTCCGGACTCTTGGGTCAGGTTTGTAATTTCAAGGGGCTACAAGATAGAGTTTACCTCAAGCTTCCCACGAATGGACAAACTAAGGTCTACTCCGGTCCCGGCGCTTCCAGAAAAAAGGCGAGCTTTAGAAGAAGAGATTCTTGGCCTCCTTCACAAAAACGCGATTTATGTCGCAGGTCTCGACACCGGGCCTCTCTACCGTTCGATGTTCTTCCTCGCACCCAAGAAACCGGATTGCTGGAGATCAATTTTGAACCTCAAGCCGTTGAACAAACTTTATGTCAGACGTGCGAGATTCCAAATGAAAACACTGAAACAGATAATCCCGGCCCTTCTGCCCAACATGTGGGCAACCTCCGTCGATCTCAGGGATGGTTATTTGCATATCCCGATACACGAGGACTTCCACACATTTCTAGCCTTCCGGTACCGCGGGACGGGCTTCTGCTTCCGGGCCTTCCCGTTCGGTCTTTCCATGGCTCCCAGAGTATTTACGAGGATAACCAGAACCGTCTTTGCCTCCCTGCATTGCAGAGGCTTCCAAGTCTAGGCCTATCTCGACGACTGGTTGATCGTAGCCGACGCAGAGGAAGCTTGTCAAGACACTACACTCCAGGTTTTCAACCTTCTCCAAGACCTCGGCTGGGTCGTCAACTACGAAAAATCCGCCTTTTCTCCATCAAAAAAGCTGAATTACCTGGGAGGAATTCTAGATTTTTCAAAGGGTAGAGCCTACCTCCTCCTCAGAGGATCGAGAAACTGACATCGCAGGTCAACGAGGCCATCAGGAAACCGCGCCTACGTGCCAGAGAATGGCTGCAGCTCCTGGGCCAGATGACCAGTTTAGTCGACGCCCTGCCTTTCTGCCGTTTGTTCATGCGTCCAGTTCACTTACACCTCCTCAGCTTCTTCAAACCAAGTCTACACCCGATGTCGCTGCGAATTCCTGTGTCCCCACAGGTGAGGCGTCATCTTCTTTGGTGGACGATCCCGTCCAACCTCAATCAGGTAGTGGAGTTCCAGGAGATCCGCACCTTTACCTCCATCACAACAGACGCATCTCTAAGCGGATGAAGAGCAGTTTGGGGTTCCCAGACCTTGTCGGGTCAGTAGTCCGAGTCGGAACGGAATTCCCACATCAACTTCCTGGAACTTCAAGCAGTTTTTATGGCTATCCAACACTGGGCCCCTCTCCTTCGAGGCCACCAAGTGACGGCTTTCTCGGACAGTTCAACAACCGTCGCTTACATCAACCACCAAGGAGGCATGAAGTCGACGAAATTGTGCACTCGAACGTGGGACCCCACTTAGCGACCGTCGACAATACGATGGCGGATGTTCTATCGAGGGGTCGCCTTCACGGCAACGATTGGGCCATCGACCAGAGCTGGGCGGACCTCATCTTCCGGAGGTATGGCAGACCTCAGGTTGACCTCTTCACCACGGAAGAGAACGCCAAGCTCCTGACATTCGTGTCCAGACGCTTCAAGCAGAAGGCATGGGCCGTGGATGCACTCTCGATCCCGTTGGACGGCCTGTATGCCTATGCCTTTCCTCCGTTCTGCCTAATCAACAAAGTCCTGCTCAGACTCAAGCACTCGAACATGGACCTCCGACTTGTGGCCCCGTTCTGGCCAACCCAGCCGTGATTCCCGATTGTTCTCTCTCTACTGGTAGACTTTCGAGTTTCCACCCAGTCATCGCCTACTCCTTCAGGGCAGGGGACGCATCTGGCACGAAGATCCCACCTTCCTGCACTTGTCAGCATGGAAGCTGTCGTCCGTTCCCTCGAAGAGGCAGGACTTCCTTCGGAGATTGCAAAAATTGCCGCCGAAGCACGGAAACCTACAACCGTCGCCCCGTATAACTCTCGGCTGCCTCGATACGACAAGTAGGCGAAGGAGAACAGTCTCAATCCCTTGGGCACTTTTCCCGAGCAGGTAGCGGAATTCCCCATGTCATTATTCCGAGAAGGGAAGCAAGTCTCCACAATCCGCAATTACCTCTAGGCGATCTCATCTATCCAAAAGGGTTTTCCAGACGGGACTTCACCGGGTACCAACCCAACCATTAACCAACTTCTCTGGAAGATGTTCCACAGGAGACCACCCGCTCGACGCCTACCTCCCTCGTGGTCAATCAATGGCGTTCTCTCCACACTGGCTGCTCCTCCCTACGAACCTATGCACAATTCAACCTTGGAACACCTGACGTTCAAGACGCTTTTCCTAGTGGCCGCCGCGTCTGCCCGCCGCCGTAGCGAGCTTCACGCCCTTACAACCAAGGAAGGTTCCCTACGATTCGATCCTTCTGGAGTTCGCTTGTTACCAGACCCTTCTTTCCTGACTAATAACCAGTCGGCCTCATTCACCCCGACAGAGATCTTCCTCCTGTACATCTCTTCACTTTCATCTAACCGGGAAGACAAACTAGTTTGTCCGGCACGAGCACTAAGATGGTATCTAGAAAGGACCAAACCAATCCGAACCTCCCCTCGACTGTTCCTGGTACCTAGATCCCCGTTCCAGCCGGCTTCCAAAGACTCTATCTCAAGATGGCTTGGCAAAATCATCTCATCTCAGATTCAGCCTAGTGGACATCGTCCTAGGGCCCACGACGTCAGGGCCGTGGGCACTTCTCGAGCCTGGTTCCGCGGTGTCCCCCTGGAAGACATCATGAAGGCTGCCTGCTGGAAGACCCCTTCAAGCTTTGTGACCTGTTACTTGACCGATGTCATCTCCACCGAAGGTGCCTTTGCTACTTCAGTGCTCCGGGGCCCGCCATCGACCGGCCCACCTCCTCATCGGTGCTAACCAAATACATATGTAAATAGGAGGTAAGGGAGGAGCGACATCAAACTTACCTGGTCTGGGAGACTATGAGCGACGATACTTACCTCCTATTTACCTCCCGCCTCCCGACCCCACGCGATGTCGGACCTATACGAGGAGCTTGTGCCTAAGTCTGCACTCACACTCACACTAACTCCGCTGAACCAGACACTCAGTGCGTGGGATTCCAGACACCTATACTCTTTGGAACAGCCTCAGGTGAGCCTTCCCATTTTGCTCTTGGGTCTGAAGTCTAGTATGTGTGTCGTGGTCCCGTTTGGTGTTTGGTTCGTTTCTACTAATACTTAACCTTGTGGCACCTTGTAGTTGTTGCTTCTCGCTACTGTTTGCTCGGTCTTCGTGATGGGCAAAGGAGAATGACACTCGCTAGATGAGTGCTTGGTAAGTTGGGTCAGGGGCGCCTTCTGTTGGTAGGAAGTCTTTGTCTTGGAATTGCAGGCAATTAGGGAAATACACATGTAAATAGCAGGTAAGTATCGTCGCTCGTAGACTCAGCAAACCAGGTAAGTTTTGGGGATTCACTCTGGGGTTTACAAAGGAGTACAAGTAAATAGATTAACAAAATATGCGTTGAAGTTACATCTATAAAAATCAAGCAAATGTGTGCATTAGAATTGGTCAGTGTTTGTCAAAATATGCAAAGAATACAACATTTAGCACAGGCATTGAAAGCACAGGTAAGATGAGGGGCTGGTACCTTCACTGCTGTGTGTTTCCGAATACAGAAATTCAAACAGTGCGCGACCTATTTGTGTGTTAGATAGCTTTATTCTTTCATTAGTTTACCATTCAATAGGTATCATTGTAGCTTACAAATTCAATCAATGGTAATGTGAAACCTTTCTAATTATCTCATACAAATAGGCAGGGTTAACTAGATCGATGTTTTGCTAGAACGAAGATTTTAACTTTGACTCAGTCCTCACCCTAATCATGACTCATGCCCCAATCCAACCCTTATCTTTATATTAAACCTAATTCTGTAACTAACCTGAATTGATCCTGGCCCTACCTCTAATCCAAAGAAGCTTTTTGGTCAAGCAGATATTCGGTATAGTGAATCTCCGATCTAGTGGGTATCCGCCTATAAAAAAATCTCTTTTGACAGTGAATAACACTTGAACCCATTTCGTAAGTACACCTCACCAGCTAGCGAGGTCCTGGTCCTTATAAGTGTTCTATAGGCAGCAGACTTACGCGATTCCAGCATTCTTTAACAATCCCTCAAGTTGAAATATCTTGTGTGGGAAATTTCCGCATTGTTATTCAGCATCTGCAGCAGCTGTGGCATGTTTCGGAGGGGAGGGGGCATAACTTAAGATTTCCTCGGATTATATGGAGGAATGATGCAAGGAAAACCGACGTCACCTAACCAAAGGTGCACCGTGAGTGCGAAGCTCACGTTTGCACGTGTGGGGTCAAAAGCCCCTTTTGGGGGTCCATGAGGGAAGACTTCAGGAAGCTCCTGCAATGTTAGATAAGCCTGCTGAAAATTGGTTGTATCAGGTTTCATTTCATTTAAGTGTGAAATTCGATGCCAATGAATGAGAGTACAGGTCAATTAGACACCAGCAAGTGAACTTCGAAAAGGTACACATGACCATGACTGCTACATTTTTTCCCCCATTAAAGAAATGGTTTTCTCGTCTTTGATGAATATAATGGGTATGTAATTAGCACGTTTCTGATTTTCAAAAAGCTGCACTTCTTAGCATGTGGGCTATTTCGGGTGTATTGACCAAAATGAATTGCACAAGAAGAATTGCCCATAGTGGGGGTTTAGGTGTAAAAGTTCAAAGACTGCAAGAGGCATCACCAAAGGTGCAGTGAAGTATTTCTACTAGTAAAGAAGGTATTCTACAAATTAATCTCATAAAAATCATCGACTGGGTCATTCAGTACACAATTGAGACACGTTTTGCTGGTGTTCATAATTTAAACAGCGAATAGGCCGGCTACTTCTCGGCCTTTTGCCTAATACCATGTGGAGTATATGTAGTGACCTCATTAGTGAAGCACTCACCGTCTGCATTCAATTCAAGGGCTACCACACACAATTAGAACCTTCCAGTAACTATAACAATAAAAGTTATGTACAAATGTGGCAGGGTTGCCAGATTTTCTGTGGCGAAACCGGCCAAATCGCTGGCCAAATCTCATGAAAAACGCCAAATCAGAACAAGCTCCTACTTGAGGAAACTGGACCCTGTGTTTATGTACAGTACAACACTATGTCAATGTTTTCAAAGTTTTTAATACGATATACAGCATTACATACTTAAACTGTTATTGCTGCAAGTGGGGTGTAAATTGTAAACCCGTTACGTCCCACTCGGGTGACTATTAAAATAGGGGATAAAAGAAGCGTTTTTCTTGAAATTTCGTGATAAAAGGAGGTGTTTTATTGATTCCTTGCCGTAGGCAGGCAAGGAATCTATGTGATGTCGTGTGTGTGTATGTGTGCACCCGCGGTGTGTAACGTGTGCTAGGGGCATGGGTTTGTTTGTATGTGTGAGGCTTTAGCTTGTTTACACGATCTCAAGAAGGGTAACTCTGAGGGATGTCATACTTGGCACGAAGATTACCCATATTAAGTAGATGATACCTATTGTTTTTGGTGGAGGTCAAAGGCCATCTGGGGTCCCCAGGGGTCAAAGTCTTAAAACCTTGTTTACATGATATCTCAAGGTAGGAAGCTTGGATAGATTTTATTCTAAGTAAGTGGATGTGCTATGGTAAGAAAAAGAAGCCTATTGTTTTTGGTTAAGGTCAAAGGTCACCTGGGGTCACCAGGGGTCAAAGTCTGAAAACGTTGTTTACATAATATCTCAAGATAGAAAGCTTCGGTAGATTTCATACTAACTATGCTGATGTGTTATGGAAAGAGAAACAAGCCAATTGTTTTTGGTGGAGGTCAAAGGTCATCTGGGGTCACCAGGGGTCAAAGTCTGAAAACCTTATTTACACGATATCTCAAGGTAGGGAACATGGATGGATTTCATATTAAGTATGTGGATGTGTTTTGGTGAGAGAAAGAAGCCTATCGTTTTTGGTGGAGGTCAAAGGTCACCTGGGGTCACCAGGGGTCCATGTCTGAAAACCTTGTTTAGACGATATCTCAAGATAGGAAGCTTGGATAGATTTTGTACTAATCACCAGGGGGGTCAAAGTCTGAAAACCTTGTTTAGACGATATCTCAAGATAGGGAGCTTGGATAGATTTCATACTAACTATGCGGATGTGTTATGGTAAGGGAAAAAAACTGATGTTTTTGGTGGAGGTCAAAGGTCATCTGGGGTCACCAGGGGTCAAAGTCTGAAAACCTTATTTACACGATATCTCAAGGTAGGGGACATGGATGAATTTCATATTAAGTATGTGGATGTGTTTCGTGAGAGAAAGAAGCCTATCGTTTTTGGTGGAGGTCAAAGGTCACCTGGGGTCACCAGAGGTCCATATCTGAAAACCTTGTTTAGACGATATCTCAAGATAGGAAGCTTGGATAGATTTTATACTAATCACCAGGGTGTCAAAGTCTGAAAACCTTGTTTAGACGATATCTCAAGATAGGGAGCTTGGATAGATTTCATACTAAGTATGCGGATGTGTTATGGAAAGAGAAACAAGCTATAGTTTTTGGTGGAGGTCAAGGGTCATCTGGGGTCACCAGTGGTCAAAGTCTGAAAACATTATTTACACGATATCTCAAGGTAGGGAACATGGATGGATTTCATATTAAGTATGTGGATGTGTTTTGGTGAGAGAAAGAAGCCTATCGTTTTTGGTGGAGGTCAAAGGTCACCTGGGGTCACCAGGGGTCCATGTCTGAAAACCTTGTTTAGACGATATCTCAAGATAGGAAGCTTGGATAGATTTTGTACTAATCACCAGGGGGGTCAAAGTCTGAAAACCTTGTTTAGACGATATCTCAAGATAGGGAGCTTGGATAGATTTCATACTAACTATGCGGATGTGTTATGGTAAGGGAAAAAAACTGATGTTTTTGGTGGAGGTCAAAGGTCATCTGGGGTCACCAGGGGTCAAAGTCTGAAAACCTTATTTACACGATATCTCAAGGTAGGGGACATGGATGAATTTCATATTAAGTATGTGGATGTGTTTCGTGAGAGAAAGAAGCCTATCGTTTTTGGTGGAGGTCAAAGGTCACCTGGGGTCACCAGAGGTCCATATCTGAAAACCTTGTTTAGACGATATCTCAAGATAGGAAGCTTGGATAGATTTTATACTAATCACCAGGGGGTCAAAGTCTGAAAACCTTGTTTAGACGATATCTCAAGATAGGGAGCTTGGATAGATTTCATACTAAGTATGCGGATGTGTTATGAAAAGAGAAACAAGCTATAGTTTTTGGTGGAGGTCAAGGGTCATCTGGGGTCACCAGTGGTCAAAGTCTGAAAACATTATTTACACGATATCTCAAGGTAGGGAACATGGATGGATTTCATATTAAGTATGTGGATGTGTTTTGGTGAGAGAAAGAAGCCTATCGTTTTTGGTGGAGGTCAAAGGTCACCTGGGGTCACCAGGGGTCCATGTCTGAAAACCTTGTTTAGACGATATCTCAAGATAGGAAGCTTGGATAGATTTTGTACTAATCACCAGGGGGTCAAAGTCTGAAAACCTTGTTTAGACGATATCTCAAGATAGGGAGCTTGGATAGATTTCATACTAACTATGTGGATATGTTATGGTAAGGGAAAAAAAACCTGTTGTTTTTGGTGGAGGTCAAAGGTCATCTGGGGTCACCAGGGGTCAAAGTCTGAAAACTTTATTTACACGATATCTCAAGGTAGGGAACATGGATGGATTTCATATTAAGTATGTGGATGTGTTTTGGTGAGAGAAAGAAGCCTATCGTTTTTGGTGGAGGTCAAAGGTCACCTGGGGTCACCAGAGGTCCATATCTGAAAAACTTGTTTAGACGATATCTCAAGATAGGAAGCTTGGATAGATTTTATACTAATCACCAGGGGGTCAAAGTCTGAAAACCTTGTTTAGACGATATCTCAAGGTAGGGAGCTTGGATAGATTTCATACTAACTATGTGGATATGTTATGGTAAGGGAAAAAACTGTTGTTTTTGGTGGAGGTCAAAGGTCATCTGGGGTCACCAGGGGTCAAAGTCTGAAAACATTGTTTACACGAAATGTCAAGGTAGGGAACATGGATAGATTTCATATTAAGTGTGTGGATGTGTTTTGGTGAGAGAAAGAACCCTATTGTTTTTGGTGGAGGTCAAAGGTCACCTAGGGTCACCATGGGTCAAAGTCTGAAAACCTTGTTTACATGATATCTCAAAGTAGGGAACATGGATAGATTTCTTATTAAGTATGTAGATGTGTTTTGGTGCGAGAAAGAACCCTATTGTTTTTGGTGGAGGTCAAAGGTCATCTCGAGTCACCAGGGCTCAAAGTCTGAAATCTTGTTTACACGATATTTCAAGTGAGGGAGCTTGGATATATTTCATATTAAGTATGTGGATGTGTTATGGCAAGAGAAAGAAACCTTTTGCGTTTGGTGGAGGTCCAAAGTCATCTGGGGTCACCAGGGGTCAAAGTCTGAAAACCTTGTTTACACGATATCTCAAGATAGGAGGCTTTGGTAGATTTCATACTAAGTATGTGAATGTGTTATGGAAAGAGAAAGGGCCGTATTGTTTTTGGTGGAGGTCAAAGGTCATCTGTGGTCACCAGGGGTCAATGTCTGAAAATTTTGTTTAGAATATATTGCAAGGTAGGAAGCTTGGATAGATTTCATACTAAGTATGTGGATGTGTTATGGAAAGAGGACAGGTCTTTTGTTTTGGTGGAGGTCAAAGGTCATCTGGTTTCACCAGGGGTCAAAGTCTGAAAAGCTTAAGTCCGATTTAAAGGTAAAATGTAGTCACCCCAATCAGAGTGAGTGTGCCCGGTCACTCTAGTTCATGATTGGTCTATTTTGATCATGTGACAATATTTTTGTTAGCGAATTTTGAAATTCAAGGAGAAGTTCTACTTGCTTTACCTATATTCAGTGGCGTAGCCAGGTTTTTTGTTGGGGGGGGGGGGCAAGAGCACCAAGATTTCCCCCAATTAGTAATCCGCTTTCCTAATAATCAGTGTTTTCCCCAGGTCCAAATTTTGTCGGGGGTGCTTTCCTCTGACGCGGCTGATGTGACTGATCGCCGTCCTGGGGGATGGGTCTAAGGGGTGGGGGTGTCCCCCTCCCCTTTGGAAAATTTTTGCTCATATAAGGTGGGCTAGATGCAAAATGGTGCCACATTTGGTGCTAAATGTGAACTGAATACATCACCAAGAATTCCTATTTTTTTAGGAAGCTTTTTTTATCTTGCTTGTCTTCAGGTCTTGGTGAATTTTTCTTGAGTTCTACTGGTAGATCAGAATCACAATGGGTGAAGTACAGTAATTGAGTGAACCCTGGTACACCTTTCTCTTCATCAGTTCACCACATTCACCACAATCAGTCCAAATTTTACGAGGACCTGCCCTTGTAGCAGAGTATAGCACTTGACCACTGACCCATTCTAACAAACTGCATATACCACAATGCTGTTGCTTTAATTATCAAGAAACATTGGAAGTATACAGTAAAAGGACAGAGTCCCTTGTCAGAGGTCCAGAGATCCCATGCTGTATAAAACAGACAGTAAAACATAACTAGTACAACTATAAGCATGGTGTCATCATTCCATCTCTGAAAACCTTATAGGACTGGCTGTGCCAGTGTGGCATATACTTTTAAATAAGTAAAGGGTACTGGTTGAGAAATTTAAAATTTTACCAGATCATGCGCAAATTTCACCATATATTCACTTTCAAAATTTCCCCCAAGATTTTTCCAGAGGGGGCAACTCGTCCCCCCCCCGTCTCCCCTGGCTACGCCACTGCCTTTTATTGTTTGAAATAGTTATGTTCAAAATGTCTTCAGTTGCTTGTAATGCAATAAGAGGAGATTTAGAAGACTTTGCTGATTTTTCAAAGAACATTTTGGGGCGACTGTCTATTGCGTTTAAGCAAATCCCGACACTTTCCACGGTTATATACTCGATGAAGGGGCCAGCGCGGGCAAATGAAATTTTGAAAAACGTCAATTTATCCCCATGCAATGACTTCGTACACGATCCATATCTCAAAAATATTCAAAGTTCGATGGTCACGCGGGGTTGGCATCAGGATGTAATAATTTCTAGGCCTACTGCAAAAGATATATGTTGAATACATGTCAAAGTCACACTTTACACATATACATAGCCTTCCCAAGGAGAAGTCACTTTAACACTTTCTTAAGAATATTATGAAATGAAATATTCTGTTTTAAAGTGCATTCCCTGCCATTATCATTTGTTCCAACTGCAAGGGGCTCCTTTATATTAAGATCAACAAACAAGTTCCAATTTCAAAATGGATTTCCAAATTCCATGTTTATTCATCGTTTCCATGAAATTTGTCTGTTTCCTATGGGATTCATGCAAGAACACCCAAGAAAATGCCACTTTTGCCAACAATCCCTGGCTACTTATCGCACATGTGGCAAGTAGTCAGTTCGTGTATCCTGACTACTTGTCGCACGTGCGACAAGGAGTCTGTCCTTGTCTGAGAGAATGCCATTTTGGCCAATTATCCCCTACTACCTGTCACACGTGCGACAAGGAGTCAGTCCGTTTCCCATATTTGGCTGTAAATTTGTCAAAGATTTAGCAAAAAGTTATGCAAAGAGAGTTGTCCAGAAAGAGGTGGAAAATCCATTTTGAAAATGGATTTTGTTAACAGACTATAACTTGGTTAATAACGAAATCACCATTTCCTTTGCCCTTTTTAACGTTCAGCGAATCCAGTTTGAAGATACAGTAGTTTCATCATTTTAGGGAAATTGCTTTTCCTCTGCAAGACTGATTTGACAGCTTTTAACTATAGCTTTTTATAGCTGTTTACTATGCCAGTCTGCCATGGCTTCTACAGTACCGTAGTACACACAGTACTGACAATTTATATTGCTGTGTGCATAGTCTCTCTGTGTGTGTTACGTAACACATTTAGATAGCAGCTTGCTTGAACATGGAGGTGGTAATTCCATGGTGTGAATTACCTCAAAGTCCATTCACACTTAATAGTCTTGGTGATTAGATTTCAACTCCATGGTGAAACTGGAAAATCTGTTTAATTGACCGTGCAGGGATTGAAGCCTTTGGGCTGATTCCTTTAGACCATTTTTGCTGTAACCGTGGCAGGGGAATGTACACGCCATGTAAATATTAATTACTAATATATCGTGGTTCACTTACTTAGGGAGGCCCTGCAGTAGCTATAAGGTCCATCACTTGAGGATATCTTAAGTAAAAACAGACCCGTGACGTGCAGTACAGTACTGTGCCATTAGGAGAATGCAATTGGTACAGAACATGGAGAGAGGAACATGAAGGAGAGGTGCATTACCACGGAAAGTTGTGGATGTGTACTGTACTGAGAAATGATATTATCCGAAAGGTTACAGTGGATGGAATCCTAGCTCAGCAGTACTTCAACAGTCATCTGGTCGCCCTTGGCCCCCAGGATTTCTGACTGGACAACTACTATAAAAGTACTGTACTGTTGGTTGTCTAGAGGACACCTTATTTTCATGAAGAAAGAAGACGTAATTTACAGTTGAAGACAGGACAGATCAATTGAGTCTGTCTTCAGAAAACCAATTTTCCGTGGGAAAACTTATCAGAGACATAAAATTTTGTTGCAGGTCAATTGCTTTACATTTCTGCCTGATGGGCATGCTTTAAGATGCAGGACCTATGCTGGATTTCGGAAATAAGAAGATGCTTACACCATGGAAGGTATTGAAAGTACAGGATAGAGTATATGGAACTACACATAAAACGTGAACACGTAAGCAGACGAGTATTAATTTCGCCTTGTATTGTACAGGGGACAAAATAGTGTGAGAGAAAGTGTTAGCAGTAATTAATTGAATTGATCAATGTTTGAATTGGTTAGCAATTGCCCAGTCTTGATTCGCAACCATTGAAATGAACAGTTATATTTCAAATGAGCTGTGTTATTAAGCTCATTTGTGATACAAATGCTGTAAAAAGTAGGTGTAAATAAAATTCACCTGAAATAAGAAAGCCGACATGATTGCTTTTTAAATACGACAGTCATTACATGCTACGCTTTTTGAGGATAGCTAGAGCCCAGGCAGAGCCTGAAAAATATTGATTCGCAATATTTGGGAAGCTGACTTAGATTTTCCTAGCAGCTGGAACTTCTTGGGTCGCAGTTTGCGATTCAATCCCTTGTTGTTCAGTATTTTGTGTTGTTTTGACAAAGGTAGCCTTAGGTGCCAGAATCGACAGCTGCTGCTGTTGTTCTAAAAAGCTGTGATTAACTCTTCCAAGTTAAACGCATTAAAGATGTGCGTATGTACCCCCAAGTGGGGACCAAACTGAAACCACTCGAAACCGAAGTCATTTTTGGTGATCTTGGACTAATGGTTGGCTGGTCTGATTTGTTATCAAACTAGCATTGTATCTGTTTATGAGGTGGTTTGTGTGCACTAAACAAACAGGACAACAACTAAAGAAATCAGTTATTCAATTGGTGCAAATTTAATGTCCTTTTCCTTGGGCATAGTTACTGTGCCACTCCTGGCAATCCCATTGAACAAAGACACAAAGCCAGATTGTCTCTGCATATGGAAGTTAACACTACTTGATGCCCATGTCAGTTCTCTGATTGAAATGTGAGGGTTATTCCATGCCACGTGGGCAAATGGTTCCTAGGTCACCATCTCTGATGTAGATGATTTTCTCTCTGAATTTTGCTTCATAGCCAAAAGGAACAATGGAATTTTGAAACCGGTAGCTGAAGGTGTTTCAAGGGTAATGGCCTTAAAAGAATTTTGCCATATACATTCCATATCTTCATGCCAATTGTTGCATTTGTAATTTGTCAGGACGTCAGATGCAAATTACTTTTCACATGTAAAAGGTATAAGATCAAAATTTGATTTGTGTGGTGTCTGAAGACCATGTAATTATAATTTGGTATAAGATTAAGAAAAGCTGGGGATTTTGGCCCCAAAAAGTGCAACTTGTCACTCGTAGTGTTTATTATATTCTGATGCGTTAAATAGGTACATCATTTTTGTTTTGCCTGGTGTTTCCTGTGAAATTTCATTTTGTGTGCCTAATGTTTTATTTTCAATTGATCAATTAGATTCAATTGGACATGTGGTGTGTCCCATTGAAATCAATCGGGTCCTGTTGAGAACAACAGGTTCCCATTGAGTCCTGGTTAGTCCCAATGGAATCCAATGGGGGATAAATACTGCAGCCCCATTGAATCTAATAGGAATTAAATGAACGCCATTAGATGTTAAATTTAATAAAAAGATGAAAATGCATGCAGCCTGTGGAGCTTATTCAGCAATCTGATTGTAATAAAAAGGCCACTACTAATTGAATCCAGTGGAGTGAACAATACAGGTACTGCTGAATCCAGTAGGAAGTTAAAGGCCCATTGTCTGTTATGAGATTTCAGGTGTTAGAGAAGGTTTAAAGACACACAAACACTGCAGTGCCATACAAAGGTTACACCAACCTCAGATAAAACAGGTCATGGGGTTTCCCCCTAGCTCCGGCCCCTTGCAGGGCTCAACAATAGGAAAGATGCTAAGAATGTCTTTACATGCCTTCAGCTCAAATATCTTGCAAAAAGGCCCTGGTATGGGTAGTTTTAACTAATGAAAAGCTGGCGATAGCTTCAGGGGGAAGGGATCCAAGAAGAGGGGGCGGGTATATATATATATATATATATATATATATATATATATATATATATATATATATATATAATATATATATATATATATATATATATATATATATATATATATATATATATACTTCATTGAAAAGACCATCACACCAACAATAAATAACAAATATAACACACACTTGGCGAAACATATCCAAATTTTCGGACCACAACGGGCCCTTCTTCGAGTTACAATGAAAATAAAAAAGCAAACTGAAAAACTACGTGAAGTAGGCCTAACGAACACGAAGATTACAAAAATAAAGCGAAAATCCTCAAGCCAAGGAGAAAGAAAAAGAATAGGCCAAGGGATTAAATGGGTCAGCGAAAAATTACAAAGGCCTATTTAGTGCGCACACGGGACCTGCGGGCCTGAACGCGGAAACCATCATCGATGTTAAGCCCCTTAGGGTAAATAGTATCCAGCTTCCAAATCCATCGTGTTTCAACATTGCGAAGGTCGGTCTCGCTTGAAAGGACCTCTAAAATAGTAAACGCAAATTTATTGGGGGAATGAAAACCAAGGTGTTCGTACAATCGCCAGCAATCATTACGCTGTCTTCCTGGGTTTGGATACGGCCGCAGTGAAGACTTGTGTTGATTAAGGCGAGTACGAAGTTTAACGTTGAGCCCACATATTGCAAATTGCAGGTCGGGCAGAAAATGCAATAAATACGAAAAGACGACCGGCAAGTCCCTCCCCTGGCTTTTAAGCGAAATAATTTGCCCTTCTCTTTACTACGAATGGAAACTGTGCTTACCATTAGATCACACAAGGAACAACGTCTGTCGCCACAGGGTTTACAGGCTTGGTTAAAGTCTAAAGTTTCACTAACCTGGGTTTTAAGTTTGGCACGAACAAGTTTCTTCCTAAGGTTAGGGGGATTGCGGAAACTTACAACAGGCAAGTCGGGGACTGCCTCAAGCATTTGCTCAGACTGATGCAAAAGCGGTTGGTATTTTTTTTAAAATGGCAGGAATGTCAGGCAGCCCGGGATGGAAAGTAGTGACAAGAGGGACCCTATCCCTTACAGGTGGCTGGGGAACAGCAGTCACATTACAGGTCAAAGCACGACCGATTTCTTTACGAACTTTGCCACGGCTATGATCCCTACGGTGGAGGTCCTCAGCCAGCTCGTCACACCGTTGATGAGCAGTTTCCCTATCAGAGCAGATCCTCTTAATCCTAATGGCCTGACTAAAAGCTATGCTCTTCTTAATATGACCCGGGTGGCAGCTAGTGTTGTGTAGATACTGATGACAATCAGTGGGTTTACTGTAAAGGTCGGTATGGAGGCGCCGATTTTCATCTAACATGACCGTGACATCTAAGAAGTTAACTTTAGTTGGCGAAAAATCATGGGTAAATTTGATAGTGGGGTGTTGGTTATTCATAAAGTCTAAAAAGGCGTGAAGGTGGTCCACGCCATGATTCCAAATCATGAAAACGTCATCAATGTACCGTAGCCATAATTGAGGCTTTAAAAGGGATTTGGCCAGAAAGTCTTCCTCTAACACCGCCATAAAGATATTAGCATAAGAGGGCGCCATTTTGGTGCCAATAGCCGTACCCAGGATTTGCAAGTAAAGCTTAGAGTCAAATTCAAAAACATTTTTTGAGAGCACAGACTGTGTGAGTTTACAAATGGCATTGATAGTAGTTGCAGAAAAATGGTTCTTCCTAAGGTGAATAGACAAACTCTGAATCCCATCTTGGTGGGGAATACTAGGATATGAGGCAGTTACATCAACGGTTACCAGTAAAGCTTCAGGGGCTAAAGGTCCTAATGCACGGATTTTCTCAAGAAAGTCATTTGTATCCTTCACATAAGACGGGATCAATGGTACAAGAGGTTGGATAAACCAGTCGACAAGTTCAGAAATCCCTTCGGTTGGAGACCCACACCCGGAAATCACTGGTCTCCCCGGACATCCTGCTTTGTGTATTTTCGGCAAGAGATAAACCGAGCTGGTTTCGTATCCGTAGATAAGGCAAAGTTGAACATATCCTCAGTAATAACATCCCCATTTAGTAAAGTATCAAGAACAGAGCGTATTTCACGTATGAACAAGGGAGTGGAGTCACTGGAAATTGTTTGGTACGCATAGGGGTCATCTAGATGGCGATAGGCTTCATTAACATACCGTTCTTGGTCCATGACCACTACACACGAACCCTTGTCTGCTTGTTTAATTACTATGTTAGGGTTACCATGTAATTTCCGAACAGCTCGATCTTCAGCAGCAGACATATTTCGAAAAAACTTTCGGTTAGGGGCCGACATAATTTCATGCTCGACAATGGAGCAATACGAGTCCAAAAATTTGTGGAAGCTGCATCGGGGGGGGGGGGGGCTTGTGTTTCCTGTTCTATAAAGTGACGTTTTAGACGCAGACGGCGAAAATTGCCTGGAGATCTTTCTTTAATGCAAGTCGGTCAAAATCCCTTGGGGTGGGACAAAATGATAAACCCTTGGCTAGAACTTTAAGCTGGGTATCTGTTAATACGATCTCTGACAAATTCACCACTGAGAAGTATTCATCAGACCACAGGAGTACTTTCCCGGCCGAGGCACTAAGATAACCAGAAGGCTCATGCCTCTCAGTAACTGAGTCTGTATTATTGTCAGAGAAAGAAGGGGCCGTCTGACTCCCAAGAGCACAGGCAATTTCAATGTCCATCCCACCTTGTATATTTTCTGTTGTGGTCGACGGAATCGCGGTGGTAGTGGGGGACGTCCCGGTCGCCATGGAGGTACGCTGGACATATGAGGAACGAATAGCGTCGGACCGTGAAGAGTGTTCTTGTGAATCGTGGTTATCAAGATTGCTAATAACGGAGGAAGAGGCCCTGGCAGGCACAGAAAACGGTTGGGGGGACCGTGGCATAGCACCAGAAGGTATAGGTGGGTCTTGGGTATCCCACCAGGAGTCTTGGTTTCAATGATCTCTGCAAAGAGACTTTATCCAAAGTTTGTCTTTAAATTTAGACAGTTTACTTCGTCAGCGATCCGCAAGACGTTTACTGAACCTGCTGGTATTCTCCTTAACATCAATTTTGATATCGAGGTAGGCAGCAAGGCCAATGTCATCTATTATCTCATTAGTAATCCGTTCAA